>VZDJ01000149.1:14844-142214 GCA_008694505.1 Cyanoderma ruficeps | reverse complement strand
GGAAGGAAGGGTTTTCTTTGACTACATAATTTTTTCCTAGACATGCAGGCATTTTTCCTAAGCTGAAAATGTTGAATATGTCATTGCACAGCAATCTATAGGAACTAAAAGGAGTCTAATATTGCTGTTCACTGCAGTGAATGCTGTTTGTTTAACCATCAGCTTGTCCTGTATTGTTCGAGTGTAATTTAGTTCTCTCCATGATATTATCTTTATTGATCATTTGTATACCACAACAACCTACTTTTACTTGCTTTAAATGTCTACAATGTACATATGAATGTATATACTATCTAATATATCTAAATGTACCTACATATCTAAATGGGATTATTTTAAAAAATTCTTCATTAGCAACATTAAATAAGAACTCGTTTGTGCTTTTTAAAAAAGGAATTCTAGGCCAAATTCATATGTATGAATACGATCGAGTTATATGTGAAAACAGATGTAAAGGAATCCATGGATATAATTTATTCCATAGGGCTCTGAGGAAAAGAACATACAGATGAGCACACTGTCTTACTTTTTTTAATATCCTAATCTTCATTTTATTGTATTTTAATTCTGGAGGATTCATTTATAAAATCGCATTCCCAAGCGTTGCCATGATACGCTTCGAGGACCTTGCTGTAGAACTACCGTGGAAAGTTGTGGCCCTGTATCAGCAGGGACAGTTCGACCCAATTAGCCTACATTTAACCTGAAATTTCCTTTGGGAACGAGTCCAGGGCAAGGTGTTCAAAGATGTCATAAGAAGGGAAATACACAGTGTTGTGTGCCACAACAGTGGAATCACTGAATCTGATACCCAGAAGTGACCCTGGGAATTTGGGGGGCAGGGTGGCAAGTCCTCTAGGTGACAGGAAAATCTCGTTTAGAAATCATATAAAATTTAGGTCTCTACTTTGGAAAAAGTACTGTTAAGTACTGTTAAGGTAATAAAAACTGACTAAAGCAATGGAGGAAAAGTTGTTACACTACTGTTTTTATGTCTGGTTTTGTATATATGTTCTCTGTGGTTTTTTATGTTTATTTGTCACAAATCACTATTTTCATTTTCATATCAAGGAAATGCATCAAATACAAAACAATTTAGTAAAGCCGTTGAAGAGCTGCCGCAATAACTTATGGGAAAAAAAACAGTGTTTCACTAAGAATGCACTTCTGTGTCTCCTCTTGCAGATTGTCTGAGAAGCAGAACTGAACCAGTCTCTTCTCTGTGATTGTACTAATTTTTGCTGATCTAATTGTTTACTCTTCAAGGCACAGAGTATAAACTGGCTACTTGAAAGGTATTTGTAATATTCAGCTCAGATTCAGTTATCTGATAAAGCAGAAAAATTTTGAAATACACAATATACATCACTGCCATTCTAAGTCCGGAATATCTTGCAAAAACTTTGGGTTTAATACAGCTGATAACATCATTTGAGACTTACTGTTTTGTAGAGACATTTTTGGGGGGAATGTTCTTGTTAAATCAATTTTAAATCACTGTGTATACCACAGTGGTAATTCATTCCTCATGGATTTACTTGTGGCTGCTCAGTGGTGTGAGAGGGATGGTGACACAGGTATCCATGAGATTCCCTCCTTCAGGAATCTTGGGCCAATACTCAGTGGGAAGTCCAGCAGAAGTCAGACAATTGCAAATCACCCGTTATGTAGGTGAGGCTATAATCATCATCATCATCGTTATTATTATTTATGATTATGCCTTAACCTCTTAGTGCAAAATGTTGCAAAACCACAGGAAAACCATCCAAACCAGGAGCCACTTAGTCTAAGCACAAGATCAGAACCCTAGAGGTAAGAAAGAAGTACAGGGACTACGTGCTGCCCTTTGTGACAGGCAGCATCCACAGGACACAGCTGGCATATTTGCTGCTGGTATTTTGGGAGAAGAATAGCTAAATAAGGTTACATAGCAACTTTTGAAAGAAACAGTTTGGTGTGTCCGCAGAGTCCATTGGTGAGTTCTTGCCTGTGGTCAAGGACAGCATGAGAAAATACAAAGAACTGTTGAAAAGAAATGAGAAAAATAAATTCGTGGCAGAAGGTGTCTCACAGTCAGGCTGGAGAAAATCAAAAGCAGAAGCAAAAAAATAAAAGAGAAAAGCTGGAATCAAGGGACTCAATTAAACCAGAGAAATACCACTAGTTAGGCAGGAGGCAAAGGCAAGTGGGCTGAGGGAGAATTCAGCCTGGCTGGCAGAGTGATAGTAATGAGAGCATGGTGGGCAAAGAGCAGAGTGAAAGAATGTGAGTTGTGAGGCTGGAGGAGACAGAACAGGGGCAGAGCAGGAGGAACAAGGGCAAGGCCAGCGGGGAATTGTGGAGAAAACAAAGCAGTGATTGCATGAGCATCTTGGGTGCTTGGTACAGCTGGACCAGGGGTAGAAAAGAGCTGGAAAACAGCCACTGAGATGCTGGGGGTGAGAGCAGGACTCTGGAACAGGACAAGAAGAGGCAAACACATGGGCAAAGTGAGGAGGTTGGTGAGCAAAAAATGAGAGAGAAAGAGGAGGGTCATGTAGGGTCAGTTGAAACAGCACATCAAGTGAAAGGATTAGGTTGAGGGTAATGCTGGGAAAGAAAGTGGCGTTTCAAATGTGGAAATGCTGATAGTCCAAATCAGCACTAAAATCACGTGGGGAAGAAAAGACAGCAGCTTTTCTCCTTAAGCCTGTTTTCAGCTGGTTCCTTTTCAGGAAAGGTTTGCCAGCTGGGATTAAAAGGCAAGAGCCAGGATTCAGCTTGTTGACCAGACATGTTAATTAAAAGTTCCAGAACTATTTTATTTAATACAGATGCAACAAGCATTAGCTAAGCACTAAATGCAAAATATAGTGACAACAATGCTTCAAAACCTTTTTTCACATGACTAAAATTTTCACATGGAGATACACACTCATATGTTGGAAATAGGACTGTCAGAGCTGTGCCCTGACTTTTAAAGTTAGTGGAGATCATCCCCTTTTCCCCTGCGCTGGGAGCAGTGTAATGAGAATTTCACAGGCCCTGTAATTAGTGTGGTTTCCTTAAGAAGAGTCTTGTCCTACAGCTCACAAATTGCTAAAGCATGAAACTGTCTCAGCGTTCTGGGGAGATATCTCAAATTAGTGTTCTCAGTGTTCCAAAGGCACTGGCGTGTCCTAACACAGATTTCATAATGTTCTCCAAATGTGAGTCGGGAGAGGCAGCATCATGGCTGAGCTCCTGAGAGCATGGGGATCAGCAGACACTGGGCTATGATTGCTCTCAGTTTCAGAAAGCTCTTGGTAACTGGGAAAACATCTATAGAATTAAAAAGACACAGTAGGATAAAATTTCCTTTCTTTTTTTTTCTTATTCCATGTGAACAGAGTATAAATGCAAATCACTCTTTGCTTATTCTGTCAAGATACTCTCACATATTGGCATAGAAATAGGAAAAATGTGTAAAACATTAAAGCACTCTCATTTCTTGGGAAAAAGTAAGCCCCACAGATTGGAAGAGAGCGCAGCATGCCATCTGGAATAAGTAAGTAACCCTGAGAAGAAATAGTGATGTTTACAAGGCCTGATGCTGATACAGAGAATTCTCTCCATCTGGCATAAAGCCTGCAAATAATCTGCCACAGGGGTGCATAATTCAATAGAAACAGGTTTGATAATCTACAAGTTGCATTCCCTGTAGAAACCCTGAGAGAACCTTTTAATGTCTTGTGCAGCTGAGCAGCTTCTCCCTGCACACGACCTGGAGGGCAGGCAGACCCACAGACCATAAAAGTGGGGTTTATGACAAATAGGAGGCACTGTTCTCTTGCCAGAAATCAAACATTGCAGGGCACCCACATGCTCCCAGGGTGGTGTGAAAATTCTGAGACAATGCCTCCATAGGAGGCATTGCTTTTATTTTTGATAAGGATGTAATATACTGAAAATCATTTTAATGAATCTGTTCAAATGCAGCTGGGACTGTACAAATGCCTGGAGAAAATGTGTGTAACAGTAGAAAAATATAATCTTAAAAGGCTGTAGGCAGAGCAGCCCTGACAACAGTGATCTGAGCCAACGTGTTCACCCCTCACATGCAAGTGAAGATACACCAAACAACATCTTGTTAAACAAGAGCAAAGAGATTGAGCTTAACATCAGCACCTGTTTATTGTGGGGATTTCTGAGCAGGTGGGAAGCGCATAGCAGTGGTCTGTAACTGCTGACCCACTGCTGATTATGTGTATTCCTCCTGGTCCATATTTATGTTGTTCACATTCTCAGCTGAGAAGTTTTGTAGCTGCTTGGGAGGTGTGGGTTGTAGTTTTCTGTGGGAAATAAAAAAAGGGGGAAAAAAAAGAGGAAAAAAGTGAAAAAACAGCTCAGAGGAACATAATTTTAAAAAAATAACATCAACAAAATCCTTCTGCAATTTGTATCAACAACTTACATAAAATTTGTAACTTCATCATTAATAGTAGAAGGCTTTCCTGGGGATAAGTATATTAATTGCACTTCAAATCTATGCATATATATTTTTTAAACAGAATACAAAACTAAACATTTATTGTACTTGTCACAAAACCACTACAGCTACATGCTAAAATGAGCAAGGGCCTGAATCCGTATCAAAGTATACTTGGTCCTTTTAAAGCAGAAATAGAGTTTATTTCACAAGTAGGTTCCCCTCGAATGCATAGTAAGAACATAAAATTTATTTTAATTATACCAGAAAATAAAAAAAATTTGTGTTCACCCCTTTACTATTATATGTTTTTAATTCTTGCATCACTTGCATTGTTTCAAATGTTAACACAACCACTTTGTTAAACATTGGTGGTTGCAAGGGGTGCTGAAAATTGTATTTATTCCAATTTGTCATCCTATTTGATTGTATCAGTAATAAACTTAGATTATCAATATTCAAGGATTTTGAGTGAGATTATTCCTTGTTTGAGTGGTGGCTTTTTTCACCAAATAAAAAGGCAACATGAAAATACTTCTCTTGATGATCTGTAGTCTTTCGATTTCTTTCTCTGATGTTTAATGGCTTTGGGGAAATAATTCTAAATTTCTGACACATGTAGATACACAGATCAGACACAGCTATTGCACAGTAGTTTTGTCAGATATTAAGAATGGCTAATTAGATAATGCCCTTAGAGTATTCTTCAAGAAGAGTAAAAAATATCTGGAAGTAACACATCCTATAAGCACAGGAGCTCACAGCACAGGAAAAGCAGGGATGTGCAGAAGCCTCTAAAAAAAGTTCTCCAATACTCCAGGGAAGAAATGGATGAGGGTAACTGTATTTTTCAACAATTTTCCCCATTCTGATGGAGAATATGTCCTGAATAGTTCTCCATGGCATCTACAGTGCTCTCACTCTGGTGAAGTTTAACTTCTATCCAAAAATATCATCCTCAATAACTTCTGACAGAAATCTCTTATGTCTGTGTATTTTATACATTTCCCTAACACAGGTTATAGTTATCCTCATGAACTGCTCATCTATCCACTTCTCTTTTGCGTGCTCCTTCAGACAGAGCATTTTTGGACACTGCAGTGGTTATCAGTTATGATAATATGGTGCAATTATTGTGAATGATTAAGCTTGTCCATCCCACAGCAGCGGCGTTTTCCCCTCCGCAGGGTTTGTCCCTGTGTCTCTGTGTCCCTGCTCTGTAATGCAGGCTGACAGCCAGGCTGATCCGGGGAAGGGGAGGGGGCATTCTGGGCACACACAGAGGTGCTGGAATGGTTTTGGTCACAGGTTTGTTCTGAGTTTCTCAGGGAGCATCCAGAGCAGCAGGTGGAGTCTGGGGTCTGTGCAGGGCGGACTCCAGAGTTATTCCTCACAATCCCCTCAACAGCCACATAAAGAGTTTCCAATCTCTTTTCAGGAAGGCTTTTAAAATGCTTTGAGTGAGGGTGAATGGCACGTGGAGTTAGTCGTGGCATACAGAGCTTTATGCCCTCCAGTCACCAGTTCACATTCAGCAAAAGACAGTAATTAGGACAAATCCTGCTCTGACTTTTGAAATTTCCACTGGAGTAAGTGACTGGTCATTTATCTTCGTTTGGTTACCTGGTGTCTGGTGAGTGTGGAAACCCACACAGCATCTTCCTCTGGCTCAGAAAGTGGGAGAAACACCCCAACAGCCCCTGGGAAATCCTCTAGGCATCAACAGGCTTCTCTCTGTGCTTTTGGCATCTCCTTGTCCTTGTGCCAGTCCCCTGAGATTGTGGTGGGGACTTTACCAGTCATAAAATGGCATTCCTAAAAGCAAAACATCACAAGCATTTTCCTGCTGGTTTGAAATTAATCCTGTGTGATTAATCCTACCTACATATGTGCACGAGCTTTAGGCAGCTCTCACAGCTGGACCAATTTTATCATGTTGCCTGTTCGTCTACAGCTGCAGGAATACTTTATAACTGTGATAAATGATTGACTCACATCTGGATTTGTCACATAACATACAGATAGTTTGAGATAAAGGTTTTATTGTTTTCAATGTTCTATAAAGGGTTTTTTTGCTATGTGGTCCATCCTTTCTTTGTAACAGTTAAAAGATCTTAATTGCCTAAAATTGGAGCCATCAGATATGACTAAAACTGAGTTATTACATAAAAAATGGGTAAGAAATATAGATTAAATATATATAATTTATATAAAAACTATTGTTCGGATTTCATTTCTCTGCACCATTTCTATGCTCTGTTGTCATGGCTTATTATTGCTCCAGCTTGAGCTGAGCTCTGAGCTGTACCTTGTCAGCCTAACGGGGATGTACCCTATGAATTATATAAGTCTATTAACATATATGCATCAGAATAGCTGTTAAAATTAGAAGTACAAGCACAACTGAGGAACAGTCAAGAAAAGGAGTTGAGTAAAGAAGTTTGGTAGGAAAGGTTGAAATTGTGCTGGTTTTCTTAGTAATATTCACTGTTGGCATTCTCTCTGCTGCTTTCTTCCCAGATGGAGCAAGACACTTCATAAAGAAAACAATCAGGAAAATAAAATCTCAAAGTGCTTGTTAATTCTGCTACTGATAAAACATGCTTTTCTCAGCTAATCTTCTTAATTAATCTAACAAAAGTACAGCTACACACAGATTTCCTGCAGTGCTCATCTACCCAGATTAAAAAAAAAAAAAAGCAGAAATATGAATCTATTTGCATTACAAACAAGAGTTTATTCCCCAAACGCATTTTTCATTACAATCAATTATATTGGAAGTTTAGGCCAAACACAGCTTGCAGTAAAAACAATCATACACTCAAAATAAAAACTGCTTAGGAAGAAATAATTACAGCAGCGTCGCCGTGGTTGCCGTGGTGTCACCGTGCAGCCACGCCTGTCACACCTCCACCAGGGGAGTCGGGCAGGGTGTGGTGGCACCTGGGCACAGGGCCACAGAATGTGCACAGCCTTGGCCACACACCGAGTTCTCAGTGCTCCCCTCGTCCTCGAGGCACCAAATCCATCAGCAAAAAAAAACCAAAAAAAACACCAAACAAAAAACAAACCTCAAAAAACAAACACCTCAATGTCTCTGCTTCGAATTCCTCACCTGGAGTGAAGCTTGTGCTGAAAAGGTTCAGGGAGCAATTTTATCATTTACGTAGAGACACAGAACACACACAACAAATTTGTGTCCTACAAACACCAACACCCTCTGATCTTTTGTCCTTAAGCAGTTCCAAATGTTTTTTTCTCTTGTGACCAAAAAGAATTTTAAAAACATCACTTACATCCTCGAGCCTTTGAGGAAGGGTTTTGCAGGACAGCAATCTTCCCTGACTCCTGAAATCACAGAGTGGCTAAAACCTGGGAATACTGTAGATGATGCATGTCCAGTATGATCCAATCCCGTGTGTATAAAATCTCAAACTAGAAACAAGCTTGGAAGGATCAGAGGAGCTCACCCCTCCTTCCCGGGGCAGGCTCAGCAAAGGCAGCAGCAGCCTCTCTGCAGGTTCAGGCATCTCCAAGGCTTTGGGTTTTCCTCCTCAGTGCTCTACACCATCTCTACAAGCGATCAGCTCTCCTCACCTTTAGGAGTTTTCTGTTAACACACACCTGGGTTTTTTTTCCTCAGCCCTTGCACAGCCCAGGGGCTGTGTAGCACCAGCTGCTCCGTGTTTGCCACTGCCTTTCACCACTCAGAAGAACTTGCCTGTGATTTCCTCTATCCACATTAAACCACTCTGCAGCGTTTCCTTGGCCCTGTCTCCAGGCAGCTCTGCATCACCTCATCTCTGTTGATGCCTTAAGTTTTAATACTTTGGTATTTTCCAGATTCTGTACTGCATTAGTATGTAACTCTGAACTTCACATAAAGTGTTAGCAAGTTCTCCTCACAGCTTAGTTAGACAAAACAATCCTTTTCTAGCCCCAGAACCAAGGATACTCTTGCATCTGCAGGCCCAAAAAGTACAAAAACCAGCAAACTGAGGAGAGCAATCTGAGAGAGTGGGACTTCATAACCTGAAGCTGTAATTGGACAATTAACCCCAATATGTAAAGGGACCAAAACGTATAAAAGTCTGAAACCTTGTGACTCAGGGCCTGTCTTGGGTAGAGCCACAGTCAAGCTCTTGTTCTGCCCAAGGTGTATCCTTGGATCGCCTTTTAATAAATATTCACTTTATTCCTTCAACTCTGTCTAGGCAGCCTCTCAAGGCATCACTGTCCTGGTGTCCCTGCTGTGGTGGCCACCCCAGCACAAGCCTGCCCAGCCCAGGTTGTTGGGAAAGACGAGACAGGAAAAGCTTACAAATATGATTGTTTGGGAAGAAATTCTAAAAATATAAAACCTGTGAGTGAAATAGAAATGAAAGCTCACTTTGAGATGTAAGCATGGCAAGCAGGAAGACAGTGATTAGCTGGAGATGGGTTCAGTAACAGCAAAAAAAGGGACACCAAGGGACCTAAGGGAGTAGCCCCACCAAAGTAACAGGGAAAAGTAGATAAGAAAGTAGTCTTTAGAGTCTAGAATACAGAGTGATACGGTAATATAGCAGTTCTCATAGGCTGTATGTAAAATCTGTAGGATTTGTATCTCACGTTGGTTTGTCATTGTGAATTAGAATATTCAACACAAAAGGAGATACAATGTATTGTAACAAGGGCCTCGCTTTCTTGCTCTTGCCCTTGCTCTCTCCCTCTCTCTTTGGGGCATCCCTTCAGCCGAGGCTGGTGGCTGAAGGCAAGGCTCTTTTACCCACGACCTATGCAATAAAACCACATGTTCCTAGAGCGTCTCAGGTCTCCAGAGTTCCCTCTCCCTGCCGTTGACGGATGCTCCTACACCAGGTGGGATGTAGGGCCAAGGGATCCGGTGGGATTCACACTGGCTCCCAGCACTCCTTCCCCTTCTCCACAGCAGCACAGGCTCTTGACTCACGTTTAGCTGGTGATTGATGAGGAGCTCTGGGTCTTCATCCTGCAAACTGCCACTTAGACAGGACAAGCTGCTGCAGGGACATTCAAAATAGACCAAAACCTCCCAAAATCTCAGTTGCAGTGAGGGGGATCCCTGCCCACAGCAGGAGGCTGGAAATAGATGGCCTTTAAGGTCCCTTCCAACCCAAATCATTCTGTGATTACATGATTCAGTTTTGGGGACATGAAATAGTTTCTGAAGGGACATGCATTTCATGAAACTAAACCTTACTTGCATCTAGTGCAAACAAAATATAGCTGCCAAATATTAGTTTTCAAAACCTGAGTGACTCCAGCTCACAAGACATACCTTAGACTCCTATTTTCCAGGAGAAAGTCAGCATTTCTGTAACACCATGTTAGTGCTAATTTCTCATGTAGGAATAGTCAAATCACAGTCAGAGTGAGAGGGTGTTTATATATTACCTTCTTTTGCCAATAATATTAAAGGTGACTTTGAACAGCAAGAAAAGTCAGTTTCTTGGTGTTTTGGATAATGACTCTTACTTCAGGAACCTTATTTATTTACTCACTGATTAAAACACCTTCCTGAACATACAGAACAAGGGCCAATGCATCAATACGACTGGATAAATAGATGCAGATAAACATTAAACTTATTTTCATTCATCTAGTTGCCTAGAAGGGAAAAGGAATAAGGAAAGGGACTGAAGAGTGGGAACATGATGCCAGAATGGTTTGTGCCATCTTTTCTCCAGCAGGTTTCTGGCAGCAGAGGGAAGACAGACAGCGGGAGGAGATCTGAAATTATCCCAAACAGCCAGTTCAGGGAACTGGAGGGATGGGTCTGTCTGGTCCTTGCAGCCTAGCAGTGCTGCAGGGTCACTCCTGACAGCTGGAAACTCAACGGGAAGAAGAAGCAGGGAAAAGCAGCCAGTTTCTCCAAGAGGTTCTCTTCTTCATTCCTTGTGGGGAATTCCCTAAACACATCAGCAAGTTTTGAATAACTGATCTAGAGACCTGAGCAGTCCCTTGTGACTGAGCTCCTCCTGCAGCCATGTCCCTCCAGCTGGCTCGGTGACACTTTCACGTGGGAGATGCTCATGGAAATTGTGTTTTACCCAGTGAAAACTCTGCTCTCTGTCACTGTTGCTGTGCTGGGTCAGCCAGATGGGGAGAAAGGAAATCCTCATTATTGATGTGCTTTATTCATGAAATAAGAAAAGACTTGGGCTGCTGTGCTAATTATTTCACACAATATCGACCCCAAGGAAACCTGCCAGGACTGAGGTCCTGGTGCCTCCAGAGCTCAGGGTACACACTGTCCCCAGGCCACAACCTGCAATTTCAATTTGGGAAACTCTAAGGGAGGAAGTGTAGCTTGTACAACTTATCTGAACCTATTTCCCAACAATAACTATTGTTCACTCCAGCAGTTTGACATAATATAATTTGTTTTGTGAAAAATAAATGCAATTTGCAGCCCGTAACTGTAGTGAGACATACTGTGATTTTATTAGCAACAGTAGATGGATTTTTTTCATTGTTTCTGAAAGAAAGCAACACGATTCTGTTTACAGAATGCATTAAAAACTCATCTTGAAACCATTGAGATGGTATTGCATTGGTTGGTTTCAGTTCTTAACAACTTTAGCTGAGTTATGAGAAGCTATGTCTTCCATATACTGAAAAGTTAATATCCCTTTATCGTCTGTGAAGTAGCACACAGATCCCACAGTTCAGTAAAAGATTCTGCTTTGAAGCCAGGAGAAATAAGGTTGTTTTTGTCCTTTATAGTAAATCTCTCTGTTTTTTGTTGAAGTAATCCATCTGCGAATCCTCTGAGCAAGTCAAACAAGCTGATTCGTTAATTGAGAAAATGTAGTTTTGGTGTCTGAAAATCTGAGAAATAAAGCTATGCAAAAATAAAAAAATCCAGAGAAGTGGGAAAAAAAAAAAAAGTCAACACATATTATTGGAGGAGAACTTGCACTGTATTGTGAAAGTTTATTTTCCTCTTTCGGTTTTTCCCTCCATGAGTGCTGCAGACTATTTACACTGAACTTAATCTCACCTACTTTTCCCCAGCTTCTTAGCCCTCCTCTCCATTATTGTGTTTCCCTTGTTACTGATTTTATCTGTGCTTCTGATTCACAAATACAATTCTGCAAGAAAAGCAGTGTGGTTTTCAAAAATCACAATCCAGACCACTACCTTGAATCAATTTTCCTCTCTCCTACAAAAACATCCACTCACATGCTGGCAAAAATTACCCAACAACAGAGAACTTCCCAGAACATCCATGACTCCTGCTCTTCCTGTGGAAGGTGTCCCTGCCCATGGAATGAGCTGATCTTCAGGGTCCTTTCCAGCCCAAACCATTCTGGAATTCTCAGCCTCATTGTTTGGGAAGGTGCTACTGGTATCAACCTGGATTTTTAACTTCCAGGGGCTGATTTCGCCTGAGCTTCCTCCCGTAGCCTGGGCTGGTATTGGTGATTCCTGGTCTGCAGCTGGCTCAGCCTGGAGCTGTTTATTCTCCATGAGCTTTTCCTGGTTTTCACTTTCCACAACTGGTGATTAAGGGGTGGGGAGATGAGAACTGATGCCATTTATTTTGCCTTGAGAAGCTGCTTTCTGCTCTGACCACTCTGTGAACCCAGAGAACTGACTTCATCCCCCAAAATGCAAAAAATGATGTTTTTTTAAGGTGTGGGAGCAGAGACAGGCTTTATCTCATTCATACCTGTAACAGCACGAATAGCAGGCTCTCAAGATGGCTAAGAAAAAACAAATGATACCTCTAATTATGCAAATTAGAAACCAAACGAACTATCTCTTATGCTACATGTGAACAATAGCACCTTTTTCCTCATGTAAAGCCATGAGACAAGGAGTTCATCATTAACTTCTCTCCAGCAGAGCTGTGCAGCAGCTCTGGGCTGTCAGCAGGGCCCCTGAGGCAGCACTCAGCATTCCCTGTGTCCCCAGCCCTGCAGGATTCAGGAAGACCCTGGTTCCCTCCCAGTGTCAGCAGGACCTGGCCTTGCCACGAGCTCTCCAGAGGCACTGGTAGCAAAACACTTGCTGGGGAGCTCTTGGGTGTGATGGTGATGAATTCTGACTGGCTGCAGGTCAGTTATCCAGAGCAGGTGTCCAAGGTGTCACCAGGGGTGTGTGGTGGCCAGACCATACACTCCTGCTCATACCAGGGAGATGCTTCAGCAGGAACAGAGAGGAACCTGCCCCACCTCACATCCTCAGGATACAGATAGTTTCTAGTCTCACTCCTTCCAGGTTTTCATCCACATTCCTATGTCCATTTTCACACATTGCTACCAGCACAAAAATTACTTGCCACATAGTATGGATTCTTGTGAGAACCCCTCCACCATAGGGAGGGTCCTGGTCCAGCAGGAAAAACAGCATGAAGGAAGGATTTGGGAGTTCCTTGTGTTAGCCATGGCTTGGCACAACCCCAGTGCCTCTGACTGTCACAGTCCTCAGAACTGACCAGAAATAAGTTCCAAAAAAGAGAGAAAAGGCAGGATGTAAAGGCAGGGAGTAAGATCTGAAGTTTCTGCTAACACACCACAAATCATGTTCCCCACCTCTGACTGGTTTGGGGGAAGAACAACCTTTTGGAGGCAGCTGTTGGGTATCTGGGCTGTCAGACTGTGCACACTGTGTACTTGGATCTGGTGGCAGAATTTACTGTGGAGAAGGGAACTTAAAGGCAAAAAAGAGGCTAAGAGAGGAATTATTCAACCTGGGCAAGTTACAGGGACACCTGAGAGACCCTTCCAGGAGAACTGAAAAGGGACTTGGAACAAGGGATGGAGGGACAAGGGCAAGGGGAATGGCTTTCCACTGCCAAAGGGCATGAATAGATGGGATAGTGAGAAGGAATTGTTCCCTCTAAGGGAGAGAGGTCTTGGCACAGGGTGCCCAGAGAAGCTGTGGCTGCCCCTGGATCCCTGGCAGTGTCCAAGGCCAGGTTGGACACTGGGGCTTGGAGCAGCCTGGGAAAGTAAAACGTGTTCCTGTCTATGGCAGGGGTGGCATTGGATGGGATTTAGGGCTCCTTCCAACCCAAACCCTTCTGGGATTTTGTGAGTTCAAGAGCAGACACCTAAAGACAAAAGGGCATGTTTGGACATCTTCTTCTCCCGTGTCCTGCTCTGTGTGCAGAGGGCCTTTTTGTCCTACAACTTTTGCTTTGGCATAGGAATCTTGTCCTGCTTTTTATCATTCAGCATACAAGAAGTGATGTGGAGAAATGAGCCAGGCTACAACTGTTTGGTGTAAGGAGTTTTTCTGCAAGCTGGCTCCCAGTTGGAGGCAGTGGCTGACCCCTCTCCACACACACCACATGCTGCAGGAGCTGCCTCATCGTGAGGCACATCCTAGAACCCAAACACGGAACACCTCTGCTCTGCCCCCCCCGGATCAGATCTGCCCTGGCTCTCTGGAGAGGAGGCTGAGATGAATGAGCAGCCAAGAGCTGAATCCAGAATCTGGATTTCTGGTGGCAAACCCCAGCTCAGGGCTGGGAGCAGTAATGCTGCTGCTTACAGGAATGTTAAAATACTCATTCTGTGCACCTCAGAGAGATTTACCTTGACAAGACTGCACAAATATGAAACTGATGCCAGCGCTATCCAAACAATGTCTGCTCTTAAAGGACATGACTGACAGACTGTTGCCTCCTATTTGTATGTGAGGTCAAGGTTTCTGCCAACAGTTAACTGCTGCAGCACATAAACAACCCTCAGCTGAGGGCTGCATATATTAGTCTTGTATTTTCTACAAAGGTTGTAATGAATTGCCCTCTTGAAAGCTTTTGCTTTGCACATAGCATCACATGGCCTTTCATTCAGATTAAAAAAAATTATAAGATCCTTGAACTACATTTTGTTTACAGCACAATATGAATTCCTGGTGAATGTGGGGAAGGGAAAAAAAGCCTTGGTAAGAATCAAAATAGACAAGTTGTCTCTCAGTGAGATTTGTTGTTGGTAGATTGCTCTTGGGTAAGAGGCCCAGGTACAATCAGCCACTGGAAGTTAAAACACTGAGGCTGATGCTAGCTGCATCTTCCCAAATGAGGCTAAGAATCAATCCCAGAATAGTTTAGTCTGAACCCTAAAGCTCACCCCCTTTCAGCCCGTGCCATGGACACCTTCACTCTCCCAGGTTGCTCCAAGCCCCATCCAGCTTGGGCTGGAACATGTCCAGGGATCCAATCCAACAGGAATTTTTAAATGGCTGCCTTAGAAAGGACCTAATTCAACCAGAACAATGTCTGTTCACAATAATCTCTCCTGTCAGGTGTGAGCCCGGCCTCCAGGGCATGCAGAGGTATGGATGTATATGAACAACACACCACTGACCACACAAACTGCTGTTTCCTCACAACACAGCTTTGGAGTGGTACCAGCTGAAAATGTTTTATTGTTCATAAATGTGAATGAACCACTGTCGGTTCATTTAAGATCCCACTTACTTTTCGAGAA
Organism: Cyanoderma ruficeps; assembly: GCA_008694505.1. Classification (NCBI taxonomy): domain Eukaryota; kingdom Metazoa; phylum Chordata; class Aves; order Passeriformes; family Timaliidae; genus Cyanoderma; species Cyanoderma ruficeps. The sequence continues at coordinate 127,301 of VZDJ01000149.1, read as the reverse complement.
TCTCTTCCAATCCTACAAAACCGCAAATTCCAAATCACTGTAGAGGTCTGAATACCCTATGAATTTCTTTGTAAGTGTAACAAGGAGTGGAGCTGAACTGAGTCAAGGGCCTGTGCTGGGACACTCAAAAGGTGTGTGCACCATGTACCGCCCCTGGATGCTGTAGAAACAACAGGGTCAGGCAACAAAAACTGCACTTTTCAGTGCAGTTCTGTCCATAACTTCCTTTCCTATCGCTTGTAAACCTTAAGGCAAGCACTCACAGGAACATAGTCTAGCTCATAACCTGTGTGTGACAAGACCACTTTGGCACTGTGCAGGACCAGGACTTGCTCTTGCAAATAATTCATCTGCACTCCCTGTTGGGAGCACTGTAAACTATTCTGACACACCTGTCTCGTGCTGCCAGCAAATGAAAGGTTCTATTGCCTCGGGTCCTGTCAGAAGCTCCATTACCTCACTAGCAAACCCAGCCAAATGCTGTGCCCAGCTCTTGCAGTGCCTGGCAGGGCAGCTGTCAGTGATGCAGAAAGAAAATGGCACAGGAGAGAAATGGGAAGGTTTTAAATCCTTCATGGTGACCACAGAGATCTGCTGAGCTCAGGGAAACTCACACACAGCATTGGACACTTGCTGTGAACTTGTCTCAAAATTTCAGGGACCTAAACCTCAGAGACCAAGAGAGACTGAGATTTGAAAATATGTCAGAGACTCCTTTATTGCAATACTGTGGTGATCAGCAGAGCATTAAAGGATTGGTGTGCAAAGGCAGGAAACAGTCAAAATGCTTCTCCTTGTTGTTCTCTTACCTACAGTTCAAAAATTCAGAAATTATTAAATGTGTAACTTAAAAACAGCTGTACAGATGATGTCAGCTGAGATATGGTGAAACACAAGGGAAATAAATAATGACTTCTGACCCAGGGCCTAGACAGACCCTTGCTGAAGTCCCTGGGAACATTTTTAAGGGACATTGAAGATTCAGCTCCTGCTGCAAGCCAGGACAGGGCTGTGCCCACCCCGGACAGCGGGAGAATGCAGAACATGCAGCACCACAGGGAATGCCCTGAAACACCTTCACACAAAAGTGTGGGGAATAAAAAACCCAGAGCACTGCTGGAGCCTCCACTGAAGGAGAGGGCCTCCCCTTAGTTGCAAGGAGCTGCTGTATAGAGGAAAGTTTACATTTATTTAAATAAAGTTTATATTGAAATCCCTTAAATTACAGGGCTTTAAAAAAATATTTTCTGTTGAGCAGCCTCCTTCTTTATCAAGAGGAAGAAAAAGGCAACTGTGTATGAGATGGCTGTAGCACACATCACTGGACCTGAAGAACAGAAAACAAAACATGTTGTAACAGTTAAAAAGGGGAGGAAAGGTACATCCTAAAGAAATCAGGTGAAAATTTTTGTCTTACTGCTGGGGTAAAGAAAGCTGCAGCTTCTCAGGCTGATGGCTTGTGGGACAGACCAAAGGTATCATCAGCCACAGATCCCTTCTAAGCCTTAATTGCTTCTCAAAAAAATGTGTCAAAAGGCTTACAAAGATTTAGTTTGCAATTTAATTAAAGGATTAGCAAAGTTTTCTTTGCCTATGGGGGAGCTATTAAGAATAGGAACTTGCCTAGAAGATCAGCTCATTTAACATAGCTACTTAATTGCATTAATAGAGCCTTTGCTTAGGTAAAGTACTGCAAATAGAGCCACAATTTCACTTTATGGAGAAACACTTCTCAGTGTGGTGAGGTGAATTCGGGGTAGGCATGAAACACAGTCAAGGAGGACATGAACCCAGACAGCAGCTGTGGGGAGCAGGGTGTCCCAGGGACACTATCCTGCCTGCAGTGTGACAGCCTCAGCATTGAGAATGTTCTTGGGAGGCCTGGCTCGGGCCAGCTTGGTGTTCTGTACCTTGCATTGTTAAAACTTCATAACTTTGAGATCAGTTTGGGGAAAAAAATCCTAATTACAAGCTGTGGCACTCCCTGGCGATGCACTTTGTGGATAGGTTGGCTTAAAGCAGGTCAAAAATGCAGTTTCAAGGTGTTCTCCTTATTTACACCCCACTCCCCTCCTCCTGCTCCCTCAGGGTCTCCTGTTTTCCCAGCAGTGGAGTGCTGGGGGCTGTCCCAGCCCAGTGCAGCCCCAGCCTCCCCACTGCAGAACAAACAGTGGCCCCTGTGCCCCACCTGTGGCTTTGTCCCTGTGCTGGGTCAGCCCTGGGGAGCCAGGACCAGACCCTGCCCTGTCCCCAGCCCTGGGAATGGCAGCAGAATAAAGCCCAGCCCCGAGGGCAGCCCCTGCTCCCTGAACACGAACTGTACATGCGTGCTCACACCAGACTGGGAATGTTCTAAATGCCCCGAGACTCAATTCCTACAGCATTGCACAGAGAGCAAAATGCAAAGAGGAATAATTCGGTATGTAGGCAGAGGGGAAAAGCACAGCACTCAACTGAAACTTTTATTTAGTGTTACATAAGAGTGAGATAATTATATCTAGTAATCTTCATGGCACACTCTTGAGTTTTAATTCACCCTAGATATTGGGATTATTATGATTCAGAAAACCCAACATTGATTTCCACTTCCTTATTGCTGATTATGCATTTGAAATTTGCTGTGTGTTGTGTTTTCCAAAACCTTCTTTCCTGAGAATCATCCTTCTTCCTACAGCACATTGCAAAATCATAGAAACTGACTTAAAAAATAAAAAATAAAAGGTTAAAAATTCCATTAATATCAGCAGTATTTTTCATTACTGTTACTAGGGGCAGCTAAGAGTATTTTAAATAAAAACAATCTTATTTTATAACACCTGAAAAAACACTTTTACTTACTCTCAAAGAAACATCTGGAAGGAGGGCAATAAAAAAACCTACAGATTCCTTGCAAGTGCAAAAACCCATAAATATTTGAAAATTTTAAATGTCTTAAGTTTCTCTCTATAGTTCACTCATGGCTGAACCAGTCCAGTTTCAGACAATACCTCACAGTGAACAGCCTGGCCTGCAAGAACTTGCATCTCAAATTAGGGTGATTGTTTCAGAAATTGCTAAAGATTTTTAGGGAGTTAAGAAAATAGCCTTTGTTTCTACTTGTCCTTAAGTCTAGGCAGGGGAAATATCTAGAATGTAATTAAGGAAGTCCCACTTCTCTATATGCAATGCAATCTACCAAACCTTTATTTCCCTACAAAACATGAAATTATGTTTATGAATCAGAATCACTACAACAGTTCTAATAAAATAATCTAATTAAATTAGCAGTATTTTCACATAGAGTAGAAATATCTGTTCAGATACCTATCAATACCAAACATTAATTTCATTGCAGAAAACGTGCTTTTTGTTATACCTGACTCAGCTGACATTTCAGTGATCCCTAAATTGATTTATATACCTTGTAAAATTTTGTGTTAGCAAATTCATGTCACTTCTATAAATACCTCTGGAAAACTACACAACACAAAGAAAAATGCTCTGGAGAATTCCCTCAGTGAAAGATGTTGTCTGGCAGCACCAGAGGTAATTGCTCCTAGTTATGTATTTTGCTTTGCACATTCTACAATAACTTTTGTAAATAACCAAGCACAAAGAGGCAGGAACTGCAGCTAGCCTCTCCTTCCCTGTCTTCCATCCAAGTGCTCTGCCAGGTTTGGCTGCTCACCTGAGGCTGTGAGGTCCGAAATCAACACCTTCCAGAGAAAGGCATTAACATGTCTCTGCTGACAGCAGGGACAACAATGACAAAGCTCCATAAAGTGATAAACACTGGCCTCAAAATATGGATGAAAGCCACGAAATACAAAGTCTTACAGGCAGACTGTGCCTGTATGTACAGCACAAAGCTGCACTTCTCACATCAGTGTTTCACCATGTCAGTAATGTGCTGGGAGCGGAAGCCAATACCCTCTGCAGGCTTCCAATATTTGGGAAATGAGACTAAAACATTCCTTTGTAAAGGCATCCCAAGACTAGGATGAACTCCCACTATCACCAGGCACCATGTAACACAGGCCACTCCTCTTTAACCTTAGAGGATCAAACCTGTTGACTCAGCACACAGACAAAACCGTATTACTCTGATTTAAAACCAGGGCACATCCCTAAGATGATCCCACTACCAAAGCTGTACTTCACATTCTTTTTAAGATGAAGATTAGTGTGCTGGGACTGAAAAGACAATAAAAGAATAATTAACAAAAAATACAAGAGCAGCTTCTCAGCTCTCTTGAAGAAGGACTTCTATGACAGAGAGCCCTCAAACACAGCAGAAGGAATGAAGACAAAAACCTCTTACAAAATTAAGGTTTTTCTCCGTTTTTCAATAAGTTTTTGTTTCTTTATACCCCACTCACTTTCCCAAGGCTGAGGAGGGTCTGTCTGTCTGGAAAATCTCCTGTTCTGCAAATGCTCCCAGGCAAGCCCTGAGTTCCTGCTTGGCAGCAGCAGAACAAGGTCCCCAAAAACAGCAGCAAAAACAGCAGCAGCAGCAGTTTGCTCAGAGAGCATCCCCTCATAGAGCACCTTCCCATCCTGGCAGCCTTCTACCTGGGAATTAAACAGCAGTGAATAAAACAGTGCCCTCAGTGATTATCTGGCATGTCTACAAGAAAGCCCACTGGGACAGCCAGAAAAGCTCCCCTGTTGATAGAGCAGGACTCACCATCATTATTTGTCTGCAGTGTGATTAGATATTAAAGCCTGCTATGGTTGTTGTCGACAGCAGGAGCAGCCCAGCAACACCAAATCCACTTCCCCAGGCTTAACTGAAGCTCTCAATTTCTTTCACTGCATCCAGGTCTTTTTTTCCTTCCTTGTCAGAGCATAATCTGAATGCTCCCTTGAGGATGAAGACTAAAAGTGCACTTAGCACATACAGGAATTTAGTAATTGCTCTTTCATTCCCTTTAATGACAATGGTCAGAGATCTTAAGACCCACAGCACTGCACCTGTGCACATTAATAGCAGAGCACTGTGTTCATTATGCTTCACAATGCCTGGCTTAGATAAACACACACCTGCAGTCACACCTTGAAGGATTAATTTTCTTCTTCAGCTCCTCCAGTTCAGGCCAGTGCACTGCAGAGTCTAGGAGCAGAAGCTCCCATTGATCCCTGCTGCCTCAGTGGCAAACAGTTTGTTTAACTGATGTCTTGCTATCTGAAGAGCCTGGAGAGAATTGTTTGTTTAAGGTTAGCAGTGCTTCTGACATGCAGAAAATCACCCCCTTTTCCAGAGTCTCCGGAAGGCACTGCTCCAGCGGGGTCCCTGGCACGGGGTCAGTCCTTCAGGGACAAGCCTGCCACCAAACTGCTCCTAGGGCTCCCCAGGGGACCACAGCCCCCTCAGGACTCCCTGCTCAGGTGTGGGCTCCTCAGGGCTGCAGGGCAGCCAAACCCACAACACCCCTGCATTATTCTTATAACACTCAGACTATTTGCGGAGGTTTAAGCATGTCAGCATTGTTGTCCATTTTCACAGCAATGTGTTTAGTCTGTTATTTGTAGGGAAAACCCATTTGGGTATCATATTCCTACATGAATTTTGGCCGTGGTAACTGGAAATTTAAAAATTGAGAAGCCCTTCTGAATTTTTCTTTGCATTTGACAGAGCACAGGGGATGCCAGCTGCACACTCTGAATTGCCCACTTCACTCACCCTTACAATACCCCAACATTATTTTTGGAATTAAGTCTTTCTCCAGACTGTGCCAGACAGAGGAAAGATCAGGAAGCAAGGGATGCTCTAAAAAATCTGTGATTTTTTTAATGCACTAATATTGGAATAAGGAAAAAAGTCTCTTTTATAGTATCCACTGTTAGCAGTTGCGGGCTGTACAACAGAGTTGAGACTCAGCTGCATTTTCCCAACATACACAAATATTTCTTCAGAAATCGAAGTACAATAAAGGTGAAACACATTATTTTATTTATTAAAAATTTACCTTATAATTTATCAAGAATTTTTTCATGGTTTTTAAACTAATTAGATCAAATCCCCATAGACAGTTTGCAGTTAAGGAAAAGGGTGAAAAGGAAGGGATGTGGAGAGAGAAAATTACACATGATGCAGCATCTGTGATCTCTCAGAAAGCAAAAGAGTCAACTCAGTGCACCTGGAACTACAGCCTGATAAAATCCATTAGTCTCCAGACATGTATTTTGCACCTCCAGTATCTTCCATCTTTAACCATGATTTGAGGATTAAAAACTGTCCTTTCTTTCATCCTCAGGTTCACACATATTTTTCCATTTCTGTAGTTCCTGAGAATCATTTATCTTCCATGCTTCAGCAAAGGACTTAATTTTTTTCCTGTGGGAGGAAAAAAAAACCAACCCTAATCAACACACAGACACATTTTTAAGTGAAGCACATCAAACTCTGAAAGTCCTACAGTAATCTGCAAAATTTTATACACAGTCCAAAATAGCACAGCTCAAAATGTTATGTGATCTTCAAACAACCAGTTAATATTTTCTAAGATACATGTTCCTGCTCTGGGTCAACCAACAATTTAATTTCATAACTAACCTACAACACCAATAGCATTGACAAAATGATATAAACAAATTAGAAGAACAAAATTTTAAAGGAAATAAACAGCATTGTAGTAAGCCCTGTTTAATTTTCAGCATTCAGTTCATACAAACTTGTATTTGTAGGATCATAAAAAGAAAACACATTTTCAATATAAATGACTGCACACATCCTTCCTGTTTTTTCTTAGCATTTTTTGATTTATAATAGCTGTAACAAATTACAAGACATTTAGAATGAGCTAACACACATTGGCAACGACAGTAATGTCAAAAGTGGATGAAATTAACCAGTGGATTTTCTTAAATAATATGAAAGTGATTAAAAAAAGTAAGACAAGGCATCTGGCCCATGGGTATTGTGACAGCACAAGGGCAGTGCTACCAGCAGGTCTGGGTGTGGCTTCCCCAGATCTGGTAACTCCTGTTCCCACCACGCAGACCAGACCCACTCCTGGGAACAGCAGTTAGGATACTGCTCGAGATTTGTTTTTTTACTTTTGCCAATTATGGACTGGTATTTCCAATTAGGATAAGCCACCACATTATTTTTTCTATAAACTGCCATGTACCTTCAAATGTTTTTATTTTGCTTTATAAAGAGGGGATAAAAAACATTGTTAAGTGCTGAGCACTGTCGAGTTTCAAAGTTTGCACCTATAAATAATTAGTAGTCAAAATGTTCTCAAGTAAAATTATCCTGTCAAGATTAGGTACAGCCATCAGACAACCAAGATCTTGGTTCATTATGTTCCTCAGGGGCTATTTGAATTTTCCTCATAGGACTGCCACAGAAAATAACAGCAAAAGAAAAAAAGCCAGTGAAAGCGGATATGAATATCTACACTCTGCACATAATGTTACAGGATTTACAAATCCATTATGCCACTTAATACACACAGGAATTTTCATAACTAGTCTAATATATAAGGTACAAACATCCCTGAATGAAAATTGGATATCAGAGAAATACTAAAATCCCGAAAATTTTCAGTAAATTCTAGGTGTTTGTGGGGGCAATCAAAATATATTATAAGTGTTTACTTTCAAGTTAAACCAGAAGAAGAATGTCCACATTTCCTTCTACTTTAGTATGCAAAGTAAAAGAAAGTAGAACTTCCTTCTAGAAAGTAGAAAGTAGTAGAACTTTTCCTCCATACTTTAGTATGCAAAGACAATTTCAAGTTCCAAAGTAAGTAATAAATACTTTCTAAATTAAGGGCATTAGTACTTTCATTATCACTGATAAGAATATAAGTAGGTATTACAGAAAGAAATAATTTTAAAAAAATGCATTTGTTCTGACCTTTTCGTGTTCACTATTCTCTCCAACTCCTTTGATTTGTGAGCTGCTTTTTTCAAGATTTCTTCAGGAATATCTGCCAGTTTGGCAACATTTAGCCCATAACTCCTTGCAGAGACTCCTTTAGTTATTTGATAAAGAAAAGTGATAAATTCAGGATTCTCTTCCATTTCAGATCCTAAAAAAAAAAACCAAAATTAAAACCTCCTCTATGTGGCAAATACATAAGTCCCCTGTCCTGATCAGCTTACAAGGTAAGCAGATAATACAATACAAAGAATTATTTAGGGGAAAGGTTAATGGCAAATACCAACTGCAAGTCATTAAAAAAAACCCAAATTCCATGATTCTTCAGTGAACAGACATTTATGATGCCTCTTATAATTCAAGAACTGGGACCATCACGTTTCAAAACAGTTTCAAAACAATCAGATGTGTTTCTTCACTCCACAGAGCGCTGAATTTTGGAGCTGCTTAACACATTAGGATGAAGACACCAAAAGTACACGATGTTAAATTAGGCAGCCCCGTTGAAGTGAAATCCACGGGAGATACAAAACACATCCTGCTCGTGAAGCCCCGTAAATAGCAAATGTTTTCAGACAGTGAGATCTTTCAGAGAAGGAGCTGCCATATGTTTGATCCCTAATCCCTCCTCCCTAATCCTTTGTGTTTGGCTTCTGGGGAAGTTGGATGCTGGGATAGGCAAATCTTTCACGGACCCCAGCCCTGAAACTCCTGAAACATGTGAACGAATGGATGTCCTGTTTTCAACCCCCCTGAAAGTGTGACTAGAGTGAGAGTGGGTGTATCACATTCAGGTGAGGTGTAAATTGTCACACTGACATCTTAGGATTTTAGTTTTTATACTTTTCACATATTTGTAATCCTCCAATTCTTTAGTGTGTAACTCCAATCTCCATATACGGTGTCAGCTACTGCTTTCCCATTTTGGTCAGACAGAACCATTTCTCTCCAGGCCTGGGAATCAAGGATACTCACTGACTCAGGCCCTGAGAAATGTGAACGGAAGTGAGTTGGGGGGCAGCAAAGTTGGGGTAAATGACTTCATTACCTGAAGCTGTAACTGGATGATTAACCCTCAATATGCAAATGGACCAAACTTATAAAAGTGTGAAAACCCGTGATCCCCATGGTCCATTTTTTGGGTGTAGCCCCTGGGGGAGGGCTCTGTCTGCCCTAAATGTACCTGAAGACCCTTCATTAATATCTGCTTTTTTAGTATCTTAATTTTGTCTGGCATCTGTTTTAGGTAGCCCAAAAAGCCATCAAGAGCATGTAGTGGGCCGTCAAACTGCTGGCAACAGCCACAGGGGACTTCTGAAGTTGGAAGGTAGGGATGAAAAAAAAAGGCATTTGGCACGGTGTGAGGAGGAAAATGGCTATGAACACTTTAAAAAGTCTGGCCTCTGTTTTCAGGTAACCTGACAAGGCACCAACAGCAGAGTTACTTCGTGCCTGAGCCTCCTTCAGATGCACACCAACCTCTCTGCTGGCTGGAGTCCTCCTCGTTCAGCAGGAAGGCCATGTGGTAATTGCCCACCGTGTGTGGGTACAGCTGCTCCAGCTCGCACACCAAGGGGTAGTGGGTGACAAACAGCGTCAGGGCCTGCACCTGCAGCACACACAGAACAGAGTTTGTCCCTGATGTGATGTTTCCTAAACACAGCCACACAGGGCTGGTGTCCTTTCTCCATATCCCTGTGCCCTGAGCTTGGACATGGCACCTTTCTGCAAGGCCATGACCAGGGCGGCCTACCCGTGCTTGCAGAGTGCCACAGGCACTTACATCTCTGATGAAATGCTCAAGGGTAGCATAAGCAATGGCAATGCCATCGTGTGTGCTTGTCCCTCGGCCCAGCTCATCCAGGATCACCAGGGACCTTGAGGTGGCTTTTCTGATGACCTCAGCAGTGTCTGTCAGCTCCTCCATGAAGGTGCTCCGGCCTTTGTAGATGTTGTCTGCAGCGCCCATTCTGCACCAGGACACAGAACACAAAATCTCATTGAAAATGCCAGCTAATGCTGAGGAAAAAAAAAAATCATGGGGGATGAAACCATTCTGTTATAAATCTCAGGTTGATGCTCCAAAGAGAGAAGAGCCTGTCACAATAGAGACAGTCAAGACACTTGTTTCTTCATGCAGAATAGCCAAATCTTAATTGCACACAGCTCATCTTTATATGGTATTAGAAGGCATCACGTTTGAATCTAACAGGTCAGTAAATCACTGAAACTCAGTTCATTGGTTGGTAATGGCGAGTGTACATGTCCCTCAAACTTTTTTCTTTCTGGATTTGTTTATATTTTTTCTTCACAGATTCTCATGGGTTAGACTTATTTTTACAGGTGCAAACTGTTTTCTCACAAGAATAGATTGTTATGCAAATTGATTCTCATTCTTATAATTCTTTTCTCACTGAAACTTCTCAGGCTAGCTGTTAGCTTAGCTGAAATAGCAAGGCTTGATTTTAGAAGACCTTCCTTTTGTGAGGTTTTACCTATATGTAACAAGAACCCAGACAGAACATTCACCTTCCAGAACAATTTCCCAACACACTTTTCCCACCTTCACAAACAGGACAAGGCAGCCTGCTTTTCCCTCAAAAGAAACTCTGGGACTTCAGACGAGTCAGCTCACAAGAATTTCATCAAAGGTAGCTCTGAAGGTGAATTTTACTCCTTTGGTTTAGTTCAACCCTCTATTCATATAGGTTTCTAATGCTAATAATACCCAAAGGTATCCAATACTGGAATTTCCACACAGAGTGGAAGTTTGTATGACCAGCGGTTTGTGCATCCAAACAGCAGGGCAGCCACTTCCTTCAGGAAGTAACAAAATAACAATTATTTCCCCTAATTGCAGGGGTATGCAATCTCAAATAGCACGCTTAAACAAGATTTAAAGGTATTTTAAGACGTCTCAATCAGTTGAAACACAACTCTTAGTAGCCTCCAGGCAGCTGAACTCCACACACACAAATTCCTCCACATTACATACAACTCTCCTAGCTCTGATTCAGATCCATGTAACTCCCAACCCTCAAACCCTAGCTCGAATTGTGAATTTGTGGCCTACATCTGAGAAACCTGTTGTTAAGTCTACCCTGGTTTCCCTTTTCTTGAAGCTTTCCTTACCTGTGCAAGTAATACCCATTCTATACTGAAGAAAGAGCATTTCTTTTTTGTCTTTCTGCTTTTGAACTGTATTAATCACATTAGAGTATTCCTCTGAGACAGGTCATCACAAGAAAGCCACTGAGGAGGGATGTAAAACTGGATTTATTCACTCTTATCAGCTAATATTTAGTTACACACAAGCCACGCTGATTTAAGGAAAACTGACTCATGGGTTTAGTATATTATATTTCCAAATTTAACAGCTGGCCACAGCAGCACTTACAGCCAATCAGAACCTTTAAAGAGAAGCCCAATATTTTTTTTTTCTTCCTCTGTCTTTTGCTGGGTCTCTCTCTGTTACAATTGCTTCTGTTACCTCCTGAGGCACCACCAAGATATAAATAAATTTTATGAGGATCTTATGACTAAGGGTACTTGACTACAGCCAAACAGCTTGGACCCAGTACCACTACAATTTGTATATATTCTCTGGTCCTTGCCCTGAAAATCTGTCAGGGTATCATGCATAACTGCATAATAAGCAAATCTTCAGTTATAAATTAACTACTTTTGGTTGGAGATGGCATATGAGAAAACTGAGTTTTTATTTCACTGAGTGTGTGCTTAAACACACACACACACACAAGCTGCACTCCCACATACCCAAAATGACAGGCGATTCTGGCCATAAGCTAATTCAACTGTACATGATTTTTCTCTGAATTAAATATAGAATTCAGGATAATGAGGTATTGTGAAATTAGCATTTTATTAAGCCACTTACTGCTGTAATCCTTTCAAATGCTGGGTTAGGAATGATGAACATTTTAGTCAATTTTTCAGTGCTCCCACCACCCCTGTGGCCCCCTTCCCAGTCAGGCACCAGGTTTTGCTGTAAAATCAAACAATTCCCCTTATTGCACAGATCCACAGAGAACAGGGTAACTTAGGCCTGTCTTAACACTACTAACTCCAAATACATTAATCATAATGACAAATACTTTTTATGTTTGAACAATCTCTGGCTCCTTAATTAACAACTTCAGTCTTAGTTACTGACCCTACAATTAGTGGCGTTATTACTTTCTAATTTCTTACTTGGCTTTTCCTTACAGGGACAACATCTCACAGGCTGGCTGTTGTGTGCCTGTGATGATTACACACAGAGCTCCCATTTATCTCTGGAATTGCATCATTTCCACAGAGCCCACAAAATATTCTAGCCTGCTTTGTATCTAATTTGCATTCACAAAATAATTTTCTAAACTTCCTCACTAAATGCTCAAGACACAAAGAGAAATTAGTATTATCTTTCTCTTGTTTTAAAGACAGCTGGAAAAGAAGTCTTTCCAGCATCTTAAAACATTCAAATCTAACTGAGGCTTAACTACAGATTTAAAAAACTGTGTATTTTTAAATGACATAAAACCTCTTAAATGTCATCCTTTGAAAATGGATAAAATTGTTCTTTCTGCTTTGGTCCCTTACACTTGAAGAATTATACTTGTTTTTAGAACATAGATGCTGAGCACTGTTATCCTAGATATAAGCAGGAATAACTGTTTTAGCATGGATGACTCCATTTATAAAACTAACAGTTAATTTGCAGCAAGGCACTGCTCTCTAACTTTATGCTCTATTATTCCTGATACAATAAAGTTGTTGAGTCACAAAACCTATTGCTTAAACAGCTCTCTTTTGGTTTTTTTTCACATTTAAAACAGCCATAATAAACCTCACCACACATCTCCAGGACTCAGTGGCTTTGAATCCACATTTTAATGCAGATCGCCTCTTAAATGTTTTTACATTTAAAACATTAAATTCTTCCTCTCCTGTCCTGCCCACAAGGAACGTGCAGACAGGCAGTGTGAGCAGTGTCTCTTTGGATCCATCACTCCTCAGCAGATGCAATTTGGCTGGAAAACACTTGTTTTAATGTCTATTTGACAGCCAACCAAATCTTGCAAAATTAAAAGCTCTGCATCTTATGGTGTTCAGCACATTTATTATGCAAGCGTAAAAAAAAGAAAGAAAGATGGATTATCTCTTTTCAGTGCTGGGTTGAGGTAGCAAAGATTCCTGTCAAAGGCCTCAGACAAAAACAACAGAGAGGTAATGTTTTGTAAATTAATTTTCACACGGTAAGTTAGAGGATATAACTGTGCTACTTCTCAAAAGAAGTTATCCTACATGCTCTTAGAGTTGGCTTGGTTTTAAGATCACAGTGTGGGATCTTAAGGAAGTTTATTCTTCTTTTATTTTAACATGGATCTCTTACAGTTTGTGAAAATGAACAATCAGCTCAGAAGCTCACAGTGGTAACAAAACTCAGCTACATTCCACCATGTAATCCCAGAAAACAAGACTGCAAAGCCATTCTCTGGAGCCTTATTTTCACACAGCTGTCAACAGTCCAGTGCTACTTACTGATTCCTACTCCGTAGAATACTTAATGCTGGAAAAAACCCCAAACTTAAACAATGTTTCTCATTGATTTTAGCAATATCTATCTGAGTTTAGAAGCTCGCCTAAAATACTTCCTGCAAAAATGGAACCAGCTGCAGAAGAACAAATCTAATTCAAGAACAATTAACATTAAGAGAAAATTACTCTTTTCTCCAAGAATAAGGTGTAGAACACTCTCAGCACCAACAAAAATCACTTTCTGTGATTCAAAGATAACACTGGGAACACCATGAATAAAATAAATTCATAATGTAACTTTACAATTCCACTCACTCCCTCACACAAACCCCTTTGAAATGCCATTTCAAAGATCACTGCATTTGCACAAGAGTAATTTAAATTAAAATAACCAATTTACAAAAAGGGAGGATTAGATGTGCTGTTGCCTTGCAGTTCACCCCTTTCCTGGCAAGGGCCTGTTCTCCACAGCCTGTCTGTGCTCAGCAGAGCAGCGTGGTCAGCCAGGGCAGTGGGGACAGGCACCCCACCAGGGATGCGCAGGACAATGGAGATGTATTAAGTAATTCCTCAGGAGACTACATGTGCAAATTTGTAACAGCTCACTGGCAAGAAAATAATGCTTCACACTCCCCCACAACCTACTGGTACATCGTCCTCTTCATTTCCATCCAGATCTCACTGATGCAACCCAAAAACTGACAGTAAAAAAAATAATTTACAGAAGCTGTAATTACAGATTTAGGGAAAAAAAAGGAGTGTGACAGAAAGCATGGCTATCAGGATAGGTATTATTTTTGCATTATTCATGGGTGACTTCTAAGAAGTGTGCCAAGCTACATGGATGATGACAGGGAATCAAAGGATGCTCATGACATAAACCTGTTTTCAGTCTACGTGCACACGTGCTCAAGCATTTCTACAACTGCTTATCTGCAAATTTAAATGAAGAAATACCAATGGCATGTTACCTAATTTAGGAGAAGAGCTCTTGAGAAGCCTGACAGAATGCATTCAATGTAAAATACATTTTTGTTTTGTACATTATTGTAGATATGTGATACTCTCAGTCACTGAGAGATTAATGAAGATATTGAATGACTCTGAGGGATACAAACTTTGCATTATCCTAGAAAGAAAAGTGAGTCCAAAGTGATTTCAATACTCAATTTCATAGTGGTTCTTACATCTGTTTTTTCCCTTCTCAGTATCACTAGGTAACTGAAGCAGCCAGAACAAATAATCACTGCAATCCTCCTTTCCTTCTATGGCTGGCCCACAGGGGAATGCTGCACACACCAGCACCCTGGAGTTTTAAAAGAAACATTTCTGACAGCATTAACTTTCAAGATGTGAAGTCATTGATTTTGTTTTTGTTTTTGGTGGAAGCCAGAGGAAAGAAAAACGCCCATGGACTCGATCTTTTCAAAAGCTTCAGCTGGACTGACAGGACAGGTAGTCCTGAGCTGCAATGATAGAATCCCTGTGAGTCAATGCACCAGCACCTCTCATTCCTAGACTTTACAGACCAACAAAAACTCAGTTATTACAAAAGGTTATGTTACATTACCTAGGGAAGAACACCCATTAAATTTGCTTTCTGAATTCAGCAATACTCTCAGTATTTTAACTCCTCAAAAATACTTGTTACATTGCCTAGGGCAAATATATCACCCACTCTTAAATTATCAGTGTAAATGTTACTGATGGTCAAGATAAAGACCTGCTTTTGAGTGCCAACATTTTGCTGAAGGATAAATTATAAGAGCAGATACTCAAATTAGGGTGTTTCTTTGAGAGTCATCAATATTGGCCTGAAGAAGGTGAAAAAACAGAGACAAATCAAAACCCTCAAATATGCACAGGTTTGCACTCACTGCTGTGGGATACCAGGGAGGGAACTCAAGGTAATTAAGTTAATGTGCATTTGTATCTGAAGGATTGAGGCCAGGGGGGATTAAAGAGCAGGAACTATAGCCACAGAGTAGGGACAATGGCTGAAGCACTCAGCACAAGTGAACTTTTCCCCTTTAGACCTGTGGACGCCAAGGACAATCCAATTCCAACTGTGACTGGGTCAAGTCATACGATGCAAGAGTTTCAGAAAGGTAAATACAACTATTCAGCCTCACTGTAAAACAGCTGGTCAGCTTTGCAGGCAGATTCCCTCCTCCCGTGGCCTCATGCAGCATCCAGGGGAAAACCTCTCCACCCTGTCAGGGGCAGCAGAAGGTGTTTTGTGTCTCTCTGAGTGTGAATACCTGCCCTGCCCTGACTGAGATGGATTTCCAGGGCCCATTTCAGCGCCTGCACCACGAGGGTTGTTTGTATTCAGACTTTACCCAACACCATGTATGCACCCCAAAGGCTGTCTGGTTGAATATGGCATTACTCCATGTATAAAAGATGCAAACCTCACACTGCAGATGCATGCTTCTGTGAAATGAACAGAGACATGAAACCAAATTAGCTACAGATACATGCACAGCCTGGCTTAACTTGTTCCTACAGAGCCACAGAACACTGTCAGAAACAGTTACAGTTCAAACGCATTGTGATACATCCAAGACACAACTTTCCCAGGAAAAATAGAACAAAATAATTCTTCAGTTTAGCAACACTAACTACAACTTTTGCTTTTTCTTTTTAATCCAAACTAAAGCTATCTCCACGTGATAAAAAATGGTGCAATGTACTTAATACAGCACCCTGTTCTTCCCCAAAAGATGGGAACAATTTACCCCAGAGGTGCAATTACATGATTGATTGTGAGCATAAATGAAAGGCTTAAGTAATTCTTGTTATTCTGGTGGTAAACAAAAGTACAATTAAGGAGGAACAAAATGAAACAAATTACCGTGCCATAAAGAAGTAACATTTCTGAAAATTACTTTGGGGTTATTGACAGCTAAAAGTTCTGTTTGTCTGACTCATTGTGCTTTCAATACAAACAATACTTTTTTGGCATGTCAGTATATAAAATTCTCATGTGGACTTGCCATTCATTTGGGATTGCTTTGTGAGAACAGCTCAACAGCTCAACAACTTTTCTGCACAATAAATAGATCAATGTGCATGGCAGAACCACTAAGCATTACCACACACATACAAAATAAATAAAGATCTGAAAAAGTACCTTTGATTTTTTAATTTTCTGACCATTATCTTTCAGAGTTTAACTGCTCAGGTAAATTGAGATACTTTGTTCTATTTTTTTTCCCCCCAAAGGAAGATCTGAGTGATTTAAACATTTATTTTCAGGTTTAAAGAACTTAAAAGAAAAATCTCCAAAGTTCTGGTCAAAACCAGGTTATGTACAAACAAGTTGTTCAGCTGAGATAAACTCCTCCACAGTTTTGACTCAGCAATCAATCTCCTGCTGATTTCTGTACACACCTGCAGAACCTGCCAAACACTGCTGTCACCTCCCCACTAGTTTCACAGCCTAGATTTCTATGATTATGAAGAAGCTGACTAGATTAATGTCTTCATTTGTCTGAGGTGTTGTGATTTTAACTGGTATTTCTAGGAAAAATAAACTTCATCAGCTTACCCTGTAAGCTTCAAAGAAATCATTAAAGCTTAATAAAGAAATAAATGTAACACAAGGATTGTTTTTTAAACACAGACTCTGGTCTTAAGAGTTAAAACCAAAAAAATTCACAAGTCATATGTCGCCCTGATTTTTCAGCCTTCTGATGTTTTACATTTCTGTACTGGAGTTTCTCACGCGTTGTAACATAAAAAAAAATGAAATTTTTTAAACAATGCATTCCTTCTTGTGGGAAGGACAAATTGATGGACTTCTGGTTTGACCAGTGGGGTCAGAGAGGTGTCAACCTCGTCCCCCAACCGCAGATCAAAATTAAACCCAAAATAAACTTCCTCTTTCTTTCTCATCTCACAACTGGAAAGTGTGAGTGTCCTTCTTTCGCGTCTGTGAGGCGACAGTCATATAAAAATGAGAGGCAATATTTGCCTATTCCTATGCAAATAGGACCATTTCTAATAATGGACCCTGTTAATTCTTTTATTATTTTAAATACAACTCTTTCCCCCCTCTGTGCTTCTCCTGTGCAGCTCCCTTCTGATAAGCCAATAAAACTGGCTGAATGAAATTAAGTGCAATGTGGTTTGCCTAGTTACAAAAAGTTGAGAATTCATTTTGCCATGAGAGGTTACATCAATGGAATAGTTACATCCACTAATACTTAGGAGTATTATTTTGCTTTTGTCCTCACGTGATTTACCTCAATGTATTGCAAAAAGCATTTGGAAAACATCTTCCACTCAGTTTGCAGTTTGACAGAAATGTTGTTTTTCTTGCTTCACATACCCACTCCATCCTGTGCTTTCTGATTTTCTCAGGAGTTCTTACAAAATATACTCTTAGCAGGCCTTGGAACATTTTAACCTGAAAGTAAATCTAAAAGCAATCTAAAGTAAATCATGCCATTTTAAGTATCTTTCAAACTTGAATGATGGTGGTGTTTCAATGTAGGAAAGAAAAAATAAAATACAAGCATCGCAAGTCAATTGCCCAAATGCTTGGAGGTATTCATACAATATTTGCTTTCCATATGATTTTAAACCTTACTGAAATTTCTGACAAATGCCATAGGTATGTACCTTTTATACATTTAATATAAAATGTTTGTCTACTTGTTTCTTTCAGCTCCACACACTTGCGGAACAGTAATATGACTTTGTCAAGTTGTCAGAATTAAATAGCTCTAAAAGCATTCAGGGAGGTAACACTTACAATACATCTATTATAAGGCTTGACCTTTTTGAGAGTAATTCCACTATTTACAGATCAAAAAACCCAGATGTTTTAATAAACCACACAGAAGAAAGTGCCATGGCTTGTTTGATACATGGCATCCACAGAAGTCTGAAGTAATGAGGACTGTGTTTTCTTGGGTTTTTTTAGTTTGCTTTGAAGAAACCCTCCATCTCTAAACTGTCCTCTAAGCCTTAACATAAATTCTTTCCAGATATGGGGAAGAGGCTGAGGGCTCCCTGCATCCTTCACAAGCCTACAGAGACACAGCCACAAACATTCCCTTATTTTCTGTCCCATAACTCTCTTTTAGGTGACAACAGTCAAGGCAAAGGAAAAAAGTGAGAGAATCCACAATGCCTGTAGGCAAATCATACCAGAAATGTCACCTTGGGACACACAAATGGCCCTTCCTCTCCCATCTTTGTGTATCCAAATGCATGTGACTGATGTGGCTCTTTGCTCAGAGGATGATGGAGATGAGCAGTGCCAGGCACACCACTCAAGCAGGCATTCAAAAACTGATTTATTTTTTAATGCCTTTATCCTGTCTCCCACATGAGTGTGCAGCACTCACAAACCTCAGTGGAATGGGCCACCTGGTCTGAGTGGATTTCAGATCCCCTGAAGATCCCACCTGAGCAGCGGCACAGCAAGGGAAGTACAGCCCCCAGCTGGCAGAACACCACTGAGCTCCCACTTAGAGGGACTGAGGAAATGTCTTGGCTACTGCAGCAGCTCCCTAAGATAAAAAGAGACTGGATCTTATCAATGTCACCATGTTAAGCCAGGTATATGTATAAGTAATACCATTTTTTCTTTAACCTGGAATGCATAGTATGTTAAAAACATGGTTACTCTGTCCAAACACTGGGGAGGCAGGAGCAGAGAGCTTTCCTCACATCAGTTCTGTTTCTTGGAAAAGAAGGATTATCTGGTAGGCACTTCTGTGGTGCCTCCCAGGCAGAGTGTCACACAAAACCAAGCTTAGTTGGGGTGAAATACCCAAAATGGACTCATCACAGAATCCCCTGAGCTGGAAGGGACCCACAGGGGTCATTAGTCCATCCCCTGTCCCTGCACAAACACCCCAACAATCCCCCATGTGCATCCCTGGGAGCAGTGTCCAAATGCTCCTGGAGCTCTGGGCAGCCTCGGGGCTGTGCCCATTCCTGGGGAGCCTGGGCAGTGCCCAGCACTCTCTGGGGGAAGAACCCTTCCCTGATCTCCAGCCTGACCCTGCCCTGACACAGCTCCAGCCATTCCCTGGGTGCTGTCCCTTGTCACAGGGAGCAGAGAGATCAGAGCAGCCCTTAGGAGGAGCTGCAGCCCCTGGGCTGGGACTGGCCACACCCTGGTCACTGACACTCCTGTGGCAAACTGAGTCATGCACACACCCGGGTGTCTTCTCAAGGGTGGACACAGCCTGTGTGTCCATGTTTTCCTAGACTCTGCAAAGGGTATGTTCACCACCTGAGCCGTGTCACCCCAGGCCACAGCTGGGAGGACACAGCTGACACTCCTATGGACCTTGAATGCAATTTTCAACAGGATCTTCACTTAGAGGCTCTCAGTTGTTCTGCTGTTGATTGACATGATCAAAATCCCTTCCCTTTACTGAATACATCAACCAACTCAAAAAAGCCACTCCAAGGTACATGGCTGGGATTGGACCTTGCTGGCTGGAATTTTTGTGACCCAACTAAGGCCACTGGTGAGGGGATGAAACCCCCCATTATTTCAGTGCTCAGCTGTCCAAAGATTTTTGTGCTCTTGTTTTAATTGAACGAACAGCTTTTACACATGTTCAACATCATTATACAACAACAACAGATTACAAAATACCAAAATGGTGATGTAACTTCAGAGCAGGGACAGACAGACCCAGGACTACATCATGGCTGTGTCTATCTGTGGGATTCTGTATATGACATGTAATACAAGCTAGAATTAAAAAACATCCCTCCCTAGCCAAGGTGAGCGATCACCATCTGTTTTCACAACATTTTCATATATATAGTGGAATCTGAAACAAGTGAGTACCTCTTAAGTGCAGATTCAGCAATGAGGAGTGCCCTCCATGTTAAAAATACTTTTAAATCATCTGTTACAAGGAGAAAATGCAGAAGAAAGTTCTTTACACCTAAATACAGATCATGTGATATGAAGGGAGTATCTCAAGACAATTTTCTCCAAGTGCAGGCAACTGCACGCCTTGCATGAAGTGGAAATGCTGACCTGCAGCTTCCCCAGGCAACCACCACCTGCACACCTGCACTACCAGCTTCCTCCAACCCTGCCTTCTCGACACACCCTACAGACAATTTCAGCTCTACTTGATACCACGGGGAATAAAGTCATGCTGAGAGGCTGTAAACAGCAAGATAACTCTTTAAAGAGAGACCAAGTGCATGAGAGGATAATCTACATACATCTTAGTGATGCCTCTATTTATTCCGTAACCTTTCAGCATGAGGCAGACCACCTGCAAGAGGCAGTTCTCAAAGGCATTTGAAGCACAGGGCACCCTATTAGTTCAGACAACTGAAGTTGTACCTTTAACAGCATTTCCAGCTTGGCTGGGATGAAAGCTCACTGGAAAGTGTGGGTCATTGTAGTGACTGTGCTAGCTCTATGAAATAGGTGAAAATAGCTCTTATTTCAACACAGGAAGAGAAACCCAAGCAGGTAAGAGCTCTAGGAAGGAAATTACTCTGTCCCTGTACCATCACCTGGCACTGATAAAGGTTGCTCTCCTTCACAGGATTCTTTCTGATGGCAGCTTGTTATGTTCAAAAATTGATTCTCAAAGTCTTGAAGGCACTTGGTAACCTGAACTGTTAATTAACTTGTTTATTTGAAGATGTTTTGCCTTCAAAGTGCTCTAGCATTCTCCCTCTCCCTCCCAATTTTGAATATGGACCCTCATAAACAGCTATTGCTGGCCCACAGGAAGTAGGATAAAGTCTCCTAGCAATGGGAAATTCTATCAATAATTGATTAGAAGAGGGACCTCTGTAGAGGTCAGCTTTCTTCTGCAGATGAACGCCACTCCTCCCGAGGCATGATCAGGCCAGCAGAATTCTTGTCATTAATTCCTCCATACATGGATGCCCATCCTTACTTTTTCTCCCTACTCAAACACACACAGAAACAGCATATTAATTTCAGTCTCTGAATGACTGTATTAAAACTAACAAAAACAGAAAGTCAATTTTAAAGTAGAAAATGAGCCCATTTACTGCAAGGAGAAACTTGAATGGGAATTTTCAAACATCAGAGAATTAAATACCCAAATCCCATTAAACGACAACATAGATGAGATGTCAACCTCTTCAAAACCCTTCAAAATTTTTAAAATATAATGCCACTGATTAAGTTAAAAACCTTTAAGAAAAGATTGCAAGAAAACATTATCCCTTATTGGAGAAGAAAAAAAAGAAGAAAATACTAGCCAGCAAATATCCTCAAAATCCTGTGTCCTCCCCCTAGTCTGGGCTAGGTTCAGCACTGACCCCTGTCTTATCTACCCCGTAATGAAGAAAGATCATTCCTATCTTCACTCTACCTGTAAGCAATTCCTCTTGCATCTTTAAAAACGTTTAATGTAATTCAGTATTTAAAGTCAATTTAGATATGCTATCCTATATAAGCACAATATATAACAAGGAATAACCACAGTAGCAACCTTTCAATTTCCATGGAAACCCTACTTGGGAAACAAGACACAAATCCTGGGGATACAAATCCCTTAAACCTATATAAATTCCCACTTGGAAGATGCAGTCTACAAACCAAAAAAGGGACTGCAGGATAAAGCACCAAAACTGCAAAAGGTTTATCACGCAGAAGGCTTGGTAATCCTGGTGCACAGAACCCCTCATAGAGCCAGCCCCTACAGCATCACTGACTGACCCCTCCCTCCATCCTTTACTACATCCTTCCCTGCATTCCTGAGCACTCCTCCCTGCATCCCTTCCTGGGCATCTCTCCATGCATCTTTTGCAGCCTCCCTGAGCATCCTTCACTCTCCCTCCCTGCAGGGGTGCCACACTAATAACATCTCCCAAAACATAACCACAGCAGTGATGGAAGTACCCTGGAGACTGACACGTTCCCATGTTAAGTTTTTAAAGTATTAAAAAAATACTGAGATTATCAACAACAAAATGAAAATTCACATTTTTTTCAGCAAGACCTTGTGGCCTGGGGTGGCAGGGCAGAAATGAGGTCTACAAAGCTGTTACTGTTTTTTTTAAAATTAAATAATAATTTTTAAAAATCCAAACAAAACCAACCTACAAAACAAAGTATAGAAGATGAAGACAAACAAATTGGGTGGGAGTTAAGAGAAAGTCTCTGATCTGTTCGAGGTCATTCCTTACCAGAGTAGAGTACAGGGCAAAAGCTGAGGCTTTAGAAAAAAGCCTCAAGCAAAAACATAACATGTGGCAGCTGACTTATTGATTATTTCCTCAAACCAGGCATTAAAAACTATTTCAAGGGTACCTCTCTATGGCTGAGAAATTCCATGGCTGAATGCAATACGATATTAACCTGCCTGATAGACTTACATAGTTTAAGACCTTTGCCAGAACCCAGAAGAAAACCAAAACCTACCCAAAATAACCACCAAACCAACCAAAACAGAGGTGCCTCCTTCTTGGTCAGTGTCCATATATCTCGAGCAGAATCTGCTAACCTGTTCCTTTTCTCCCTTTTTTTCCTGTTACCTTTTAACTGATGCATAACTACTTCTATCTTAATAATGTATTATCAATTTCTTCCTGATTAATATTGAGTCAATTAGTTTACTCGTAATCGCTGGTGCAATTACAAGAATTTCAGTAATTCTTCCACAAAGTCATCTGGTGCTTGATACATATCACATTAAATGAGGAATGGCACATCCAGCTGAGCTTCCAAAACTAATACAGACAAGGAGAAAAAAAAGATTTCAATCCCCTGTGTTAGAATGTGACTGGGCTACAAATTTCATGGTCTGAAACCTCACAGAGTGAAAAACACACTCTGTGTCTGCTTGGCTGTAAGTCTGAAAGCAGAAGTTTTACCTTTGACCACAGTACTTTATCAGTAAAGTTGTGAAAAGTACTTGGGTTTTATTCTAATACAGAGAAAAGTGATGGGGAATCAGGGAAATACACTGGGGAACAGGTGGAACACAGATGAAAAACCAGTTTATTCTCTTTCAAGCAGGCACATAACAAAATGTCTCTCCCAATGACTGTGTCATGTTTTTTAGTATTTTCTGCAGAAATCATCCTTTTGCATTGACAGTCTGGGAAAAGCAGAGGAAAGCAGATACTCAGGTTGAGAGTAACTGATTTACATGTGTATGATTAGAATTTAAGGAAGTGTGAACCCAACTGAAGTACTCCAAGTTCAGCTACAAAACACAGAGGAAGACTAAAATAATCTTCAGATGTTTAGTGATGCTGTAATGCTCCTTCTGTAACAGATCCTGTGTATCTCTGTGTCCCCACAAGAAATGCTCACCCCATCAACCAGTCCACTACTTCTGACACAGGGTGTGGGAAAAAGTGAAGCATTTTGAATTCTCATCTCCAGTTACTTCTGAGAAGAGGATACAAATTGTTTGCTAATGTGCTTAGCACTGACCTGCATCCAGGTGTGATTTTCATTTGTTTTTGTCGTGACATAATGGAAAGTAAGAGCACAGCACTTTCATAGGATGAAGCAATTGCAGGTGAGCAGTACCTCAGGTTCTTGATTAAAAGTTACCTCTGGAATGCACAGTGGCATCACAGAACAGGAATTTCCAGAAATTCTAGCTTAGGCACCTGATTGTTGTGAAATTTATTGCCACTAATGCCAATCCATCTCAAATACCACCAGTAACACAAAACTTTGACTAATTGAAATAATTATTGAAGAAAAAGGGGGGGAAACAGGGCAATAAACTCGAGCAATATTAGATTATAATATAAAGATTTGTGATTCTACTGATAATTTTTACAAATTACTCAGCAACGCCTCAAAAATGAGGCGGTGAAATAAACTGTCAGTATTCATTCTTAAAAGGACATGAAGTGTGTTTAGGAGTAAGTGTGTTTAGGACTGATAGTACAGGAAGGAGATTAAGCATAGAATATATGCAGCCCAAAATTTTCAGTCTGTAATATAGTGAGTATACACAACACAGCTTCACAACAGAAATTGTGACATGATTTTAGAGGTGACAATGTTCATTTTAGGGGAAACATTAGGCCAACACCCAGCAGCATAAATGTAGATGAGCTGTCCATTCAGACAGGTAAGCTAGATACCTGGATGTTAATCAACACAGACACATTAAAATTCTTACTCTTTGAAGATTTAAAGATTACAAAACATGTACTATAGTTTACCAAGAAAACTGTAATCAAAACCTAGCAATGAACCTAACATGCTTTAAAATGAAAAAAAGGAAACTTCAGGTATAAATTCTCAGGTTCTAAATGAAAAATTAAATTGTACTTTGATACACACATCCCCTGCCACAGTAGCATTTCCAGTTTTGAGAGATTACCTGGTAAAAATTCCATCCACAACACCAACTGTGGCCTCTTCTGCAGGAACAAAAGAGCCAATCTGTGCCATGACTGTGATCAATGCCACTTGCTTGATGTAGGAGCTCTTCCCTCCCATGTTGGGCCCAGTTATTATCATGACCCTTTCACCATCTCCCTGGAAACACAAAACAGTGGTGAAATACATTGCCCTGCACAGGGTCCTTCTACCAAAATGTCTGGAGTGCATGTGTGCATAGAAGGATACAGACAAGTCTGCAGGGTTAAACATTCAATTTCTAGGTGAACTGCTTTCCTCCATTCTTGGAGTTCATCACATTCACCTTTCCAGATATTATCAAGCCCTAGATGCACCAAAATCAACTTGGATTACTCCAAAATGGACACAGTGAGGGGGAACCTTCCTGTTCTCTATCAAGGAGCCAAGAAAGAATCAAGGAACTTGGTCACCAGCATGGGAAGCAGCAAGGGATGCTGAGGGATGCAGGGATGAATGCAGCCAGGCCAGAGGAGGCTCCAGGATGAGCAGAGGGATGGAGCAGCTCTGCTGGGAGGAAAGGCTGGGGGAGTTGGCATTGTCAGCCTGGACAAGAGAAGATTTGGGGTGACCTCACTGTGGACTTGCAGGGTCCGAAGGAGCTCCAGGAAAGATGGAGAGAGAAAATTGAGAAGGGCTGGAGGGCCAGGACACAGGGAATGGCTTCCCAGTGCAAGAGGGCAGGGATGGATGGGATATTGGGAAGGAATTGCTCCCTGGGAGGGTGGGGAGGCCCTGGCCCAGGGTGCCCAGAGAAACTGCAGCTGCCCCTGGATCCCTGGCAGTGACCAAGGCCAGGCTGGAACCCCCTGAAATAGTGGAAGGCATCCCTGCCCATGGCAGAAGGTGGAATGATGAGTTCTATGGTTCCTCCCAACCCAAACCATTCTGGGATTCTGCAATTTCTCCGGAGAAAGAGAGAAGATCGTGAGCTTCCAGCACAGCCAGCACTGACCAAATTTGGCTGTGATCTGGATTCCTCTCCAGTCTGAGTTCTTAGTGCCAAATGGTAAGATCTGGTAGGCAAAGACCTGACCTAAATTTTACATTCATAACTGCCTGGCTAGGTATGACATGAGGACATTCAGAGTGGCTACAAGGCATTAAGACATTCTTGAGTCTGGCAATACTTGACTATAACACAGATGCTATGAGCAGACCCCGCCCAACCTCCACCACTGTCCCTGATCATTAAAACCAGACCCAAGAAAATGGAATCACAGGAACTCATCGCAGCTGTAAGACTCCCCACAGTACTTCTATGTGTCTACAGCTCCAGAATAAAACTGTCTTCCTCTAGTGAAAGACAATTGCTGATACAAAATTAAAACTTGTCAATGAACCTATAAAACTTTCTCACAGCCTGAGTCAAGACTAAGAGCTTAAGTTATGCAAGGACATCACACAGCCAGACTATTCCACAGGGTGCACCTGATGAAATGCACCAAGTGATGATCTAAACAGAAGCCAGCACTCTCCACTGCCCCATGGGAGGGGCAAGGGAGACAGGACAAGCTGTGCATAATGGACATTAGTCACATTACGTGGGGAACTCGGCACTAATTGGGCACTGTGGTAACAGCAACCAACAAATATCCATGCAGCAGGTCTCAAAATCTTCACAGACTTGGGTTTCAAACTCGGCTTTCATTCTGTTTATAGTGACACACACAAAATGCACACAGGACTGTCACTTACATTATAAATCTGGTATTAGAGAAGATACAGGACATCAGTATATATTATATGTAAAAATCTGATCAGCTTTTGAGGGAAAAAACCCTCATCCATACAGAAGTCACAATACAGTGAAAATGTAGAAAATGCCATTATTGGGAATAAAGGATTGGATGTAATAAAGTGCACATGACTATATGAGAACAAAATTTGTAACAGTCTCCAAAGTGTAATTCAGTACTGCTACTAAAACTTTGTCACGGCTCAACACAACAGAATTTATAGATACTCAAAACCAGAATGAGTTCACAAGTTCATCTGTTAGGATCCACAAATTTTTTGCATGTGTCTGGTGTCTGTCCAGGCTCCCTCCAGC
Organism: Cyanoderma ruficeps; assembly: GCA_008694505.1. Lineage (NCBI taxonomy): Eukaryota > Metazoa > Chordata > Aves > Passeriformes > Timaliidae > Cyanoderma > Cyanoderma ruficeps. Next base: position 100,466 of record VZDJ01000149.1, on the reverse strand, counting down.
CATGCTGTGGGACTGATGGTTGCTCTGCCAGGGTTCTGGTTTTCAGAAAGAACATCTGCTGTAATATCAGACCAGAGAACCCTCTGTCCTTACAGCTGATGCAGCCATAAGCCAACATGGAATTCACAGCTGAAGCTAAAAGTTCTAAAACGACCCACAAATTTTTGTTTGAGGAGGAGAGAGGGAATGGAAAAATAAGCTGTTTATTTCAGGGAATTAAAAAAAAAAAGCTTTTCCTCAAGTTAGATATTTGACAACATTTCAGCTGAAAATATGACGGGAGATGTATTTTCCTGCTGATTCAAACACATCAGTTGAAAACTGGAGACGCTTTAATAAACTGGTTCCCACCCACCTCTCTCAAAAAAAGAGAACTCAAAGAACTGTAGAAGCAAAAGTGATTCTGCCATGATAACTTGGTTTTGTAATATTCAGTATTTAGAAAGCCAGCATAAGAATGGGACTAAAGAGGGAAAAGTGCATGATGATTCCTGAATGACATGCTGAATTTTTTTGGAAGTGCCATCTGTCGCTTGTTTGGAGTTGACAAATAATTTTGAAAACATTCTCTGATGTATTACAAAGTATCTGTATTATTGTTTGGTATGGAACAGCACTTTAAAATGTTCCTCAAGAAATACATACAAATTTAAATGCTATTTTTACAGTGATGTCCCACTCTGGCAGATGTTTCATACCTTTCCTACATTCACTGTACAAAGAGGAAGAGAGACCTCAGAGATAAGCTGTGAGGATATCTTTTATATTTATTAAGAACAGATATTTAATATTTATGAACATAAATTATGGAGAGATAAATATTTAATAAAAAGCTTCAAACAGGTATGTAATTTAAAATACAGATCTTAGTTTATCAGGAAAAAAAGGCTGTATGACACTAATATTTCCATAAAGAAAGGAAACTGCATAGTAGAGAAATGCATTAAAAAATACAAGCCATCTTAGAATTAATCTGAAAAACTGAATCTGTAATATGTACTTTTCATATTAAAAAATTCAAAAAAATAGAGTTTTGACAAAATGCAGACTCCCTACAATGACACTATTAAAAAACCTGTAATTTATTAATTCGTTTTTTTGAAAATAACCATTTGATTGAAACACGTATTTTCCTGATTTTGAGATTATCTTTCTTTTCTTTATGCCTTGAGACTGAACAAGGTTCTAAAAAGAGCATCTGGCTGCAAGGAATCAGCAGAGGGACAGAACAGATGCGGTGACATCTAGCAACACCTCTCTGAAATGCAGCCCAGCAGGTTCTATGATTTAAATCACCTATTTCAACTTACTGGCCAAGAAGCTCATGCCAGTCTCTTTGCCCTGAATGATTTTGAAGCTCCACCAGTTTCTGGGTACTTACAGAAAGGCTGGTGGTGTTTGGAACATACTGATCCTGTTCTCCCAGGAGAACATCGATCACAGGGTGCCTCCCATTTTTTATGATTATTTCACGCTGCTTGTCTTGCACAGTTGGTCTGCAAAAAAAGGAAAGGTATTAATCTCAGTGTTCTTTGTAACTGATTATGTAAAACTACTGTAACTGAAGCCTGCAGGACAGTCACCTATGATGTAATTTTTTGAGGCAAAAATACAAATTATAGAAATTAATTACTGCCATCAAGTATTTCTAAAGAAAATACTTTCTAAAGAATACCTTCTCTGAGAAAAGTATGTGGAATAAACCCACAGAGTTTTAAGACTGTAAATTAACTAACAATTTGGGTGACTTCAAAGTGAGATTTTTCTTGGGTTGAAGAATGATAATGCAATTAGGAAAATGGAAATCAAATAAATGGCATCCTATATACACAAAGCACTGGGGAAAGAGGTACAAACTGATAATGGTGGGGGGTTTAGCATAAAGATAATTCCAACAGTTGTACAGCTGAGATGAAACCAATATATGTACAGTGTTAAGCCTCGTACCACCTCTTCAGCAGCATTTCTTAAACTTAAATGCAATTAAAGTTTGCAGAGTGGACACTCAAACACCAGAGGGTGATCTCTGGACTGCCCATACCATCACCTCTACAGCTCCACTTTGCTACCTGAGAGCCCTGATGAATTGTCTGTGCAAAGGAAGGGCCTCCCAGCACACTGCAAGAAGGGCTCCCCTGTCTCCAACACCTCTGCCCCTCACCTGACTCATTTAACTGCCTCAGGCAGGGCCTGAGGAAACAATCCTCACAACCCAAAAAACGTTCTTCCAAAATAATACTAAAATCCCATCATTCTTTCAGCAGCCCTCCAAAATTAATTATTGACACCTTCCCTGCAGCTGAGATTTCACTGAGAACTCTCCTTCCTGCTGGTTTATAAGCTCTAAGGCACTCTAAAATTCAGTGAATTATTTACATTCTGCACAGTGAATTAATCAGATTTCGGTTTGTTTTCTCATCTGAGTATACCGAAATAAGTGAGCAATTATTTTCAAAGAGATTTTGACAGAGAGACACACAAGATCCCAAGAGCCCAGAAGTGATCTATATTATCTTTAATGATGTATCAAAGCAGAAGTATTTGCAAGTGGATTTCTCTTCATCCCCCTGTCTGTGTGTGGGTCTTGGGCACAGGCAGCAGTTCAGCTCAGCAGCTCTTACACATGAGCCCAGCCGAGGCACCACCAGTGCTCTGCAAGCTGGAACTAATATTTATCTATTAATTACCTGAGATATACCCTTGAAACGTATCTCAGATACCCTAGATTCTTACGTATCAGAAAGATATCATAAGCTCAGACCTTGCTGAGAATAAAAAACAGTAATTAAAAAAGACAAAAAAACTATGCAAGATACAACATTTAAGTAAGTAAGTAAGATATCATCTACTAGACTCAGGTCAGACAACAAACATTAAGATGTCAGATTTGAACTGCAATGTTTACAGATTTGCATTAAGTCCAGAAACATTGCTCTGCAAAATCAGATTAAGTTGAAACTACCGTAAACAACTTTAATAGTGTTTTTTATCATGGTATACGTATTACAACATAGTTTATTTTAAATATGCTCTTATAATTCCATATAAAATCCTATGTAAAAATTAAAAATTAAAAATTTATTACCTGCAGTAGTCTCCTTGTTTGGCCACCTGGGCCAATGAGAACAGGCAGTCAACAGTTGCTAGGTGACAAATGGCTTTAGACACGGGGTGATAATGTTCACTGAAATGGCTGCATCAAAACAGAGAAAAGTTACACAAAAACAGAGAAAGAAATAATTCCATACAAATACAAAAGGATTGTCAAAATGCACCCCGTGCAAGTTCCTCAAAGGGCTCCTGAGCTCTTTAAATCAATCTGAACCCAAATCTCCCAGCAGTGTATGAGATACCACCTGAGGACCTTAATCAAGGTGGACTTCACTTCCCATTCTAACAGTGAATTATTTTTTAAGCACAGAAAATCAGGCAAAATTAAATTCATTAGATAGCTCATAAATGGTCAGAAGTTGATCCCTGCTGCCTACATGAGGTGTACAAAAATGCCACAATTGATCAGACTTTATATAGAATACCAGCAGCTGAATCCCAACTGTTGATTTCAGCCTCAACCAAAAGTTAGAATCAAAAAAGAACCCAACTAAGAGTGTCTGAACACAGGAGATGTCAAAAATGTCAATGAATTATGGTATCTTCAACAGAAAATTCAAAAATTCATTTTCAATTTATGGTGCTGTTTCCCCAGTACAATAATGATGTTATCAGGAGAACAGAGTTTTCAGTGAAGTTCATTCTCTTAGTCCTCTGAAATTTCTTTTTTCTTCTTTCCTAGTCTCAAAGCTACAATATGGACTATAAAACCAGCAGGGGAGCAGAATTTTTAATAAACAAAGACATAAATGAATGGAGGGGTGGAAAAGAGGAGCACTTTCCTACACAGAGGTCTTTCCTTTTTGTCTGCTGCTCTCCTACAACACTACTGAGAACAGACAAGTGAACATGGAGAGAACTGTTTTACAGTACTGCAAAGGAAACACAACTGGAGAAGTATGAATCGGAGTATTTTTCCAGTTTCTACTCAATTTTCAGAATTTCTGGGTTCCTAATGGGAAGCAAATCCAGTAAGACAACTTGAGCAGGGTCTTGTTAAGTTCTTGCAAACTACCACTGCATGACAAGAAGAACAGTTTCAGTAGTTCTGCAATTCATGCACATAAAAAATAACCAGTAATCAGGCAACTGAAAAATTAAAGGCATTCAGAAGTTCAGGAAGCGTTTTTTAAACTCTCATTTTAAAATCCTTTGGCTAAACAGGCAAATAACCCCACTGAAAACTCTGATCTCAGACAAACACACATGCCAGATGTGAGGGACAATAAAACTCCCACTACTTTCTAACAAATGCTCATAAGTCAGGGTAGCATACAAAATATAAAAAATAATATAACTATTACATAATATTAATAAGTAATATATTAAAACTGATTAAACCAACTAGATTCAGTTTCACCTAGAATGAGTTGTACTTTCAGATTGTTAACGCTGTGATATTATTTTTCGAACTTTGGGTAACATTTCGTATACTTAATAGTGTATTTTCATCAGAATTTTAAAGCTTAGAGACATCACTGCTGGTCTCAGAACCTGGGCTCAGAGATCTTGCCCTCAAATGCTTTAAAATAAAGAACAGCATTTTAACTGACTACCAGTGAAGTTGGTGCAGACAACATAATTACTAACAACATCTTTATTTATAAAACAAGCATTTTTTCTGTTTCTGTTCTTGTATGAGAGCAGAGCACAGAGGTGTAGCTGGCTCTGCCTGGTGCACTCACTCCAAGAAGCGCAGCCACTCAGCGCTGCAGTCAAGGACGAGCTGCTCCCGGAGCTGCTGCAGGACTCTGTAATTTTCTATAATGAACGGCGAGTGGAAGCGGCTGACGGCTTTCGTGCTGCAGCGGGGAGAGAGGGCTCATTGGAAATCAAGGTTACCAAGCAATCAGCTGCACCATCCACATGCAAAATTGGACTCATTTTCTTAATCTCCATGAGCCTCGACAATGGGTCTTTTCAAAAAAAGTTCTTCCATTGTGATACCAAACCCCATTGATTTCAGTGGCCTCTATAGTGGATGAAGTAGTGGCTCACGGCACCACTGCCCACTCAGAAGGATCTGAAATGCTGTGCACAGCATGGCATTATCACCCAAGTTTACATATTTCACAAAACTGTTCAGCAATAGCTGGCTGGTTGATATACAATGAACTAGACTAAAACAAATTTACTGTGAAGAGGAAAACTTCATGATAAGCCTGAAATAAATGTAGTTAATACAGACTGTGTTGGTAATTTTCACTCGAGATACTTGCTATTTATTTATGTATTTTCATTAAGGACTTGATTTGGCATATCCAAGCATTCTTTTACAGAATCCAGATTAGCTGTAATTTGTTCACCATGTTAATTCTGTCTGATCTGTGCACTTCTGAGTATTAAAAGAAGCTTAATTAAAAGAGAATTGAGTGTTAATTCTTGCATAAGTGAATAGAGCATCACAACAGAGTTCAACTTGCTGAGAGATGACTGTGCTCACACATTACACACTGGGGGGCTTGTAGAGAATTCAGTATTTACATGGACATTGTAACTTTCAGGTATCCAAACAATTCAAATCATATATCAAATGACAGAAAATAAAAAAAGCCAACTACATAAATCAGTCCATCTCTGCTTCACCTGCTGGAATATTATCCAAAATCAAGCTTACATTATACCAAGTACCAAAGCAAGAAGAAATGGTCTGGATGAGTAAATAAAATATTTCAAATGCACTGAATTTACAGAGATGTATAAGCAGATGTTTGCACAGCTACTTTAATCTTCCTAAATAAAACAATAACAATCAAAACTGCATGAAGGATTTGCACCTGCAAGCTACAGGCACAACTGAATCAAGGTCATAGATCTGACACCTGTACATGCACCTTGAAGGATTGAATGAGTAATTCTGTGTGCTCTGAGAATGTACTGTGTAAAAACAAATATTGTAACAAATCAATTTTTCTCAGTTTTGTTTGGGTTTTTTTGTCTTTTAAGCAGTTGATTTACAATTTGGTTGAGTTTTCAGCTAAAAAAACCCAAAAAAACCCTTAACACGGGACAATGAGAATGTGTATGTAATGAATTGTAATATCAAAATACCTTTTGTTTTTCTCTTCTATATTAAAACAGAACAAACTTCAAAGACATTTTACATACCTACTAACCATAACCCAGTCAGATGGCACAGATGATTTATGGGAATTCTTGACTTCTATCAAAAACTGAAATAAAAGAAATGCAATGTTATACATCATGGGAAGTCGGGAAGACTAGAGAATCAGAATCATCATTTATCCACAAACTGCAAGCATCAGAGGAAAACCATACTCAGCCTGAAGAGAACAAGCAGACCAGAAGGGAATGTTCTTTTCTCCCCCCAAAAAGCTGGAGTTATGACATACATAACCCTTCTGCACCTACAAAACTTTGTTTCAGGTTTGAGTGAGCTCGGGGTCAGACAAGGAGGCACAGGGAAAACCAGCAGCAGTGTCAAGATGCTCTGTGCAGTGAAATTTACGTGACGTGTTTATTTTATATGATTCATGTCAGTTATCTTTGTAACAATAGCCTAAGGTCCTGGATGTCAAAGAGTTGAGGCATTCTCACGTCACAGAATTCAGCTGGAAAACAAATTTCCTGCAGAGATTAGGTTAACACAGAACCTGACCACACTTATGGAAAGCCACAAGACCCATGTCTGGCAAAACTTCTCCATTGTAGCTAATAAGATTTAGATAGAAACTTCCAGAGAAGCCAGGAATCATCCTCAAGAACAAACACGGACAACAATCCTAACACCAGAATAGAGCAGGGACAGAGGGCACTAATTCTTATTTCATCCAAAACGCTTCCAAGGTATTTTTCTGTTGTGAAGGAACATTTGTATTTTACATCTATCAGGGTGCTGCAAGAACATAGGAAGGATATATCATACAGATCTAAGGAAGAAAGAGCTCAAATCAAATAAATTCCTGTTCTTGTCCTGTGTTCTACTCCTCCCATACAATGGAATTTCCATTATTTCCATGCCTTTGGCATTTTTCTTTTCCTCACTGACCATATTCTCTGACCTGTCTCTGCTGCCTCTTTTGGTGTCTGTTAAACACTCACACCAGATGTCATGAAGTAAGAGCTATCCCCAGCCTCTGTAGCTCCTTTCACTGAGGCACCCAGACATATCTCTGCGGAGGTTTCTGAGCTGTGCCTTGCTATAAAGGCCTCCTCTCTGAAATGTGTGCAGTGACTGCTGCCTCTGAAACCACTTTTCAGCACTTCTTCGGATGCTGTCCTCTCTTTGATCAGTTCCTCTTTCCCTTTACTTCACACAGATGGCAGCTATTAACCCAGCTTCCCTGAGAGAAACCTTTCTGAACCTGCTCTTCCCTGTCTCAGACAATACTCAAACACACTTTCCTACTTTTCTCTGGGATTTCAGCCCCTGTGCTGACAGCTCACCCAACTCCTGAGCCACATGTTTCCTCATGCTTCACCCTTCTCAGCTTCACCCTCAACAGGAACATCCACTTCAGGTCTTTATCAAAGGCTGCTGTCTAATCCATCCCTTCCATCATTTTCAGCAGTGTCTATTTGTTCCCTCCTGTGTGTCCTGGATCTTTCTCAGTTTCCTAAATGCCCCACGGGCCAATTCCAGCCCCTTCCCCCTCTGTCCTCACACCCTCCTCTCTTCTATTCACAGCTCTCATCCTGTTCTCTAACTCCTTTCTTTCCCCAGTTCTCTGCAGTTTTTCCCAGCTTCCTTACTCTCAGTTCCAGAGGACAACGCTGAGCAGTGCTACCTCACTGTTCTTTTCAGTTTTCCCACAAACGTGGCAGGGTCTGTTGTCTCTGTTTTTCACCAGTGAACCTCTCAGCTCCCTGGATCACATCCTGCCCACACTTCATCCACGAACAAAAGTTCCAGTCCTGAACACCATTTCCGAGAATTGGAAGAAAACAACACTTATCATTCTTTAATACTGTTCCCTCTTCTCTCCCATCTTTCAAATTACAGTCTGACTCAGTACTTAGAAATCCTTTCACCATTCCTCAGATTAACCAAATGCTGTGCTTCCTGGTTCTCTGAGAGTATTCCAGTACTTAATAGCCATATAATTAACCTTGGAAGTATGTGGTTTTACGCAGACAGAAAAGCAAAGCATTACTGAACCAAATTCAACTGCACTAATGTGTTTCTCTTATTTAAGTCACTGAAGTGATTGACTTAATAAATAAAGCAGTCACACGTTAAGAAAGCTGCTCTTCAAAGTTGTACAAAAGATTATAGTCAAATGCCCTCATGAAGCACCACACTCAGTGAATACAGTTCCAGCTAGGTCCTGCTTTTAAGCTATTTTCTAGGCAAGGATGGGTACAGTCATACATAATAAACCCCACAGTACCTCTTGACCCGAAACTGTAACATACTCTGCAGAAGGGTTCTTAATCTGTTTACGAATATCTGGCAGATGCAATTGGATTTTAGAAAGCACATCCTGGATCTTCTCCTTTTTCTTTTGGATGACAGGGAAGTCTGTGAGGTCCTTGAACAATTGTGTTTTATCTCCAGTCCTATCCGTAAGAAATACAAGATAAAATAATGTTAAAAAGGGAGAGAATATACCTCAGTTCTGCCAGCTGCATCTTTATTTTGTTATTTCTATTTGTTCAAACATTAGCTTAATTCGCTTCTGAATACAGATTTTCAGGGGCTCGGTCACAGTACAGCCCATTTATTGAAAGCTGTTGCACTCATGACAGAAACAGAAAGGCACTTTGTACACACAGCACTGCAACTGCTGATAACACCTTTACTGCAGTTAAATGTGAAACTTCAGGTAATTTCTGCATACCACAAATAAAGATTTTCAACACATTTAGAATTTGGCAGAATTTGGGCACATTTTTGTAAGGACTGCATGGAAAAATCCCCCCTTCAAGGCTCTCATCAAAGCAGAATGCTATCAGTACTTTCCCAGAGCAGCTTCCTTCTTTTGTCCAGAAAAGATTACCCAGAATACTTTAAAGTACATGCAAAACAATGCTCTTTTCTAATTTCACTACCAAAAAAATGACAGAATTGTTTTGGCAGCACTAGCTCAGCTCAGGACTGAAACCTGAAACAAGCAATGCCATTCAAATGGTTAAAACTGGGAAGCTGAACTAGCAATTAAAAATACAGCTGTCTAAAAAAAAAAAAACAACAAAAATTTAACTTACCCTACTAAGTATCAAGCAAACAATAAAAAGCAGTGTGATCAGCTCTAAGTTAATTGCAATATAACTTTGCATTTTAGAGCCACTACAGAGCTCTGCAAGTTAATTATACAATAATCTTGAAAACTAATACGTGGAGAGCAAGTAATTAGCCAACTGAAAGTACTATAACATGGAAGTAATAAAAAAATCTAATATTCTACTTACTGCACTACCCCTTTGCCTGCAAATGAAGCTACAGCTGGAGCCAGTGGCAAGGCAGGTAAAACAGAGCTGTGCTTTGGCTGTGCACTCCATCATCGTTGGGATTACGTAAGTGACAGTAAGATGCCATTTTAAAGTACAATACTAATTTTTAGAAACAATTTTGTGCTAATTAGACTAGTTTCCATGGGAATGCAAGGAAAAAAAAAGATCACTAGTAGCCAGCAGCTGATTGTGAAGACTGTCACTGCTACATGATGCCTACAAAAAATTTTAGCACTGACAGTTTCAAAAACATGAATCCCAAAATCTCAAACTCCCTGTAAAAAACACCAAACTTGGTGCAAAGGATACTTTTCAGAACAATTACAGGATTTTATCCACACCTCATAACAAAATAACATGTGATGCTGCCTATGCACATGTGTGTGTGTGGATGGATGGATGTGAGTAGAAGCCATGATTTTGATGAAAAAAACATTTTTGAGTAAAAATAATACTACCACATACATTTGAGATCGATCCATAAAGGCCAGAAAGTAATCTGGCTTAATCATTCTGAATAAATGTAAATACAGTATACCCATTCTATAGATCATTTATATCTTGTATGCTGTTCTAACCATCACTGGTTCAGTGACAGAAGAAAACACCCCATGCCTTGAACCCACCTACAGTAAATCTGGTATAATTTAGATACAGTTTGTTTTGGCACAAACTGTCACAACTACAATTGGGCACCAGGCATCAGCAGAAATCTCATAATCCCACCATGCCAATGGGCAGAGGAAATCCTTCTACCCTTCTCAGCCTCTAAATTTATACAGCTTGGGTCCATCTCTAAATCAGAAGCAAATAAAAAAAAAGTTCTGGACTTCGATTCTTAGATTTATTTTTCAATCTCCGTTTGGAAAAGATAAAAAATGTTTCATAAATAAAGTGGATGTTTATTTTTCATCTGTTCTGAATATAAAGTGTAAGGTTATGCTGCCCCCATGTAACGACACACTAAACTTTTTGCCACAATGTCAGCAAAGAATCCAGGGGTAACAGTGGAAGCAACAGTTCTTCAGAACAAACAGTACACAACAAATTATTTAAAGATATTCTCCAATATAATGCGTATTAATTCCAATTTCACATCCTCTTCCTCTGTCTTTTTTCCTTTGTGGACCTACAATGGACATAATTAAGATAAAAAAGGGCAGACAGCTTTGATGAATTCTCACAAAAACAGTGGAAGGCATATTGTTGACAGCAGAGCTGCCCCTCTGCTGAAGGTCTAGTCTCTCTTCAAAAGGAATAGCTTCTCTTAAGAAAATAAATTTAAAAACTGTTAAACAAATTAATATAATACAAAATATATTTCCCGTAAATTCATCACCCCAAACAGGTCGGAAACTTTCAAAAAATTATTCAGCCTGAAGCAGACACCCATTAGGTAAAATATTCACTCACCTAGTTTAAAGAAAGAATGTAAGCCATAGGTAACAACAACCTCTGCTTTAACTAAAAGGACATATATAAATATGAAATAAAAATACATAAAACTGAGGTGTATTAAACCAAGATGCATAATTTGCATAACCGAACACATTTACCCAGAAAGCCGAAGAGGCACAGAAGAATCATGTACTTTCTCTACTTACTTGGCTGCTTCTTCATTAAGGATCTTTAAATACTGTTTTACTGGCGAGAGGAGGTCTGGGATTTCCAACAGTGCATTTTTTAATAGAGAAGATTTCACATGGGAATGTATGACTGGGACAAAAGCTTGAATTTCCAAGTCCAGACGAGACAGGGTGCTGACTATCAAGAAGAACTCCTGGGTAGAGCACTGAGAAGGGAAGGAATATCTGAATCATTACAATGCATTATATTTTCACTAACAGGTTCTTTTGCTTTTTCAAAATGTGACAGAATGCAAATAAAACGTCTGGACAGTAACAGAGCCGCACCACCTTGCCTCATTAATTAGGAGGGATAATTAATCACACCAACTTTCTCAACCCTTGTCCTCAGGAATTTGTCAAGAGCTGGTCTCCAGTGCTCCTGTTGCTGGGGAAGATGTGCATATGAAATCAGAAAAAGGGGCAATAATGTGTAAACGGCAAAAAAAGCAGGTTGGGTGATTTCGGGAGCACCACACCTTTTATCTTCATGGTCCTGTGCACCCCAGTGCTGCCCTGGCAGGATAGGGTTTGAAAAGCAAGGTCAGGCACAGATAGGGAGAGACTGGGAACAAGAACACAGGAAAGAGAAGAAAAAATGCAGAGAAAGGAAAACCCAGCACCCTGTTTAAAGTACTTGTAGCTCTTGACAGCTTGGGGTCTGCCTGGCTGTTCCCAGCCCTGTGTGAAGAGGGTCAGAGGACACACCAGCCCACTCTTCATCCTCCATCCTCTCCTCACCACAAGGGAAGATTCTCCCACCTCGTTCAGGCACTTATCCAGGGTATTCTCTGTGCCCACATTCTCTAGAAGGGGACACCCCACACTGCCAGAGCCTCATTCGTGACATGAACAGAGCAGGAGCACACTGGCTCCCTTGAAGCAGCTTCTCACCAAAAACACCAGCTTTAAAAGAGACTCTCCTCTCCCTTTCTGAATCATCAGTGTTACCTGTAATGTGGTTCAAGCACTTCGCTGTTGGATTCTGGATGCTCCCTGGTGCTAGCACAGTTTTTTACCTTTAGCTCCTCTTCAGGAAGGACTTTTCAAGCAGTTACCACCCCTCCTGGAGCAATTCCCTTTTGCACCTTCCCAATCATTCCAGCTGCCCCAGGGACTGAGGAGGGAGGCAATGCTGGCTCTGAAATGCTCTGTGCAGCACTGGGTTTGCATTTGTGCTGCACCTCAGCTGCACAGCACATGGAAATCCAGTCCTGTGGACACTCAGTGCTCTCAAACCTTGCTGAATTCAATTGCAGTCCCAGGACATTCCAGTTTCAGGAAGTTTGAAAAAGGTTGTCCATAATTACTTATGCTGGTATCTTTTCATATTTTACTGATCTGTATAAACATTCCTCCTTTAGCCTTCTGAAATTCTCCTATCAGTCAAATGACAATGCTGGAAGTAAAGCAGTTTATTTTCCTCACCTGAGGTTGCAAGGAAGGCATTAGGATATATAACGTTCTTTGTTTGCCCATCTTTCTGTTCCAACATTTTTTCTCTTCTACCACAGCATCTAGAATTGAATTTCTGGACAGGACTGTATGGTGACCAATACAACACTGCTCACAGAAGAGGTAGGCTACAGTGAATCACTATTTCATAGAACACATCTACATTTTTGTCATCCTTTGTCTTTCAATTTCTCCCCAAAAGTAAATTTTTCTTTCTCTTCCTTCCCACACTCAAATGCAAGAACTAAGGCAATTCTTTCATTTATTCCACTGCAGTTATTCCCAAGGAATGTCTGTACACAAACAGAGAATCAAATATTAGACAAAATGCAATTTAACTATGGTTAGGAATTCAGGAGGCCCACAGACACTGCACCCTTAATGTTTCTGGAAAACCTAAGCTCATGTACTTTACAGAACCACAGAGTTCTTTGGGACAGAGGAGACCCATTAGGAGGTTGCCCTGCAAATGCTCCAATTTTTCTGTGGTTTTTTTTTTGTCTGCTCTCAGGCCCCTATGTTCCAAGATACTGTGTGCTTACCACTAATCCATAATGCAACAACTATCATCATGTAAAAGTGTTATGAGACAGCGCAATTTTCCTTTCCATTAGATTAATCCAAGCATCTCTAGATTACTCTTTTGTATTACACTAACTGAACTGTTTCTTTGCTGTTAACACCCTTCAAACATCTCAAAGCCTTCTGTTCTCCTTTAATCATCAATTTAACAAAAAAAAGGTCTTTCAGTCTTGCTTCATAAATGATCCATTATTCTGCCTCATGAAAACTTTGGAGCTCCTCTGCACTTGCTGCAATTTATCATCATCTTTCTGATCATCTGGGACTTACTGCTTCTATCTTGCAAAAGTTCTGACAACAAAATTAAACAAAATAATAAAGGAGTAAATATGTCACCAGTGTTTGAAGTCAAAGCACAGAGGAAAGGCCTGAAACTGTAAACAAAGGATGAATCCCGGCTTGGACTCAAAGTCAAATAAAACACTTTCTGACTGATTTCATCACCATCATCATCCACATCCAGGAAGATGAGGGATAAAATCCTGCAAGACTTCTCCAGAGTATGCACAGGAGGTTCCTGGAGGCAGCAGGGTGATTCACAGAGGAACAGTGACCAGGACAGGAGAATGAGCAAACATGCACACTCAGAAACACATCAGTTCCATGGGGGTGTTTATTGGGGTGCGGGTGGGGGGGGTTAATTGTTCTTTTTTTAAAGAAGGAAATAAAGAGGGCCCTGATCAGTGCATGATCTGTAGGAGTATGGGAAAGGGAGATGTTTGTGGGTATAGGTGAGAACATCTGGCTGAGGTGTTTGCCAGCAAGGGTGGTGAGGCTGGTGAAGCTCAGGCTTCACTAAAAGAAGAAAGCTGGATTTCAAGGCACCTAAAACAAATGTTGAAGTTATGAGATTTCTCAGAAGATGGTTAATAAACATGTGTAAGTTCCTCACAGCAACTCGGATGGCCTACAGGACACTCTAAGAGTCACCTAATGAGTTAAAACCCATTTGATTCTGTGACTACAGACTTTTGGAGAAAGGGAACTACACCATGTTTTACTGCAAACAACTTTATTAAACAGCGTCCCCAAGAATGGGGGTGAACATAGCTCTTTTGTGCTTATTCAGAGTGTTCCTGTTCCCTCGCTCCATTTTAGTAACACTGCAGCACTTTGCATCTAAAATTTAATGTCTCCACTGCAGAAATAATTTACTAAGCAAACAGATAACCTCGAACAGATACAACCAAATAACTCTGAAATAATCTGGGCTCCAGTATAGTGGGACTGATTCCATTCAAATCCTAGGTAACCTCACAAAAGATACACACTCTGTTATAAATTAGAAGCTTTTAAAATACAGTAAGAAATACCGTAATAATTGTTTACATAAAGCAGGACTTAACAGTCTTGCATTCACAGAAGGTTCTCACAAGTTTATCCAGTGCTATTTTTGAAGTCTACTTTTGAGATGACACCAATGATAGCCATAACTTCTCTGGCACTGGAGAAATAACGTCAGAGTCGACAGTGATGCCAAACAATAGTTTCAACCAGCAGTTTATCAAACTGTCCTGAAAATGGATGCAGGAAAGATCACAGACATCTAACACCCTCTCAGCAACACTGACAGCAATTCAGCTCTGTTTGCATTACTGAAATTGTTTCCAACAGAGAGCCAAAACTAAGAGCCACTAGGCACTTGCTGCAAGTTAAAAGCATTTCAAAAAAAAAAAAAAAAAATGGGTGTCTAAATGCAGTATACATTTATCACTCCTTTCAAATGTAAGAGCCACCTTTATCTCTTTAGCATAAGAAGCAGACTTTGATTTGGGAAAAATAAGGTATTTAATTTTAATATTATTAAGTCCCCTTGTTATGACTTTATATTAATCAGCTTAACGGGGAACAGTTTGCTCAAATCAGCATTTAGCATTGCAAAACTAAAAATATCTGTGATGCACTCTTTAAAAGATTAAAAGTGTAGTATCAGCAAGATGTGCATGATATTACCATAGCAGGAAAAAAAGTTAAAAATACAAGGTATATGTTAGCTGAAGTCAAAGGATTCTCATTTGGGGAAAATGTATTTACAACATTCTATACAAATAGTAACTAATTTCTCGGGCATATGTAACAGGTATTCATTTCACACAAGAATAAAACAAACGAAAAACCAAAACCGTAACTTTTTTTCTCTGCATCTTCTGAAAATCACACCCTCTTCAATGAAATATCAACTGTACCTTCCAGGTAAGGGCACATTTTCAGCATCACTGAACAATTTCAACACTTGGCACCCAGCTGAGCTGCACCCTTGTCCTCTCAGGAGTCTGACTGTGTCCCAGAAATAGTGAAATATTCACTGAAACCAGGAATGCAACTCCCTCAGGGAGGCTGTGGGCAGACAGGCTGCAAACTCCCCCTCTGCAGCACCTGCCTGCTCTATTCTGCTCAGGTGAGCAACCTGACATTGACAGGAAACGTTTAGAGCCTGCTCCAGAACTGAACAGGCTTTCCCAAATGCAGCAGCTTATAAGGAAGTGCAAATGAGAGAGAACCTGGGGGTCAAGTCAGAGGCAGAACAAACTGAAATTATGTTTTACTACACGTGGTGGTAATGTCTGATTATTGCTCTCCCTCCTTAAGTAAACAGCTCCCCTTTAATCTGTTTTCTACATTGAATGGCCAATTGTTAGGATAATTCCTTTGGTGACTGTGCTTTAGTAAAAAAATAACATTTATTGAGGAAAGGGTACAAATAAGATATACACTTATGGGTTGAGCCTGTATAAATATTTATCTTCTGAAACACACTGAAAACACAGACATGAGAACAGCAAGAAACATCAGATTGGCCCTGTAAGACATTTCTAGAAGTACAAATAGCATGTTTACTCTGTACCGGTTTTAAACCCTGCTCAAACATCAGTCACTGACTTTCTTTGCCACACTCCAAGGCAAGGCTGAAGTCTCCACTTTAATTGAGGTGAAAAAAAGTAGGGTCCTGCCACTTGTATTTCCCACTGATGTCAGAAGGCAATGTCTGTGGTGCAAACAGTGCTGGGTGATTTGGTGATTCTCCTCAGGCTGATCTGGTGCTGGAAAACTCCGAGCACCACCTCTGCCACCAAGGCAGATTCTGCACCAGTTCCAGGTACTACTGAGACAAAACTCATTAAAATCCTCTGGATCTCAGATTTCCTTTGCAGTCAGCTTCTGAGTGCTACCCAGAAGTCTTCAAACATCCAGACATCTCCATCCATCCTTCTTTTCCCACAGAGAGGAGTGAGGCCCCTCTGCAGTGGAGAGTATTTCTGCCTGGTGAGGTGTCAAGTGCTGGACCTGCACAAACTGAGAACAGCAACCAGTTCTTGTGAAGTAATTCTTCTCTCCATGGCAACTGCAATATTGCTCTTGTCTCCTTAACCACTCCCACAGTCCTTTTCCAGGCTGGGGCAAAATCAGAGCTGAACTGCAACCCCCAAGGTAATACCTAATTCCCACTGTAAAAATACTGTTCTAATTCCAGATTGGTTATACCTGGGGTAAATCAGAAAAAGGTTTTGGTGGTTTGAGGCAATGGAAACTTGTGAAGGGCCAGGCTAACAGTTGCCAGCTTGAATTATGCTATCAGATATGACTTATTAGCAGGCTTTAAAAAAAAAAAAAAGGGAGCAATTCAGACCAGGAAAACAGACAGTGATGTCCTTGACCACAAGAGTTCTCATCAGGATGTTCTGCCTTACGGACCATTGTTCTCCCTTCATTTTCTTCTGTCTTCTCCAGAGGTTACTGGTGCACAGGGATTTGCACAGTAAAATTTCTGCAGTGGCTGACCTGAATGCAAATACCACTCCAAATAATGTTTGGAATGACTGAGACACCCCAGCCATCTCTATACACTTCAGAGTCTCCTTGTACAGCACACCTCCTCAAATAATAACTTCACTGAAGTATTAAGGGCCTGGAGGATGAAATGCTTGTCACATTCACCTATTTTTCCTGCAGCTGACACTGAACTAACAAGTACATTCCTCCAGTGAAGCCATCAGTGTGTTCCGTTCAGAGTCTTGGATCCCTTAACGGAATGATATGGCACTGAATCTCACTCTGAGCATGTGGGAGATGGACATCTGCAATTAAGAGAACTGGAAAAGGGTTCTGTAGTGGGAACTGAAATGGCAGCATTCACTGGAAGGATGTAAAGGGAACTCAAAAAAATCCATGAAACCCAGTTACTCCATGTTCCTGAATACGCATCTGCTTTGCTGGGACCTTTCTTCAGGCTCCATATTCACCATCTGTGCTTCAGAATCAGTTTCCCAGTGTTTGCTTTTGATTCTTTATTGGAAACAGACCCTGTCTCTCAGGGACGCTGCCATCTCCTCAAAGTCCTAAATGTCTTCAGGATTACTCAGTGCTTCAGGTCCTCTCCAGAGTGCTCTCCACAAACCCAGGCTTTTTACCAGGGGAAGCAAATCATCAAATGAAAAGTGTGCGTTCAGAGCCTTCCTCCTTCATCCACCCTTTTTAGGGATTCTGCTGGAGCATTTCTCCTCTCCTCCAGCTTCTTTCCAACATCTGACTCACTAAACACATATCTTCATGCCACAGTGGCTGTTGTTCAGACAAACTGCATTGTCACCTCATCTCAAAAACTGCATGAAAATCCAGGGTCTCTGCATGGCTCCACCTAAAAGTGAGCTTAAAGCTGAGAAAGGCAAGCAATCCTACAGCAGGGAGGGACATCTGAAGAAATAAGTACATATAGAAAATAAAACAAAAACAAACAAACCAAAGGAAAAAACCCACAGGGCAGCAGCAGAGCAGTTCCAGGATATTTTGAAGTACAGATATATACCTAGTAATAGTACTATGTATGAAACCTGAAATTAGTTAAACCATTAAAAAGTGAATTTTCTAATTCCTGGGCAGTTGTTTGGACAAAGAAACCCAACATTTGCATCATGTAAACATGGTACACTTTAGAGGATGGGCAAAGTGGTGCACATTCCCTCTTCTCTCAACTTTCCTTATGGCTGGACCTCTGTATCCATTCACTGAAACGCATAAGCCTTTTCAAGAGCCAAATACTGCAGCACTTCAGGGCTCTAAAAATTGTACAATAACTGGGTTTCAGATTTTCAGTGACAGGAAAAATCTATGGTGTACCGTCCAAAAAATTTCAACTTTGCTCTCGTTCTAGACATCTATTCCTTTATCTAAAACAAACTGTCAAAACCTTTAAGTAGAACAGTGAAATAAAAGAATGGGAAGTACTCCACAGGTGCCATTGGCACACTAATCTGCTTCAACTAAGAATTGTCAGTGTCTTATCACTCATAAGCAACACTTATTAAAATGTGGAGTGAGGTCCAAACTAGAGAATTTATAAACAAACCAACATTCATTTGCAAACAGCTAACTACAGCCAAGTGGTTCCACTTGCACTAGTGATTTTAGATCGGCATATGGAATGCAAAGCTTTAGTTTAAAGAGAAATAGTTCACAGCAGAAGGGCCTGTTGCACCATCCCACCTCACTGAATCCAGACACTAAGTCATAAGTATTGCAGATATTTTCCTGTCACCATTAGCAATCCAAAGCATGTGCTTTAGAACCCTACTCAAACATTTCTTCTATCAACAAATCACTGATCACAAAGTAAGATTTTACCACATCTGATTTTTATGAACCCACCATCCCTATAACATGTCAGCCTCCATCCTGGTAAGCAGAAAACATTTAAAACATTTTTAAACAAACATGCAAAACCAAAGGATGTACACTAAAAAAAAAAATTATGTTGTTTAGAAAAAAAAGTGTAATGATGGGTTTACCTTCTTGTGGAAAACACTGCAGAGGCCTCTCTCTAAATCTGGGAGCTTACAAAGAAGATTTCGAATCTGACCAAACACACTGGATTCTGACAGCAGAATTTCAGATACAGCATCAAGCCGGGCATTTATTTCACTGTAAAAGAAGATGATCAATAATTAAACCTTGTATTTCTCTGAGGGGAAGGGGGAGGCAATGAACCTCTTCCTTTGGTTTCAGCTGATTTGCTTTAGTCTTTGACTAATGCTACATCCTCATGATTAGCTTAGTGAAAGAACTGAGGAATGCAGAGAATCTTGGGATTTCATTCCAAATGCAAGCAAGAGCCTGGACATGAGCTTATTCTCCCCTGTTTGTGCTCACAATAGTCCAAGACTTCAGTGCCCAGTTCTGCATGTGTTCCTGGTGGTAGTAACACAAGTTACACTGAATCCTGAGTATTCCACCCCAAATGTACAGACAAGTGCCTGAAGAATGAGCAGAGGGTTTGGAATACACACGTGCACTCCAAGTACCACACTTTATTCCAGCAGGTTGTGCATATCCCTCACTATTTTGCCCCCCTGTGGCTGATCCTGACCAGTGATTGGCAATTACCTGGATTCAGACTCTGTGTTGGTTTTCCGACCTTTTTTTGCTAAAACATGTAACATTTATCTACCTATTTCAGGACTGAAATCAAGGAAGCATCCTCCTGAAGTGAGGAAACACTTTTTTAATGAGAAGAGGTGATTCCATAGCTCTTGGCAGGTTCCTTTCAATCATATTCTTAAAAGTAAAGGGCTGCAAAAATGGACAACAACCATCAAGTTTCACCCCAGTCTCCTCCGTATCCTTCCAACATACCCATGGACTGGCTGCAGATTGCAGAGGTAACGCCATTTCTGCTTTCTATGCAACCAAATTGCCTTCCTGCTGCTTCCTAGAGAAGTACTGAGAGTGGGGGTAAATGGGTGTATCCAAAGCCCATCCACCCATGCAGTTACAGGAGAAATCAGTTCTTTTATGCAGACACTTCCCATCCCAGACAAGTGTGTGCAAATGCAGCCTAGCCCACATTCTCAGGGACCAGCAAGATGCTCAGAGCCCAGCCAGCACAGACGGATGGGAACTAAGGACACAATCCAAATTTAAAATTTTTGGAAGACTGCCTGCCTTGCCCATGCCTTTTACTGCCGAGGTTTCAGGCCAGTTGCCATAAATAGTGTCCATGAAGAAATCAAAGAAATTAGGCACCTCCAAAGGTTGCAGACATTACAACAGTCCAGCAGTCAGAGGCCTTTGGCCCTGAAGACAGCTGAATCTAAGAGTCCTTGAAATTTTATTGCACTCCATGTGAAAGGGGAAATCATGCCTGGGTGTTCTCTCACGTAAACATAAATCTAACAGCTTTCATGTGCCAGGATTGTTTCAGTGCCATACTTCTTTGTGCCAAACAGTAAAACCAGCTCCTCACCTGTCACAGACAACACATCCTGATCCCCAGAGCAGCCTTGCTGGATGGCCCTGCCCACCTGTGCCCTGGAGCATGGGCAGGTGCAGCTCCCACTGCTGCCATATGAACAGGGACAGCCTCTGCTGCCTGGGCACCTTGGGATCTCACTGTTATCCCTGGATGGGACAGACTCTGACAGCATCAGAACACTCACAACACCCCACTATCCAAGACTGGGTAGTTTTTTTTTCCCAACCCCAAGGAAAACAGAATGGTCAGACTTGGCAGGCACTTAAGAGTCCTGTTGCAGGTCACAGGAACACCTGACCCACTACTCCAGCAATGCCAACACACAAATTTTATAAATTTCTCCCATTCCTGTGGGCAGCCAGGCAACTTGGAAGCTCCCAACGACAGCAGGGTCACAGGGACGAACCTGAGCAGGGCTGGCATCAGTGACAGAGCCACAGAACACCCTGAGCACACAGCTCCAGTGCCAGCAAACAGTTACAGTGATGTTCTGAAGGGTGAGTGTCACCACCCACAACTCCATTTTCATGGAGAATTATTGACATTTGCTACACTTGAAACCCTGGAACACATCCCCTCCACATGAGGGAGTACTGCACTGTTAAATTATAAACATATGTATCTTAAAGAAGATAAAAACCTTTATTTTTCATTACAAAAAGCACCCTAAGAAGCACAACCATGTTATTTAATTTAAACAGTACTATTACTATGTGGCCAACTGAAAACTGGCAGTAATATGTAAAATAGATGCAGATATTCAAAAAACTCCTCCCTCCAAAGCTTAATCTGCACTTTAATCATCCTCACATATGGCTGTGTTACTGGAGCTCCAGTAATCTACAACTAAGCATCCATACAGTTTTTCTGCTTTAATCCCACAAATAAGAAAGGATCAGGAAAATGGCATTCAGTACCAAATGACCCATTTTTTCCACCTGTAAAGAAAACCTAGTGCGATTACTATTTCAAAATTCAGAAACCACAGCAAAGAATTGTCTAAAACAGCATATACCCATGAGGAAGGAAGGACTGGAAGAGATATCATAAAAACAGATGATGAATTTCGAAGTATGCTTTTAAATTTTATATATTTAGACTTAAATTAACAAACATTTTATTGAGTGCCAATATATAAATATATATATTACACTGATCAGTTGCTAAGGCATCACTAAAGGAATTTGTTCTGCACTGCACAGTTATCCAGCATATACAATGTACAGTTTGGGGCTGCCAATCTCTGCATGGGCTGGAAAAGAATTCCACCACCAGAAAACCTGGATCTAACATTATGCAAAGAAACTCAACAGCCAGCTAAACTGGCTACTACTTCATGCTACATTTAGGTGCAATATTAGCCTGTTTTTTCTCATCTGTATAAACCCTGTCAGCAATCTGAGCTTTATCCAATTTTCCAAGCAATCTTCTGGGGAATAATGTACCATAATTCAGTTGACTAAAAGCAATACTCTTACTTCTGGCATACCCCCCATCTAAGAATAGCATCATTAATACAATACCAAAATCACTTTTCACTGTATTTAAACATAACAAAATCTAACTGCGGAATTGTTATTGCAGTCATTTAAAAGAACTACTTGAAGTGAAATAATGAGATACTCCCCTGCATTATTCTGCTGCCAAATAGTGAACAACACAGAAAATTAGAAAATGCGAAGAAGATGTTTGAATCCTGAAATAAGAACTATTTTGACACAGCAGAAGGCTGCAGACACGAAAGTACTGCACTGAATTAACATCTAAGCAGCCTAAACAGGACTGCTGGTTGCTGCTGTGGTAACAGAGATCTGCTGGTCTCTCCTGCAGCAAAACAAACCTAACATTTTCAGATGTGATAATATATCTTTAAATTTAAAGCAGAGTGAAATTGATAATGTAACTGCTATATGAGAACTAAGGACATTTTCATTCACGTAAGGTATTATTTAAATACAAAGTCAATAAATACAAAATTATGAGAAATCTCTTAACTTATGCTAAATGCACACAATATGAATTCATTCATCACACTAAGGACATAACTCAAGAATAGTGCATACAATTAAAATTTATTTTATTAAATCCATTCTAAGAGAACAGTGATGTGCAGAACTGTCAGTCACAGGAATTCAACCCCTTAAAAACATAATTAAGGGTATGAAACAACAAACATTGCTTTCCATGAACTATGGTATCTAAATCAAAGCCTAGCAGTCTCCTAACTGCAGCACTGTAAAGAATGAAAATGTATCATTCAAATTACTCACTTACATACTATGGAACTTTTTCTGAGCTCCCCTCAGACCACAGTTGTTGAATGAAGACTTTGGATGAGCTGATTAAATTAAAGACCATGTTAAATGGTACAGAGTGTCCCCAGGTTTGGACCACTCCATTTTCATGACAGGCAAATAATGCCATCAAAGCCCACAACCCTGGCAGAATTACCACTGTGTAGTCTGTAAACTCAGGACGTCCTTTAAAAGAACAAGCAGATAAAGCCCTGGCTTACTGCAGAAGCCTAGGGGTCAGGGGGATGAAGTCCCCAACACTGACAGGAAATGGCTGCAGAGCCAGCCAAGGCTGCTGGCAGTGTCAGCCAAGGACTGTTGAGGCTGGAGCAGGGCCCTTGCAGAGGCAGGGATGCACTTTTCCAGGACAAACATCTGTGTTGTGCCTGCTGGAGATCAGCACAGCACAGCAATGAGGTCAGGAAGCAGCAGGGTCAGGACCACCCAACACCCTGGAGCCTCTGACCCTTTTCCAGCCAGACACATCTGGAACAGGCTGCCTCTCATAACTGCTTTGCACCGAGAGCCAGGAGCTTGTCTCCAAGGCAGGAGATGTTATCATGAAAAGATCCCTGCAGGGAGGAGGGCCCAGTTGTGCACACTCCAGGGCCCAGACGCCCCATCAGCTGCACCACTGCTGGGGCCAGGAATATCACGGTGACCCCCCTCTCCCTTTTTCCCTCTCTCCCTCTCTAACCCACCTCCCTCTCTCCCCCCATTCACTCTGTCCCTCTGGTCAAACCCACTGCTGCGTGCTCACCCCACTCAGGGCTTACAGACCAATCTCCCTGCCAAGCGTGTAATTTACAAACAAAAATTTGTGGCCTTCTGTGGACCCTCCGATCTTCCTTTTAGCCATGAGCCCTTGCCCACCTTGGGTGCTCCCTTCCCCTTAAGGCTGGGCTGCCACCCTTATCTCTGCTTTTTTACCTAAGTGCTAGCTAAGCTAGAAACTGGCTCAGTTATGGGATGAAACCCGATTTGTTAAACTTTGGTGTGACCACTGGAATTTAATCCATTAGCACCAAAGAAAAAGTGCAAACAAGGGTAACTATATCATAATTAGTGCAGTGAAATTTAAGTGAAACCTAAAAAAATGAAGCACCCTTCTGGATCTGTTCACTTGCTCTTTAAGTACTTTACTCCCAAAACTCCTGATGTCTCATGCCTCTCCAGAGAGGTCCAACAGGAGAGGACAATCTCCCTGAATTGATCTCAAACACTGAACAGCAGTACACAAGTACCCTAAACTTTAGCCTCACATCTGTTAAAAGAACGTCCAAAATATGCAAATGGTAATCAAACACTTTTGTTTATGTTCATACACAATGTATTTCAGCTATTTGTGCCTAAAAAGGGAGCAATTAGCTACTTTAGCCAACATGAATGAATGCCTGATTGCTCCATTTATAAGGAATTAGACACAGCATTCAAAGGGACCAAAACACAGCTAGCAAAAATGAATCAATACATGTGATGATGCTGCAATCTTTTTCTTTCCTACAATAATTTTGAGATCTCAGGCATATGCTGTAACCTGCATTTGTGTATTTTATCCTGGCACTGATTCTATAAAATTGTTATTCTTAGGAGGAAAATTTAGCCCTGCTGTAAGATCAGTGGATTTTATTCACAAATTACTGCTGGGGAAAAAAAAAATAATTCTAATCCTGCTCTGAAGGAAGGTGGTATCAAATGGAAACCAGTTTAAGACCGAAGTAAGATGAGCTTCTTCAAGGACATTTAGACAGTTTGTTTGATTGCCCTGATATTTTAAATTAGAGAACAAGGACAAAGTCAAACTTGAAAGACTTTCCTTTAAAATTTATTTTGTGTATAGAAGTATAAATAAAGCCGCACTCAATACAAAGTGAGAAAATTTAGAACAAGGCAATATTTTATATTACAAAAGACATGTCATTGACAATCTCCCTGTAAATGGACCCTCTTCTTCCCAGTTCTATAGTTTATATCCTCCAAGAAAGTCATACTGCATTAGTAATGCAAATTTACACTTCCTCTTCTTCAGGAGTAGATAAGGAACTGTCTGGAGTCCTGAACTGTGCAGTTCTGAACTGGCTACATTGATAGTCATTCTAAGCTCCTGTGGACAAAGCATATTTAGACTAATAGTAACTATAAATACCATCCTACAAGGCTTTTAAAGACCATCTTCCAAAACTGGAAGAAACAGGGGACAAAGTACACTGGAATCCCAGGAAAAAAAAATGGAAATCCAGTTCTTGAGAGGTAATTAAAATTTTGGTTTCCCTGAAGCACAAAAGCAAAGGTTGACATGTTTTTGGCAACTGTCTAAACATATACTACTTTTCTCCTTCCTTGAGACTTAAACATCAGCTTTAACTTAAAAAGGATCAGGTGATCTTGGCTACAAATAAATACAGGCACATCATATGTAACACTAAAAATTTAAGAGAGACAAAAGAATATTAAAGAAATACAATCTAGGCACTTGTGGGTCACTCAGTCTGTTTATACTACTTCAAACATGAAAACCCTCAAAAACCTGTAGAGAACACCCCAAAGAGAGAGATTACTGTACAAACTAGTATGTTCACATCACACACCCTTCCAGTTTATCTCACACACATCCCTAAGCTTTTAAAACTTTGCATTAGAAATTCTTTTAAATCAAAGGAAGCACTTCTGCAACAGAGGCCAACAGTAGCCAGGTTCTCACCCAGTTCCACAGCAAGGTCTCTCCCTCCTCCCTGGCTATGGCACCAGAAATCACATATCCTGTTAAAAGTCATTCCACAGGGTGTGGAGGAACAGAGTGGGGAGGGTGGGGGAATCACATCCCTTATGCAGTGCTTTCTGCACATACAGAGTTCCCTGCACAGGAATGGAATCTGCAGATATTCCCCTACACTGGCTATCAACTGCTCTGTATGTGCCTCATCCTACTTTAAACACCTAGTCACAGCTTTATTAGCTTTACAGACTGATCTACTATGGAAATAATAAACCTCTGTCTAATTGTGCTACTCTACTCCTCTGCCTTTCCAGTTTTGAACTCCTTGTTCAACTCCACCCAACTTTGACAAAGCTATGTGTTTGATATATCCAGAAAACAAATTTCCTAGGAACTGTGCAAGAATCCACAGCTGAGCAAGGCACAAATACACAAATTAATACCCAGCCAGGGAAAGGATGCAGTATTTATTTGTCTGTTTGTACTGCAGATGGGCAATCAGCACTCCTGATACCTGGGGAAGGGAAATGCAAAGAAGAGGTTGGAAGGGAAGGAGGGAGGCAGTGGATAACTATTGATTATGGTTAATGGATAATGGATACAGATAATGTCTCTATATTACAAAGACGGGGAAGGACACATTCTGCAGAGGTGAGGTTTCAGATTGGTCATGTGCAGGGCAGTGTCTATACAAGACAACATTCAAAATACACAACAAAATAAGAGGTTAAAACCAGAGACAGGTTTGCTCAGCCAGGCCCAAGTAAACCTTATCCTTCTCCTCCTCATGTAGCTATTGAAAAAGCAGTGTCTTTGACACCAGCCTCAAAGGTTCTGAAATCTATTTCACATTAGGAAAGAAATTATTTGTAGCTGTTGCACATAAAGACACAAATATCACACTCTGCTGCAACACTGGATCCTGAGAGCTGTCCTGAACCCTTTGGCTGCCCTGTTGCCTTTCCTGCTAGAGTTCCATCGCCTAAGTGGGGACAGCAGGTTTCACTCACCCATAAATGCTCCAAGCCATCCATCTCCTTTCCTTTCACTCCACTTACAGACACCAGGCAAGAAAGGCACTCGATGGAACTTGAATTTCAGAGGTAAGGTAACACTTCTATAACCCACAAATAGGTAACTTCTACAGAAAAACAACCTTCTTCACTCTTCCTATAAAGCTCAACTGTTAGTGACTGATACACTCTTACCTCACTATCTTTGTGTACCCATGTGAGTAAGTGAGGACATTACACCCCTCTTGATTAAACTTTTTTGTCCTTTCTTTTTTTCCCAAATGTACACATCTTGTCTCTACATGTATTGCATCATGGATGATTTAAAGAGTATCTCCAAGTTTGCCCAAATGAGTCTGTACACATTCCATCTCTATTCAGCCTAATGTATGGTTTCTTCACAGGAAATTTAGTCATCATCCCAAGTGATTTTCAACTTTAAGGCATAAAGCAGTAATTACACCCTCTCACTTCTTGATACACCTACTCACTGCCTGGAAAAGATGCAGTACAGAAACCTTACTTCCTCTGAGAATGTCACTCCAGGAGGCACAGGTGAATTACAATTACGGAATGTTCTCTGAGTGCATTTGTATGCATTACTGGGAACAATATTGCCAGATGCCTGATGCACTAACTATGTAAAATTACAACTTGAGAGTCAGAAAGGGAGAAGTACACAGAGCAAAGTAGCTTTTTTAGCTTCAAGTAGTACTGAGGAGCATCATCACCTCCAGCCACAGCAGCCTGAAAGTGCCAAGCATCACTCTCTAGAAGTAGGAAGGAGCAGAGGGGTAAGACAAGGAAATAAAACTACAAACCTGTAAAGCTGGTTCTGCACTGAGACAAAGGAGCATTTAAACTAAATAAACTGGTTAACAAAGCGGGCCTGAAGTCCCGGGGAAGCAGTTTCTGCCTGCTGTTCTGGATAGGAGCTCCATTTCCCTGTGGAGCGGTGTCTGAGCTGCTCCCCCACAGGCATGGTCACTCGGTGTGGTCACTCGGTGTGGTCACTCGAGCAGCACAGCCAGGCCTGGGAGGAGCCCGGGGCCATCCTCAGTTCTCTGGCTCCCTCCGCTGACAACTGCACACACAAACACGGCAGGCCGCGGGGGCAGGGAAGGAAATAAACTGATTTATTTACATTTATCCTTGCAAAGTGGCCCTGAAATTCCACCTAAACGCTTTTCATGACACAATGCCCTGATTAACTTCCATGCTGTTTAGGGTGGTTACACTGAAAGCCTTTGGAAGCAAGTAAGATATACAAAAGCTTTTATCAAAAGAATTTAAAAAACATATAGGGGCACTGAAATTAACTTATTAGAAAAAGACTAATAAGAAAATTAAGCACTGATGCTGTAGAAGTACAGTGCTTTAACACACTAGAATTGGTCAAGGAAAAAAAATGCTTCTGAAGAAACAATTGGTAAATTACCAGCAACAGCAAGATGCTAAAACACCAGTGGGTATATCCCACTATTTAAATCTGTAAAAAAGTAATAAACATTAAAACTGCTTAATATATTTTCAAAAGTAAAACAGAGGGGAAAAATAACTTGTGGATAACCAAGTCAAAAGATCTCCTGTATGCTACAACTGAAGGGAACAAAGTGACAACTTCAATGAACTCTACATTGACTGTGCTCAGGAAACACATACTCGAATGGATCCAAAAACTCAAAATGCAGTCAAATGCAGCCCATGAACTCAATACTGTTTTATTGAACCCATGGACTCAATACTGCTATTTACTACACATTCAAGCACAACACTCGAGTCAAGACTGCATAGAGAAATCAGAAAAGACGGTGTTCATTTCAAAACTGAGATAAGTGAAAACCAGCATAATACTGCTACAAAACACAGCATTTCTAATGCAGTGATAAGTCAAGCACAGGTCAAAATACAGGAGTGGCCAAATAATCATCAGATTTCAGGATTAATAAAAAGGAACTCTCTCTTGCGCAATACATTGCATACAGGGATAACAAAAGCACCCACAGCTACTTTAGAAGAAATTAACTATATTAGGGATGTAAATACTTGTAAAGCACAAAAGACATCCAACATTAACTGGCAAGCTTAGGAACAAAACAACCTCCAATCCAAGCCATCCACATCCATTGTTTGAAAAAGGATATAAAACTAGAATGGTAACCAACCTGATTTCTGCAAAGGAATTTCTAACTTGATCCAAACCCACTACTATTTATCTGTGCCCAAAAGAGTGGTTTAACTCCTCCAAACCATATCGTAACACCCATCACTTCTATTGCGTCATTTGGTGTGCAAACTCTGCTGTGGATCTCAGGTCTTCTGGACAAACAGATTCATTGGGTATACTCATTATCACAACTAGAAAACAAAGGTTTAGCCCAGGATAAGGAATCATCTCACCTTAATTTCAGGAGGGGCTGGGTTACCCATTTCTTCAATCTTCGACGTCCAAATGAAGTTTTAGTATGATCCAAGACCCAGAGTAGGCTTCCTTTTGTTTTCATGTCAGTCTGAAATAATAACTTAATTGTTTTTAACTGAGCAGTCAGTTTTGCAATGGTAGGATCTTCACATTATTCAAAACATTGTGTTTGGGCTTTAAGACATGGCAACTGTACATTCACTATCCATTTCATTCATCAACAATGCCTTACATGAAGAACCTCCAGGAGTCATAAGATACTTAAGTACACTTTTCCTTTAGCTAAAAAATGGTTTTTAGAAAATGACCAGGATAAATTAAACAGTTAAAATAAGTCTCTGCATAAAGCTCTGAGCAGGAACACAAAAACAAACCCTACTGCAGACATCACTCCACTGCAGTTGTTGAAGAAATTAAATTTCAGTAAAGTTCTTTGTTAGTCAAAGTGCAGCAAGGTTCCTAACTCATACTAAAAGCTAGTACACATTAACTTCATTTATGCTTCTGAAAATGTTATCTCCAGTCTGATCCCATTTAAAATAATTTAAGACTTATGGGTCAGATCTGCAAATAAGATTAACTTCATTGGGAAAAGTATGTCAAATAGCTGTGAAAATTTCAGCATTTATTAATAAAACATTACATTTATCCTTACCTGATTCTGTAAAATTTCAAGATTTTTCATTGTTGTCCCATTAATTGTCATGTATTCAGCTTCATTGGACAACTGTTTGAAATTGCTGGGGAGAGGAAATTTCAGATTTTATATCTTAAACTTCAGCATGGGCAGGATACTTAAACATTGTCAGGTTTCTCACATTACAGAATTCAAATAAATTTTTAAAAGTCAAGCAAGAAATTAAATGTCTTCAAATAAATAAAATAACTGAACACTAATAACTTCTTTTAACTTTCTGCTTGGGAAAATAAAATTTCAGATTCACTTCCCCATTTCCTACAATGACTCTGACAAAGCTCAGAACAAAATCCAGCCCTCCTGTTATCTAGCCATTTTCCACTAAATGGTTAATTTATTCAGTTTACAATTTAGCAATGATAGGACTAACAATTAATACTTCAAGAATGGAACAGATTTTTAACACAACTCATCATCAAAACATCATATCAAAAAACATAATACTTTTTTTATTACTTTAGCAAATTAAAACAGCCTGCAAGTGCAATTATGTAGGAAAACAGAAATAGGAGAGATTGAAACTGTTTGATTTTGGTTTTATATGAAATAACCATGACCTAAATTATTTAATTTTTTGATACTCCTTAACAGAACAGGATGAGATCAACCCAAAGGTTGTGTTGCTTTAGAATCACCATTAATAAAATAATGATATTAGGTGTGCAATCATATTAGATCTGAAAATCATTTCAGTTTAGACACACATGTAGTAGTCAGGACTGTGAAGTGCAGTATCCTCACTAAATGCTTCTGACAAATCAAGTCATGATTGTCTGGGTTAATCATCCTGCTGACTACCCTTTGCACAGAATCTAGGACACTCTTTGCTGTCTTAGACCAAGCAGAACCACTTCCTGGGCAAGATTTAAAACTATTTTCTTGACTTTTCACAAGTTTCTCAGTGCATTCAATTTTAAACCCCCTAGAAAAGTACTTGAATGCTCAATCTTTTCCTGTTAGGCACATACAGCTGCATTGCTGCTACACTAAAAACAAGAACAGCACCAAAACTTTCAGAAATATGAAATATTCAGAGGCTAATCTTATATATTTATGTTGTATGCAGGTGCTTGGGCCTGCTACCAATTTTTTTCCTAAATAATGGGTCAAATTAGAAGTATTTTCCACAGAATTGTAAAAAAAAAAAAAAGATTCAACTGAGGGCCCTCAAGAAGTTTAATGACAGCTTGGAAGTACAGCTGACTCAGAACTGTACCCATAGTCATAATTACTCTGCTTTGTGTGCTATTTCAGAAACCAAGGAAGTTGACCAGCAAAAGAAAACACTGGAGGCAAAACCAGCAACACTTTCCAAATTACACAATATTGTAAGCAACAAAACAATACTTTTTATTATCTTCAGCCACAACTGCTGATGCTGGCAAAAATTAATTAGGAAAGATTTCTGCTTCGCTCCCACTCCCTGCATGAAACAACAAACCCCATCTGCTGTTCCAAAAGCACCTTTCTGTACCCAGGACCAACTGCAGTTTCCCAATTTGTCACTGCTCAAGGCTCTGGTCTCTTAAGCCCAGCTAGGTGAGAACCACGCCCTTCCACCTCCTCTCCAAAACCAAGATGATGCTCTCGGGTTTCCCTGTAATATCAGTGGTTCAGGATTGTGGATTTTTCTGGTTCTAGTGCTCCCACAGTTCTCCTAGCTTTAAAGAACCTAGCACTCTGTTCACAGCAGGGCTGCTCAGCAGTGTCTGAAGACAACTCACTCTGTTCCACTGCACAGTGGATTTACTCTTCTTTCACAGTATATTTACAGTTCTTTCAGATCAGACAGGCTGAAGTTGTTTTCACAGCATAAATTATGTGTGTCTTACATTACCCAGGTGTTTTCTTTATCTGAGTTACTTCACCCTGCTATTAATTGTGGTAATTGAGAGTTTAGAGTACATGAGTAACAGTCAAGATCAACTGCAGGATATGCCCAACCAACAATTCCGCATGTCACAGCACCGAACGTTTTGCTTCCACCCACTCATCTTCCTCCAGCTTGGGATCAGAACTTGATAAAAATGTGAAAAAAACGCCACATTCTTTATAAGGTATTTAGAGACCAAATAGCAGAAGGCAGCTGTAGGTAACTATTAAGCTATTAAGTCAGGGCTGGTTTTGCAGCAAAGGCCTCAGCACAACCCTTGTCTGAAAATGCTAATGTTCTGCTACCAGCCCACCTTGCACCGCTGAAAGCAACCTTTCAGAAGTCACTCTGACAGCATTATAAGGCCATAACTCCTCCTGTAGGTGACACTGTGACCCCAGTTTCAAAGCACAGACTTGCAACAGTCTCAGGCACTCAACCAGCACAAAACCCAAGTAATGGAAACAGCTGGCAAGTCCATAACAGAGGAGCGTGGCAAGGCAGGGTCAAGTCATCTCTGGGCTTAGAGAAAGGAAAGGAGTAAACAAACAGAAGCTTCTATGGAGCTTTAGGAATCTTATAGGGAATACTCATGACAATGAAGTTCCTGCCCATAAAATTACTTTCTCAGAGTAGTACCACATGATGATGAGTATGAAAAGGTTACTGCTTTGCTTTAGGACAGCGAAGTATATCCCCAGACTTCAGTTATTATGTGTTACTGGAGAAACTGGATCATCTGTGTCATTTTTTCAGTACTTAAGGGGTTTTATAAAAAAGAGTGAGAGCAGCTTTCTACACAGGCAGTTAGGACAAGGGAGAACAGCTTTAAACTAAAGTAGGAGAGATTTAATTTTATGAAGGAATTGCTCCCTGTGAGGGTGGGGAGGCCCTGGCACAGGGTGCCCAGAGATGCTGTGGCTGCCCCTGGATCCCTGGCAGTGTCCAAGACCAGGCTGGACACTGGGACTTGGAGCAGCCTGGGACAGTGGAAGGTGTCCCTGCCTCAAAGTGGCATTTGAGTAACTTGAAAGTCACTTCTGATCCAAACCAGTCTGGGATTCTGCAACTCTGCCTCTTGAGAAGCTTGCAGTGAATGGTGGTTTTATGTCTGTGTTCTTTATTTTCTCCACAGGAGATAATATATATAATTTCATTCTCGGTATCTCAGACTAAGTGAATGCATGTTATTTAGATCAGAAATTTTCAACTGCTTTAATTTTCCAAATCTCTAATGTTTCTGAGTGAAGCTGGAAGGCACCCCAAAAACAACAGATTTTCTTTGCTCAATTACCTTCTACAGAACTCTAGAGTCTATGTCTTTGAGACCTCTAAGGGTAAATAAACCACAGAATGAACTTACATAGACAAGAAATGCAGGAATCCCTAAAAGCTTTAGAAGGTAAAAACAAGTCTCTCCTTTTTACAGAAGCACTAGACTTCTTTAGTTTCCATACTGAAGACATTTACCACAATCTGTGTAGCAAAGCTCAAAGATATTAAGCCCAAGACTATGTTTTGTATTTAATTAACCATGTTTAAATTCATTTGCGAGTATTTAGCCACAGGGCTAAACCCTAATTTTTGATCTGAATTCCTTTTTGTTTTGTATATTATTTCCTGCATTTCTTGAAAGTTCATCAATCACTGTTCAAAACCTACAAACTACTATCTACAAAGTCTTTCTCCTCCATATTCAACATGCTGGAAAACACAGAGGTAAAATTAAAATACACCAAGACAAATTTCCTCAGCAACTGCTATGCAAATGATGGTTTTTTTCAAACAAAACTGGGTACTCAAATGTACCTGAAAACCTCTCCTAGATGTGTACTAACTTCTTGACAAAAGCCTTTAATAAAGGTCTCTCCATGTGTAAAGGTATTAGAACACACTGATTAACAAAAACTTGTACCATTCATTATTAAACCTATTTTTGCTTGCTGCTGGAACTGCCAAGCAGCCTAGCCATAGCTTGGGGTCCTGCTGTGGTAGAAATCTTTATTTCTTTGTAACATTTTGCTTTTATCAGGATCTTGAAAGTAGATCTAAAAGCTTCATCGAAATATTAAAGCAAAACCTGCTTTCCCCCCACCAATGAGGATTCCTTGACTTATATGATAATTCATGACTTTTCCTACTAAACTGAAATGATTTTTTTTTTCAGCTGGGAAGAAGAGTGTTTGTGCAAAGAAGGTACAAAGGTGTAATGAATTTTTCTGTCATTCTTCCTATCAAACTGGTCTTCCTCATGCAGACCTGTGACACATTAACAAAATGAAAACTACCTCACAACTCCCATTTCATGCTCTCCAACTCACCTGTATATGCTCACTGACCTGAATTATTCTAGAAATTTTAAGCTGTTTGACACTGCAATGGAAGTTATTTCTCTTCTATTTTCTAATTCAGGATATTCAAGAGCCTGACAT
The DNA here is from genome assembly GCA_008694505.1 of Cyanoderma ruficeps. Taxonomy (NCBI): domain Eukaryota; kingdom Metazoa; phylum Chordata; class Aves; order Passeriformes; family Timaliidae; genus Cyanoderma; species Cyanoderma ruficeps. The sequence continues at coordinate 66,586 of VZDJ01000149.1, read as the reverse complement.
CGTTTGCTTAGAAGTCTTTCACTCTTCAGTATTTAGATAGTATTTCACTAGCACTAGAAAAAATTTTGACATTGAGTTTGCCTGAATATTTGGCTCAGCTTGATGATCCCCATGACACACTATAAGCAGCAAGTGGAACTCAGTATTGGGCAGTTGGAGCATAAAGGCTTTAGAAACAAACACAGCAGAATCCAAGCTCCTGACCACAAAGTTACCTCAAAAAATGTTATTTTATTTCTTCACAGAACATCACCAAGATATTAAGTATTTCTTTGCCTTTTCTCTCAGATGCTCATACATTCCCCTGAAATCCATTAGAACAACCTTCAGCAGGTAAATGTCAATGCTAAGATTTAGTGCTTTTCCTTCCCAGTCTATAATGTACTTGATTTTAGCATGCAGTTGTTACAAATGAGACTGACTGCTGCTACATAAGCCTCCACATAATTGTATTTATCCTCTGCTACTGAATTACTTCTACATAAAAGATGGATTTCACATTTTCTCCACCTGAAAGAACATTCACCTCCTGTGTGATTGCACACAGGGCACTGTGACGGCAGTGACCCACGAGCTGACCAAGAAATGGCATTTCCTTGGAATTCATTTTCTTCCTCAGAAGTTCTCTAAGATTTCTCCACCTATGCCAGCATACTAAAAAAACAGTTATTTTTTAAAAAAGTCAGTTAAAGAAGATAAGCAGGCACCTCACTACAGTGCAGGAACACCACAGATCAGTATACTCCTTGGTGGACCAGCAGGGAAGAAGCCACAGGAATCCCTTCCCCATTAGGTCTATGGGCACATCAAACCTTTTGTTAACATTCAAATACCCCTTGGGGCAACCTAAGGAAAGAAATCCACCCCAAAATTCAGAACACATGTATAATTTCCAAATATTTTGGTGGACACCTGGGAAAGTGTTTAAGCAGTGTTTAAAGCCAGCACCTGCAGTTGATGTTTTAAATGTAGCTGGTAATCTAAACTGGTAATGTAGGGAGCCCTTCAAAATTAGGCTTCCAACTCTCAGAATCCCACACATGTGAATGATCTACAAATGACATGACATATTTCTATGCTTCCAGTCTGCAGCCAGACTGACTTTATTAAATCCTGCATACTTATGGGACAGAGGAATACTGAGACAACTGGGAGAATATTTTGCAGAGGATCCACAATAGATAAAGTTGTTTTATTTAATAAGCCTTAGTGATATTTTCAAAGCTAAGCCAGGTAGGACAGCAATGTTTTATACTCGTGCAAGGCAGGCTAAGAGAAGCTTTAGCAGTGACATCTTTCCATTTTCATTTGATTCCACCTGCATAAGCTTGTCACAAATCTTGAGTACTCATCTCAGCATATCTAATAAACCTAAGTGTTTGGACTACTTAGGTGACAAGGTTATATCCATGTCTGTGTGGTTTTGCAGTAACTTTGCACAAATGGTGATGCTCTAGCAACAGCTTTTGCCATGATCCTTCTCCCCACTCCCACTTACCACTGAGTCTAGCCAAGGGATTTTCCAGAAAGCCAGGATGCATTAAACAGTTCTCTTTAAAACTGATAACTAGATTCAACAGTTCCAACAGACCTGCTGAATACTGCCTAAATATTACAACACACTAGATTTTATACCTGCCTCCAGAGCTATAGAAAGAAAACACTATTTACACACTGCTGGCAAACTGCAGGGACATCTGCAAAGCTAAGTCGCAACAGTAATATTTTTTCTTTTTGTAAACTGCCCAGAAGAGCCCTACATTTCGGTTACACAGTAGAACTGAGGTTGAGATATCACAGCTGATACAAACAAACTCAAAATTTTTTCTCCCTAGTGTCTACCAGTTTTTGCACCTTGTTTGTTTTCAGTAACACCTGGCAGCAGTACCTGCTCATTCACATCACCGACAGTAATATCTACACAAACATACTTCAAAAAGGTTTTCCTGAAACACCGAAGAAACCACTTGATTCTTTCAGTTCTGATTAGGAAATCAAATGTAAGGAGTCATTTTTACAAAGACTATGTTTATCACTAGCAGGTTTTTCATTACAATCAGGCATACTGTCTGCTAAAATTTGCAAGAAGTGGTGCTTTGAATTGGAAATTTATATAAGGCAACTTACCTTGGATTGTAAAGCATCTTTTCCAAATTAAATTCTTTGAGATATACAATTACTGCTGCCAGAGAGCAAATAACCGGCTTATCCAGGCTTAGTATTACAGATAGGTTTTGAGGACCTAAAAAAAAATAAATTTCCTCTTAAATGTTTGTTTTCTGGTTGACTTGTTGTCTGCTACTAAAGAATTGTAGAAAAAGCATAATCTGCTTTTCAATTTATTCTAATAGAAATATGTAATGTATGTACAGTGGTTTATGACATCTATAAATCAACACAGAGCGAGACTCCAAAATAACAATTACAGTTCCAAATAGCGCAGAACATTGCAAAAGTGTAAACACATTATGAAACAGAAAACATTTGACTCCATGGGTTTCTCTTCATAAAAAAATTACTGTTGGCATAACAATCTTCTAAATATACAAACTAAGAATGGAATTCTGACATATTCAGTTTTGTACACAGCGCTCTACTACAGTGCCTATTCCAGCTGCAACAACAGGAAAACTCACTCCACGATACCACCACATAAACTGGTATTTTAAATAAACCCAAATAGTTCCCTTTTTTTCCGGGATGTTTTCAAAGCTGTTCTCCTGTTCTCAGAAAATACCTACAAGAACTTTAGAATTTAGTAACAAGAATGTTGCTCCTGTCTTCCAAGAGGGCATGAAAGAAGGCCCAGGAAACTCCTAGCCAGTCATCTCCATCCCTGGGAAGCAGATGAGACAGGTGGCTCTGGAGGTCATCACCAAGCATGCAGAAAGAAAGGTCATCAGGAGTGGCCAGCAGGGACTCACCAAGGGGACACTGTTTGAGAGAGCTGGGCATAGAGGAACCTAAGGAGGTTCAATAAGGGCAATACAGGTCCTGCACCTGGGGAGGAATAAACCCAAGTACCAGAACAGATTGGGAGTGACCTACAAGAGACCAGCTCTGTGGAGAAGGACCTGGGGGTGCTGGTGGATGACAAGTTAACCATGAGCTGACAGAGTGTCCTTGGGGCCAGGAGGCTCAGTGGGATCCTGGAGTCCGTTAGGACGATACAGCCAACAGGTCAGGGAAGGGATCCTGCCCCTCTGCTCTGCCCAGGTGAGGCCACGTCTCATGCTGTGTTCAGTTCTCAGCTGCAGAGTTCATGAAAGACAAGGAGTTGCTGTAGAGGGCCCAGTGGAGGCCATAAAGATGATTAAGAGGCTGGAGCATCTCTTATGAAGAGAGACTGGGAGCTGAGCCTGTTTAGAGGGGATCTCGTCAATCCATATAAACACCTCAAAGGGGTGTCAAAGGAGGGGGCCAGACTCTCTTCAATGGTGCCCAGTGATAGGATGAGGAGCAGTGGCCTTAAAATAAACCACAAGTTCAACTTCAACATGAGGAAGGAACTTCTTTACATTGGCGGTGGCAGAGCACTGAAACAAGCTGCCCAGGGTGGTCACAGAATCTCCCTCTCTGGAGATATTCCAACCCAAGCTGGGCACATTCCTCTGTCACTGCTCCCGGGGACCCTGCCTGGGGCTGAGGGGTTGGTCTAGATGAGCTCCAGAGATCTACTTCAGCCCCAGATATCCTGGGATTCTGTGAACTTGAGAAACATTTCAGATGTAGAGTAATCCCCCTCAGCTGCTATGTACATTTAAAATTAAATCTGTCTAAACACACACCTTCAAGCTACGAAAAAAGTAATGGCAGCCCTGTGTTCATTCCTATTTAAATAATGTTCCTTTTCCTCCAAGCCCAACATAAGATCCCACTGTGCAGAAAATGAAGCAAAGGTTGCCAAAAGCCTGCATGAATGTAAAGGCTAATAGGATGCATGCTCCAAAGATATTTGGAATGAAAGATCTGTAATGTCAGGCACCTCTTTTGCATAAAAATCTGAATGACATACCTGCAGTACCAGGCATCTCTTTTGTATAGAAGTCAGTAACCCGCTGGAAAGCATGACTGTACTCAAAATTGAGGTTTTCCATCCTTTCTATCCTAATTCTGTCATCCTGTAACCTGCAAAAAAATACAAAACAAAACAAAAAAAATAAAAACAACTTTCAAGTTTTTATACTCTCTTCATGAAGAGCACTGAAGGAGGTTACAAAGGCACACTTTCTTTTGTCTTTGCTTTGTTAGGAGTTGAATGTGTAAAGAATGAAGAGATGAGCTATTAAAGTAGGTTGAAAACATTTCCAAGTGTGGTGCACTTTTTAAAATGTTTCTTCTAACCTCTGTGAAAGTGCAAATAAAGCAAACCCAAACAGCAGCAAGCACAGCCAAAAGACTGCAAGAGGTGGTCCAGCATACCTCCAAGGTAGATACAAACATGTCTTCACCAATCATAACAAGTATTTGCCTTATCTCTTCCTAAAGACTTCTGATGATCAAACACTTAAGCTATTATCCTATCCTACTGCCATATTTAATTATCCTTTGTCTTGGAAGATTTTGTTCCATGCTGTAGAACTCATGGGCTGGATTTCTTTTAGTCTTATTGCAGTCTAGGCAGCCAAGGATGTTATGTCTTATAACCCACTCCTACTAGCATATCAGCAGTTCCTCCCAGTTTAACAGCACCAGCAAACACAGCAAACTTTACAAGGTGCAGCATTTCCACGCTGGCTGTTTTTCCTAACTGGCTGTTGACATGAAGATTGAATACTGCTTTATCATTGCAATTTGCACAGTTGTTGATAAGCATTGAACAGATATGCTGGTTAAAAAACACAAAGAACAACACATGGTGCCCCTGCCAGCCTTGAGCACAATTACAGAGTTACACAGTGAGCACTGAGCCACGGGCCAGGAGAAAGCTGCAGTGAAAAGACACACACTACTTGGCCTCAGGGTTTTCACTCACTCTCACACCCCCATGGGATGTGAATTAACCAAGTGCTTTGAGAAGACTGGAATTATGCCAATGAGAGGGATTGTGTAGGTATTACAGCGTGGAAGTTGATCAATACCTTTTTAGCAGGGCTTTTCAACTTCACAGGGAAAGACAGACAGATTTTCTGCATTACATTCAACATACTCCCACCTGAAAGGATCAATACATCTCTGAGGCCCAACTGTTACAAATGAGAGTTGATTTCCACACCGTAGGTCCGACTAACCAGACTTGCCCCAGCACATGCTCTGTGATCCTTTCCCTGCCTTTGTTTTAACTGACTGATCAGATTAAGTTTTCCGTCTTTATACTCTCTGGGAGTCCCCTCTCCCCAACCCTTCTCAAAATGAGCAAACATTCTCCAAGCAAAGGAAAATACCAACACCAGTCAGCTGTTTTCTTCCTTGCCCTTTTCCCCTTGCTCCAACCACTACCAATCATGTGCTCTAGTACATCCACCCCTTTTGGTATATGTTGCAAAATGGTAAAACACTGCAGTCTTTCATTGCAGTGGTACAAAAATACCCCTTCAGCACTACTTCATGAGGTGATGGATGATACCTGGAGATCAGCACAGCACCTTTGAGTCAGCCTTAAAAAACAGAAGGGTCTTTCCGCTGACCATGTGTGACTTACAGAAGTATTTTTAAACAAAAACTTTGTTTTTCATTTCTACCTCTTTATGTTTTTATTGCAATGACTACAGAAAAGAAAGGCTTAAGAAGGTCTGCAGAGCTAATTCATAGAACAAAAGTCAAAAAAGAAAGCTTTAGGAGCATTTCACTGGATGGTTCATGCCACACCTGTTTGCTTTCTAACGTTTAAACATTAATTGGCATCATTTTCTTTAACATATTTGTAATTTTCTTCCCCTTTACAACCAAATGTATCCAACTCCTTAGCATAAATTCTGGAATATGATAGTTATAATCAATATACGTTGACTGTCTTCTGAAAGTTCTTTTGTTTGTCAGCTCTATGAATGGGAAACATTTAAAATCATTCACTAATTTAAAATTATTGGCTCAGTGATCTGCAAAGATCTTTACATATTTTAATATTTGTATTCTAGATACAGCAACATCAAATATATATATGACATTCTGATTGAGAATATGCATCTGATATTTTAGATAAAGTAAAAAAAAATGGGAAGTTACAGAGTCAAAGTGTGAAAAAACCCAAATTTTTATCAAGATATATGAAAACAAAGTTTGCTGCAGAAGGTTTTCACGTATGTCCTTTGTGCAGCAAGATGATCACCACAGGCCATTTTCCTGATTTTAGGCAGGATGATATGCCAATGCTTATTTTATCTCTCCTGCCACCAATGCCTATTTAAATCAGAAGTCAATTCACCATCAACTTTTGTAAACATCACTCTTGTCAGAAGCTCCAAATGAGCTGCAGTTCAACTCTTCCCAGCTCCCTAAAAACAAGCCATGCTCTCAGTCCCTGAGCTAATCAGAGATCAACCCAACCCCTCAAAGATCCCTCATCTCCCTTGCCCAGTCCTTCTGTACCCCCTGAACTGGACACTGAGTGACCAGGGAGCTTGGAGGGACGAATGTCCCCATCAGTGCCTCCATCAGATGACCCTGCTCCTCCCAACACCTGGGGTTTGGTGCAGAACTGCCCCTCCTCTCAAGATAAATCACAAAAGCTGCCCAAGGACATGACCACCACACACAGCCAAGGATCTGAAATGAGTGTGTTAATAGACAGCTGAATAAAGGATGGGATCCTACACACACTGTAATAATGTAATAATGTAATAATGTAACTTGTGCATCCTAACCTACACTGTTCTGCCATTCTGTTACTGGAGGGACTGATTTATCTGTCACCCTGCTGGCAAAGTGAAAAAGGATCAACACTGCTGGGTATAATTCCTCTATTTATGTGACATCCACTTAAAATTCATTGCTTAACAAGTGCTGTAGGAAAAATATTTAAAAGAGAGCTCTCGGTTTGACAGAAAACTCTCTTAAGAAAAACATTTATAAAAACGCTAGAAGCTAAAAGGAAGCAACTTAAATAAAACTAATTTACAGAAACTGACTCAAGATATCTAAAAAATAACAAAATCTTTTATTAAGAATGAGCTTGCTTTAAGCACAAGAGCTAACTGCAGTTTGCTGAATAAAGCAGAAATCACTTCATTGCTGCTCTACCATTCACAATTAAACAGGCATAAAGTGAATAAAGACTTACTGCAAAACAGACACATCCAAACTAAGTTTTCTTAAAACTCAGCAAGTCCTCCTAAGAAAAGAAAGTAACTGCAGAATTTTACCTTTCAATTACTATCCTGCTGTACCCATTCTGCTTTAGTATATTCACAGGCAGGGCTGCATGGACCAAAAGTTCCCTGCACAGCCATGTATCACAACACAAGGACATGAATGACGCAGAATTTGGGAAGGTGTCTGCTCCAAAAATTAAGTATAAAATTTTTCCTTCTGATGCTAAGCCCAGATCTGTAAAGCACAAACGATTTATTTAATATTTCCTGTACAATTTATTCAAATTGCTCTTTTCTCTGCATTTCTCATAGTTTATTCTGCTGGGATGACCAGTCTGTCACTGCAGGGAGAAAAATGCCAGCATCGCCCAGCAGGGTAAGGCAACCTGAAGGCATTAGTCCTCTCAGATATCCAAACACATTGTGTCCCCTTTCTTTATCAACATGCTTGGCAGAAACTGCATTTCCTTTACTTGTCACCACTGTGTTACCTTTGTTATCCAGCCACTCCTAGCTCAGGGGGCTCAGGTCTGAGTGTGTCTGTGGGAATGGAGAACAACTATCCTGCCTTTTTTGGTGAATCTTGGCATGGAGCTGCAGCAGCTTCTCTGGCAAAGCCTCAGGGACATTTCCAAGCAGTTGTTCTTTTGGCACCGAGCACACACATTTTTAGAAGCACAGCTTTTTTTGCAGTCAGAGTCAAGTACTTCCCCACGTTTGCTCTGAGCAGCTTTCAGATGCCAGAGATGGAGACTGCTGTTGCAAGTAAAGAGCAGCACAGTCACCTTCTCCAAATATATGGGTATCTGACACAAATCACTGCTGTCCATGAAAACCAAACAGAAATCACCACATGGGTATTATCAGTGTGTTATATACAACACATTACCCCACAGGACCTCCAGCTTCCAAAACACCCCATCCCAAACCCCTCCTGAATGCCAGAAGCTGCTGAACAGCCGAGAAGCAACTCTGACACACTTTAATATACATATACACACATACGTGTATCTGCTTACTCACATGCACATATACATACAAATATATATACAGACACAGAGAAAAACTTGAGGAAAACTCCTTGCTTGCCTCTTTCCATCCAAACTACCAAGATTTCTCAACACATTTTCTGACTTTCTTGGGAAGAACTGCATGTGAAAAGAGCTTCAACCACACTGACAAGTCTAGAACTGAGGAATTCGAAGAAAACATTGTTTTACCTTTAGGAACTCAGAGGCAGGAGCTGCCAAAGAAATGGAGTAAGGAGGTTAGAGAAAAGCAAAGGGCTGTGCAGGCTCTGCATGACACTGCATCCCTTCTGTGAGGGCAGAATTAGGTAGCACGGGATGAAACACAATCACAGTTGTAGCAGCTTCTGCACCCACAAATAGAAACCTTCTCCAGGTTTCTTCCATCTGCCTGTCTGAAGAATGGAATGAGACACATTGCACTCATATCTTGGAAAGTAGAAAAGATCAAGAACTGCTAGGAAACTATTTATTAGCACCTAGGAATAGCCAGGATGAGCAATAGTCAACACTGAAATAAGGCAATCCCACCACATCAATTTAATTTCCCTCAGTTGCACAGGAGCTGATTCTGTGGATAGAGAAGTGCAGATCCTGTACCTGCTTCATCTCAGGGAGGTTATTTCACTGTTTCACACATCCTCACAGCTGATGTGCAGAGCATGATTCACAGGGAAGTGCTCTCACAGAACAGAACCAAACAGGCTGGAGAGCAGCACTTAGGCTGGCAGCAGGGCTCCCTGTGAAATGAGGTGAGTGTTCTGCACAGCTCCACAGCTCAGCACTGCCTTGGGAGCACTTCTCCTCCAGTACCACTCACAAAGGCAGTCCCAGAGAGGACAACTCCAGCCCACTCAAACATAGTGTGAGGCTGAGGTGGCCGCAAACAGCATTAGAAAACCCAACTCAAAATGTGGCAGAGAAACTACATAAAAGGTACCCATTTTCTCCATGGGAGAAAATGTTCTATGTTTGTTCTATGGCTGTGAACAAACACATGGAGGGATAAACGAAGCCCTAACCTCTGATGTAGAAGTTCTTTCCATTCCAAATATACTTTCCATATACTCCAAGCAAGTATAGTTTTACTGGACAGTGTCAGCACAGAGCAGTTCCTGCGCAGCAACCAGCACTGCTTACAGGGAACTGCAGTGCCTTGTGCAGGTATCAAATGACACAACTCTTCAGAGCCAGCACACCATCTTACCCACACCTCCAGCAGTATTTACTTTCCTCTGTTTTTTGCAGGAGCTGTACAGAACACGATGCTGGGAGGATGCAGTTCACACTGGTCTCATCAGAAGCCTAGACCAATCTGCCCTGTGATTGTCCCAGCGCTCCCCTCCACCTGCACCCTGACAGAGATATGCTACAGACAGCCAGGTAAGCCAGCTGCACAAGTGTGTCCCCAAAATCAGCAGTTCCTCCATCCAGAATTACGCCAACCAAAAACCAGCAAAAATCTCTCTCCTTGCAGGGCTTCAAACAAATTAAACAAAACAAAAAAACCATACCAAACCAAATGGAAAGCAAATCAACAACAATGGAAAAAAAATCAAACAGAAAAACCAACCACAAACAAACAAAGGCAACAGCAACACCACAAAACAAAGCACAGGAAAACACTGCCAAATATCTGTCATACTACATGCACGCTGATGAAAGGCATTATTTCTTTCTGTTACACCCCTATGATGGACAAATAGCTGTTTCTGCATCAAAGTGAGAGTAAGGAGTGAGGACACAGAGCCAATCATTTGCTCACAACATCTTGGGATTATCCCTATAGGTAAATGCCAGTATTTCTACCTATCCGGATCTATACAACAAAGATGAAAAATGCACTGATGACAAAGGAATGAAACCCTACATTTATGCTGTATATTCTGAAATCAGGCATGGAAGGCTCCTCCCCATCTCTTTCTTGTATCTTGCTGGCAAGTCATTAAACATGAGCCCTATATTGTGTTTTTGGGATAATTTCCAAATTCCAAACCCAGCTTTTTGTCCTCAAGGATGGAGCATTTCATATCCCTGTGTCACCCAAGTTTTTGCCAAGTCATAAATAAAATGTTAATTATTTGTGTTCTTTTCCATCAGATAGGGTCATTTTCTGTATTTTCTTTCCGTGTGGGTCTTAAACTTCATACAACAATGTACAGCTGGACAAGCAAACTATAAAAAGGGAGTAATTACTCATTTAATTCAACACTAGCTCTTACTATTGTGTCTGGTCTCAATTGTTTTGCAGCTGCAGCTCTGTGTGTTTTTATCACTGCACCTACTGACTGCCAAAGTAACTCTCTTTGATTCTCTATTCTTCATATTACCACTGCTGTTGTGCTTTGTAGTTTAATATTCAATCTGACTTTTCCTCATACCCTTGCTGGTGATTTTCTGAGAAAGCTCAAGCACACTCGTTCAGGACACCACTTAATACTATTTTAGTTTCTTTTCGAATTAGGAAGCCTTTTAGAATGCTTTTTACCAAAAGGGGCCTTCTAAAAGCAAGTCTACAACACCAGACAATAGGTTGGCAGACAGAAAAGTTGAGTTCTGTATTACACATTACGTAACTCAAGATTATTACCACTTTACCTTGCATCATTTAGGGGGGAAAAAACCTCACCTTTGAAGTGCTTAAAAATATTACCAATAAAGTAAATAATAAGAAGAGCATAGCTAAAAGAAATCTAAAAGTTCTGGACAGGCAGAGCAAAGGAAAAAATGACAGAATAGCCTTGAAAGAATTAGTTTTGAGACTCTCATACAAAAGTGTGGACTATCACCTTGTTCTAAACAACAGCATTTCTACTACCTCTTGAGAACCCCACAGCACCATCAGTATATCACACAGCCTCCCAAAGTGAATGCACAGCTCCTTGTTCCACAAGGACATGTGCTGTCTGATCATACTTGTCCTGACTGACAGGAACACAAAACGTTCTCATTTTCAACAGCAAAAACTTCTGAGCACAAAGCACTTTTCTCTGTCTCTCCTGAAATATTTTTGCAAAGGCTTCCCACCTACCAGATCTCTCAGTGAAGTCGTAACCATTGTGCTTCTGTCAAATCTCTGCCTACTGTCATCAGCACTCACCATCACAACCCCTCTCTGGCATCAAGCTGATGGAGAAAACAGTCAGTAGAAAACATCTTTTTCAAAGATATATCTTCTCTAGCAGCAGAAGTAACAGCCTAAATTCAGCTTGAACAAAGCCAAGCTCAATGCTTAATGATATTTCCCAACAATTTTAATTATCTCCCCTGCCCTTATCCTGTGTGTGAGAACAAAAATCTCCATTTTAATTTCAACATATTTGAAATAGCACCAGCCTCCAAAACACTGGAAGATATGTGGGTAATGCACATACATATGCAAAACATACAGTGCTTCGTCCAAAAAACAAAAGCATTTCCTAGGTGAGGCTGTTTAATTAAAAATTAAAAGCAGACAGCTACAAAGCAACATAACTTCTGGAAAGAATCTTAAATTCAAGTTAATTACTTCACAGGATTAAAGAGTACCCCAAAATAAAGCCGAAAGATGGAGAATGTACCAGCCACAGAAAATCCATAATGGTTAGAAGGACACGAAGCTGCTGGACAGGATCCAAGGGAGGCCACAGAGAGGATTTGGGCTCTGGAGCATCTCTGTGCTGGGCAGGGACTGCGGGAGCTGGGCCTGGTCAGGCTGGAGAAGGGAAGGCTCAGAGGGGATCCCATCAGGCCATACAAACATCTCCAAGGGCTGCCAGAGGATGGGGCCAGGCTCTGTTCAGTGGTGCCAGTGCCAGGATGAGGAGCAGTGGCCATCAAATAAAGCCCAGCAAGTTCCAGCCCAGCAGGAGGAAGAACTTCTGTCCATGGAGGGGCAGAGCCCTGGAACAGCTGCCCAGGGAGGGCCTGGAGTGTCCCTGTCTGGAGACATGCCAGGGGACCCTGCCTGGGCAGGGGCTTGGGCTGGGTGAGCTCCAGAGGTCCCTTCCAACCCCAGGGGCGCTGGGATTCTGCTATAAGGATTACTGCTGAATCAGATTTGCCCAGGTAAGTGCTAAAAAGATATCCTACAAGCACAGACTAACAACATCAACAGGAAGTTGAATGGAAGTCACCACCAGCTTATGAAACATCATTTTCAATGATTATATAATAAATAACTGAGATGGTGACAGACAGGGTCCATCCAAGTCTCTGTTTTAAATCCGTCTGAGCTAACCTCCCACACTGCCACCACTACTCTACCTGCCAAAAACTGTCAGAAACATAATTCCTGTTCCTTTAATCAGCATGAACTGCTGTGGAAATTTACAAGGACCACCAAACATCCAATACAGACTTCACTGAGAAAGCACATTGCCTCTGCAAGCAGCAAGACCACATCTGGATTTTCCAGCCGTCACTGCATTGAAATGATTTAAGTTCAGGGGATTTAGGTTCACACTCCAGAGGGGATCCTGCTGCTGTTGAGGCTCTTACACACCTTCAGAGGTGTGCAGAGACATGGAGTGCCCACTGCCTGGTTTCCAGCTTCCTGTGAGAGAGGCTCAGAATCTTGCATGATAAATACAAAGAGCCACAGAACCCCATGAGAGCTGTCCTGGACGGGAACAGGACATGCTGAGTCCCAGGGATGGCCTGGAGGAGGGGGAAGGCCAGGGAGCAGATGGCTGTGCTCTGCCCACAGTGTCACACGGGAATGGAACAGCTGAAAGGCCACAAAAAGGATAAAAACCTAAAAAAAAAAAAAAATCCCCCAAACAAACAAAAACCACAGAAACCAAGCAAAGCAACTAAAGATAAAAATCCACCTCACTGAATCCTGTTGATAAATATTCAGGCATCATGTAAGATTACAAATCGACTTAATCAGAAAAAGTAAAATCAAAATTAGCCCATAACACCTCAGTTTAATTTAAACATGGAAGGAAAGCATACACATTATTATGTTTTCAAGCTATGCTTGTAGGTTATTACACATGGCATTCAGACAGAAGACCTGCAACTGTTCTTTAATTCTTTGTTTATTCTAAGAAGTTATAACACCAAGGAGAATAAATCCAAAATACATCTTCAGGATTTTGATAGTTTTATCCAGATATTTTTACAGATAGTCTGAATTATTATCTTTGATAACTAACCATATTCAAAATAAGTACCTGATCTACATCTGAATCTGAAAATTCTGGATACCTGCTCCTCTGGGTATTAGCCATCATTAAAAAGTGGAAAATACATTCACTCAGGTGGCAGAGGAAAAGAAAAACAGCATGGTGATTGCATTCCATTATTAGGAGGCAACAGCATATGTCAAATGAGGACAGACTAAGGAAATTGAATTCATCTGGCATGGAGAAAGTTAAGAGGGTATCTTGTACCACCCAGGGGGCATTCAAGAAAGCCTGGAGCAGATTCTGGTCAGAGGTACATGGACAAAAACCAAGCAGCCATGAGTTGCATTCTCTCCCACAAGACCAACTAAACACTCAAACAAGTGATAAAGTGAAGCTGAGGGCTTCCTTTCCTTGAGCACTTCCCAAAGTGGACAAACAAGTCTAACACCTGAGTTCCAGAAAGCTCATTCAAGCCAAATTTTCCCAAGATTTTAAGAAAAAAAATTATTCTAAGAGACTAAGATGCGTAAGTCATCAGGCGTGTTTTAAACCAGCTGTAAACCAATTGCACAAATAAGAACAAGAACACACTGGCTGCACAGTCACTACTCCTGCAGACCCTTCTGTGCCACAGAAAAGGAGAGAGTACACAACATTTAATGCGCTGCTAACACAGCCCAGTGAGGAGCTCTGGGATGGGTTTGATGCCTGATCTGTGCTCACACCACAGCTTCAGGTGATCTGCTTGCTCCACACCTCAGGAACTCAAAGTCTGTGCTCTGAGCAGAAAACTAAGGGATTTTCCATGCAGGAATTCCCTTAAGATGTCTTCTTGTAATGGACTTCACCCACCTACAAGGGAAGAGATATGTTCTTCCCTCACCTATGGGCAAACTCCATCTGCAACAGGAACTCCAGGACATACCATTTACGCCAAATATCCAACCATATTCTTTCAGCTGAGACTAGGGCACAAAGTCCCTTTTTTTTTCGTTTTTGGCATGTGTAACTCGCTGTTCACATTTCATTCTCCTCTCACGCCACTGACAGAACCACTTGAACCAACTCCAAGTGAAAGGATATGATCGATTACGTAACTACTTCATCTTTCCCTTTTTTCTCTTCAATTTGGAGGCTCAACATTTGGGACGCTAGCACATTCAAGTATCCTCTACACTACAGAAATAAAAATTTTAAAGCCACAACAGGATCTTCCAGACGTCAGCATCTGTAATCACAGACGTCATTGGAGATCATAAAAAACCCCAAGTATTAAACATTCATCCTAAAAATCAAACCCACTGTTCTGAAGACATTTCAATAACCAATCTAAATTCACCTTTGCACATGGCCTGGACCTTGTGAAGTCTTTTTACACTTTTCCAAGAAAGATCCAGCTGGGTGATGCTCCTGTGCATTGTCCCCAATGACCTCACAGCTGGATGCAGCTGGAAAATTGAATTACCCCTGATTTTCTTCCAGAAATGTCTCCATCTGAGCTCTCCAGCTATGATTAAAATAAAAAGACTCCCTTATTCCAAGCTCACAAAGACACCCAGTGAGATGCTACCTTCAAACACAACAGGTTTGCTACCTATAAACACAACAGGTAAAGGTCTGCTCTAACCCCACTCCTTTCTTCTTTGCTGTTACTGGAGTTATCTCCTTCAATGCTGTCAAACCATGGCAGCACTTGGAACAAAACTTAAGATGTGAGTAGGGAGCTGAATATAACAATAAATCCAAGTGTGAAAGTGAGTAAGAAACTGCTTAGGAAGTAATCTAAATGAAAGCAAAAGACAGAAAGAGCAGGAATCTTTACTGTTACACGTGCTAACCTGGCAATTAATACTGCTTTCATTCTCCACTCAAAAACCAGAAGAGGCTTCAGAGTTTTGGTAATGTGCATTCATGGCATGCTCTTTTTAATAATTGTACCTCAAACACAAATGCGGCTCTCATACATCTAATAAAAAAAAATTAAAATAAATAAATAAATAAATAAAGCAGCCCTGTAAATGGGGGACAAATGTTCAAATATTTAAATAAGGCTTCAAACCCTGAGAGCTCTCTGGCAATCACCAGGAAGGCCAAGCTCTGGTTTCTGAAAGGAGGAAGAAGCTGCTGAGTTTGGTCATGACTTGCCTTGCACAATAAGCGAGGTTTTGACGCAAAGTGTGGGTGGGTCCGTCCCCAAGAGCAGAGATGCCCTATTTGGGGAGCTCTGCAGCTCCCAAACACCTCACAGCTGAGAAACTGAAATGTGGGATGGGTCCAGGAGCTCTTCTGTCACCTGGGGACAACCCTGTCCAAACTTGGGAACCAACACTGTAAAACCAAAGGACAAAACACTGTCCATGCAGTAAGATCTGCTCAGCCTCAGCCCGGCTCAACCCCAAACTCCTCAGCTCAGAAAACACCATCAAAATCTCTCTGCTAAAGCAGAATTTGGCACAGGGAACTTCTCATCTCCATCAGATAAAGAGCTTTGCATGTTTTGTAATGGTTTTAATAGAGGCTGCTGGACAGAAAATAGGATACATCTGGCTGGTCAATTAACTTGTAATTAATGTTTCCTTTGATAATCTGATACAGATTTAAGAGTCCATTAAATGTGATGAATTGAACTTGTTAATTTTTCAACAAATCATTTCAGGCTTTCCTGTGATATGTACAAAGATGCTTAAACACAATCTCATCTCCAACAGAATAAATAAAAATACAGTGTTAACAATTATATATCCAACATAAAATATTTTCTTCTTATGCCACATTCCTGCAATTCAAGAGTGGGATGTTTTCACCAGAAATTGTTATTTACTTTGATTTCCTGTTCTGTGAAAAGCTAAGATAAAAAGCAAGGCAGTTATAGCTGTACACTGTGTATTCTTTCTTTCCAAGGATTTACCATTAAGGAACCACTGCAAAAAGCCACTTAAATTATTTTACAAATGGAAAAAAACAAATTTCGAGGAAGAAGGTGAAGGCAGCTTGGGCCAAATGGCATGCTTTTAAGGAAAACAATAAAAAAGAATTCTGAATTGAAATTCAATTTATCTCATGTTTACACTTTAAGGGCTAGCAATGGTTCAGCTCAAAATACATTTTTAAGTATCACAAGGCTGCACAACATCCCTGGAGAAGTGAGCTGAAAACAGAGGTCGCAGAGTTTTGTCTTTGTTCTGCCTAGGGTTTTTCAAATAAGTCAAAAACTGAAGAAAAAATAGTATCTTAATTCTACAGACAACAGATACTTACTTCAACTTATCAGATTTTGTAACTCAAGACTTAAGGAAACTGAGTAATAAATCTTCTATTATTACCAACCAATCAAATGTTACAATATTAAGAGGGAGGAGAGGGATAAATCTACCAAGTGAAACTGAGGTTTTCAGCAGATAAAGGATTTTTGTTCAGAAGACACATGGCCCTCTTTTTGTTCAGTACCTGTTTTTTACAATACAAGAAGTTGTTGGCATAATCTGTCTATAAAGAATGTTCCCAACAAAACCCCAAGAATTCCTTTCACCGAGCTTAACACGAAGCGTACTGGTCTAGCTTCTACTCATGGTCAGTGATGAGCCAGAACTATCTGAAAATACATTCCTATTAATATACAATAATTCATTCATATTTTTGAAAACCTTCCTGTATCTGGGCTGCAGCAGAGGGTCTTCAGATCCTGCTGAGTCCTCTCTTAACAGCCAACTCCAAATGTACCACTCTCAATACAGCAACACTCAGGACAAGTTTTCTTTCTTTAAAAAACAGATTAAAAAAAAGGATTACATTAAAAGAAAGAGGTTTCTTGATGTTTGTGGGTTTCTATTTCTTGCTGCAGTTCTCTATGATGCTGCAAAAACTTTTGCAATGATCATATAAAAAGGGACTGTGGGAACACAGCCAACTCTTTAACCCACCAGGAGCATTCCAAAGTTGCTGGTGAAACTCCATTCTGGGACTCCCTTCCTCAATACATTAAAAGCCAAATGCATTACTCTGCAATTAATAACATCTGATAGTATGCTAATTACATACCACAGGATGATTAATTGATAGAGTGGGTAGTTTCCCCTCTGCCATGGCTCACAAAATTACATCATGGCTTTGAGTATTGAACAGCAAATTCCAAAATAATTCAAAAATACAACTTAATTGAAGTCAAATAGAAATGCATTTGATGATGGTATTTAGGAAAGCATTTCTTTGCTTAGGCATCCCAAGAGCACTGACATTCAGATTCTGGTGCCAGGTCAGGTCTGTGTTCTGACTCTGGCTGGGTCTGAAAGTTGGGCCATGTGTAATTTCTCACACACAGACTGCTTTGTCACACAGGGTTATTTTCACCTAGATTAACTCAAAGCACCAGTCCCAGCATTCGGAGACAAACCAAGCTGGGGTTTTTTCTCAAAGCCATGAGGAGTAACAAGTTCACTGTATTGGCAATATACACAGGATGCTTTATGGTAAGGCTTAACTTCTCCACTTCAAGATGCAAATTCATGTGCTATCTTTTCAAACAATTAAAACAGCTTAACAAATCAATTAATACTCTAAGTAAGGATTTTTTAACAGCTACACAACTATTTCACTTAAATTAAAGGGTTTTCTCCCCTTCTCCCTAGCTCACTTTCTTTTTTTTCTTTTTTTTCTTCTTTTTTTTTTTTAATAGTGAATACAGCTCTGCCCTGGGAATGGATTTGATGGATGGACTGTTCAGGAATCAGGAAACAGTTGGTTGTACACATCCAGAGGGCATTAGTCAAAGGCTGAGTCCCAGTGGACATCAGTGTCCAGTGGTGTCCCTTGGGGCTCTGTCCTGGCACCAGTGTGAATTAATATCTGGGCACTCCCAGCAAATTACATCAAGCTGAGGGTGCAGTGACACCCCTGAGAGTCAGGATGGCATCCAGAGGGACCTGGACATTCCCAGGAGTGGCCCATGGGGATCTCAGGAGGTTTAACCAGGCCAGGGGCCGGTGCTGGCCCTGGGTCAGGGCAGCCCTGGGCTGGATCCAGGCTGGGGCTGTGCAGATGGAGCAGCCCTGGGGGTGCCGTGGGGCAGAGCTGGGACCCCAAAGCCCCTGTGCTGGGCTGAGCCCCAGCGTGGGCAGCAGGGGAGGGGGATTCTGCCCCTCTGCCCCCTCAGCTCAGACCCCACCTGCAGAGCTGCCCCAGCCCTCGGCCCAGCACAGCAAGGAGCTGGAGCTGCTGGAGCCAGGCCAGAGGAGGCTCCAGGATGAGCAGAGGGATGGAGCAGCTCTGCTGGGAGGAAAGGCTGGGAGAGCTGGCATTGTTCAGCCTGGACAGGAGAAGCTTTGGGGTGACCTCACTGTGGCCTTTCAATTCTTCAAGGAAGAAAGGGAGAGAAGATGGGAATGGGGAAAGGAAGATGGGAACAGAATTTTTAGTGTGGTCTGTCGAAACATGGCAAGGGATGATGCTTTCCAGCTAAAATAAAGTAGATTTTGACTGGATATAAGGAAGGAGTATTTTGCCATGAGAGTGGTGAGGTCCTGGCACAGGCTGCCCAAGAAGAGATGGTGGATGCCCCATCCCTGGAGACATTCAAGGTCAGGCTGCACAGGGCTCTGACCCACCTGGTCTACCTGCAGCAGGGAGGTTGGTCTAGATGACCTATGAAAGTCCCTTCCAAACCAAAGGCTTCTATGATTATATGAACACTACCTGGCTCTTCACAGTGTTCTCCTGGTTCTTCCTCATGCCCCAACAAGACCTGTTTAATAAAAAGGAAGATGCAGAGCCACAAAGCAACAGAAGGCATGCAGTGAGATGGCAGGTGGCTGTCCAGGAAGCTGCTCAGGAAAGTTATCCTTCCTTTTCATATCCCTGCACTACTCAGGGCATGTGACAGATGAAGCAAGATAGAGGGGTGTCACTTGTACCCTCCCCAAGGTTATAACCTGCTGATTTTCTCTCCACCTGAAGGTTCCTTCAGCCACACCTCTGCAGAGGGGCCTGCAGGAGCAGGACAGTGCCAGGCTGCCAGGAATGCCTGGAATCTGGCTGGAAATGGGGACAAGGACACCCAAGACACATAAAGAGAAGGGCAGAGACAGGAAGAAGTGGCCAAGACTCCAGAAAGCAGAAGCACAGCTGTTAAACAACAGGCAGGAGGGATGGAGGGGCAGTTATCTTTCACCCGACAGAAGCCACCCAGACAGGCACAACGAAAAACAAGAATATACTCAAATATATTTGCTAGAAAATGTTCTTAAGTACCTCTATCTCCCTCTGGAGAAAGTCTTTCACATAAACTGAAAGCAAGTATCTTACACAAAATCTTTTTCTTAAAAAAATACTGTGCTGCTTGGTAATACAGAGTTAATTACTACCATAGTGATTTCAAATTCTCTACTAAGAATCCAGAAAATATTCACGTGAATTTTGAACATCTAACAGTCATTTGTACTATTCCAAATTCCCAGAGGAAGAGTCCACGCCTAAAGCACACTCTTAAGGAGTCTAATTTACCGAAAGCCTCTTACCTCTGCCACACATAGAAAAGAACATCTGTTAAAAGAGACAAACATTGTCAGTCAAGCACAAAATTAAACTGCTAAAGACAGCCCGAAAGATAAATCTTGTTCCTTTCTGCAGTTCAGAAGATTGATGGTACATAAAAACCCACTTCAGTTTCATTCTCTTCAAAATTAAGAAAGCAATTACATTCTGGGTTTATGAAAAATAAATAAATTCATGGCCTCTCCTCCCCAGCTCAAGAGGGGCAGGGAACCACAACTACAAGAGCATTTCTCTCCTCCCTCCATATCACTGCTGCCTCCATATCAAACATGCAGACAGCCTCAGTCTTCCTCTCTCCCATACTGCCTCATTGACATCACTGCCTAGATTAAAACTGCTGAATTTCTAACTCCTGGCACTAACAACAAGGGCAGGAAGTGGGGGGAAAAAAGGTAATGTCTGAGATGTTAACACATCCAAGGTATCCTCAATGTCACTGTTTCACAGGGAAAGAGTTATGTCCCAAGTCAGCTTCAAAGCTGAATAAATTATGAAAAAGCAGTCCTTACTAAAACAAAACACTAGGACTTTAACAAATATGCCAACATTCATAGACTGTAAAAAAAAAATTAACTTGCACACCAGTTTTAAGAGCTTAAGAGTCATCCTTCATTTGAATATGTGAAAGATCACATTATATGAATATATACTGAGAGAAAAAACTAGCAACATTACAACCAGAGAGGACAAAAAAAAAAGTAACATAACTTACATGTCACCTCCTACAGTTTCTAATCTGTCCTGTAATAATAAATCAAACAGCTGCCAAAACATGCAAACAAAGGCTTTAAAGTTTCACTTTTCCTGCTTCTCTTTATAAGGTAGGGGTTTTCTTTCCTATGTAAAAAGTTAACTTCTTGATATCAAGAAACTGGACAAGCATCAAGCTCAAGACTTAACTGTTCTTAATTTAATAATTTCTATCTCAAATGGAGGGGAGGAAAAAAATTCCAAACCCATGAATATTACTGATCCATACAATAATGCCACAAATACAGCTGCTGAACACAGCATGTTTTCCATGCTTTGCAGTCACATGAGAAATAATACACCTCTGGACCAGGTGTGAGTCTGGGGAAGCTCATCAGAGCTTTGGCCTGGGGGGAAATTTACAAATACACACAAGCTGGGCACGGCAAGGCCTGCAAAGGCCAGCTGTTGCTGTAAAAAGCAATGCTAACATTTTTTATCTAATTTATCATCCAGAGTAAGAACAGTGCACTGCACTGCATTTGGACACAGGGCTTTGCAATTGCCTCTTCATGCCCCTGCAGCAACAACTCCACATGCACGGAGGGACAGTACTTCTACCTAGAGGATGTCCCAAACTGTGAGGGGCAGTCAGGCAGGTGCGGCAAACAAATACACTTTACTCATAAGGAATTTGTCAAACAAGATGGAAGTCCCTCACGCTTCCCTCACCTGCAATGCCACAGAAGACAACAACGAATGCCAGTATTGAGAATAGCAGGCATGTCCTGCCTGAGACAGGATTAAACTGCCAAAAATCACCATCCAGCAACTCGTCCAGGTTACTGCATGAGGTGGTAATACTGTGGTGGATGTTTTACCCCTGTCCATTCAAAAGGAGAGAGTTCTGACATTACCACTTACAAGCAGTTGGATGCACAGACCATAGGCTGGATTCTCAGCAGAGCCAAACACCTCTCTGGTCAGTAAACAACTGCTCGCTGATGCATTTGGGGTTTGTATTTACAGAAAACAACTCACGTGCTGGCTTTGTACTTTAGTTGCTTTTTTGTTCCCTGCTGCAAATTTAACTGCTTGTAACTTCCATTGACACAAAACATTCTCAAGATGTTTGTCACAGCTTGTCTTTCACTTAAAAATCCATGGGAACATTACAACTAAACCATGAAACCACTGCTTTTCATGATCACCAGCCCTTTAGACACTCTTCACTCCTCTGTTCTACCACTTAATGTACAATGCTGTTTACTGTCACTGTAACCCTTTGGGGTCTGATTTTTGCCACTACAACTCTTCCTGTCCTTGCTCATCTACAAACCTCAGGAGCTGAGCTATGTAAACAAATGCACATGACCTTCACAGAAAAAAAATAAAATCCTTAACATTAACTATACGAATGCATCCTCTGATCTGAGCAACCAGCAGTCACACATAAAGACCCACAAAATTAAAAGCACTTTATACAGTTACAAGTTAGAGTTCATTCCAGCTGAGTTTCTACTTGACTGATGACATAAATCCATAACTGTCCATGAGAGCAATTAGCACTGAACAGCACCATTGACCAGATGTAATAAATCCACTACAGCTCACTCTAAGAGACCACGACAGAAATTGGAGAGGAACAAACCTGCAGAGACCTCACCCAATACAGTTAAAAGCAAAGGCCACTGCTAAACTAGAGGCTATTAGCACTGCACTTAGCAGAAGGAGCTTGAAATTATATTTGCAGAGGTCCTGAAACACAAATTTAAAAGGCTTGTGTTGAACATAATGATGGAGGTTCAGCTATTTGAGGCATTCCACCATGCCTGGAGAGGGAGGATGTGTTTGGTTCTCAATGGGTCTGAAAGAGAAGCGAATTCCAGGGAACCAACTCCAAGCCAAAGACTACTGCAGTACTCAGGAAAGAGCAGAAAATTGAACCCCATATTCAGAACCTTGGAGTTATCACAGAGTAAAAAGCTGCAGACTACCTGCAGCCTAAACCAAACAGTGCAGACCTGGGTGAAATGCTGTGAGTTAAAAGTTACTCGTGATCAGTGTGTTTTCACAGGGTGTCCAAGAATGCTACATAATGAAACATTGCAAAAAGAGAACAGATGGAAAAAAGAGGAACAACAGAGCACTCCGAAGACACACTGAATTTTTCAATGAAACAAAGAAGGGCCAACATGAGAGGAGCAAAAATATCCCAAAGGAGCCTCAAAGACAATGTCAGGAGACCAAGACAGGTTTTAAAGCAGCCAACATGTTAAGAACGGTGGGTGTTCACCCTTGTCTAGAAAGAACTTAAGTACAAAATGCTGTGTTCTTCAGAAAAAACACGTCTTCTCTGAAGGCAAGACTTTTTGTTTTCTAGAAAGAAGGAAACTAAAACCATAAAAAGATTTTGCTCCAGGCAGGTCAGCACTTGCAAACAGATGTTACTAGCAGTTTGGGAACAGCACAGTACCCATCAGAACAGTTTGTCCTGAACCAGTTCTTGTAACCCACTTTTAATATAAGCTTTGCTTTTGAGGGAAGACTCTTCACTGGCCCCCAGCTCAGTGTGTTTGGAAAATATTTCCTAGTCATTAAATCCACCCTAGAATAGCAAAGAATAATTAAAAAAAAACCCTCACAGAACTTGAAGGCCAGCACTAAGACTTTCAACTCTTGTCAGTGTAATGGGGCACTGAATCAACTCAGGGCTCCTCTCATAAAGCTGCAGTGCTTTACCTTAGCTCAACATTTTATTTCATTCTTTTGGTAACCATAAGCACAGTATGTGCTGGCCACATCATCTTCCTCATTCAGTGCCACGCTTTAGTAAGCAACATCCACTACCAAATCACCCCTGCTGCAATTCTTACACTACACAGGAGGAGCAGAAAAACCTCCCCTCCTCACCTCCCCTCTCCTCTCCCCTCCCTGTTTTTCTCTCTCATCTTTACCCCATTTTCCTCATTTCAGTGGTTTTCTGCTGAATCGCCACTCTACAAAGAGATAAAAAGCGTTCTTGAACCACAAGATATAGTTCCCATTGTTTTAGTTAGAAAGGTCTTCAAAAAATTATGGAAATTAAAACTTTTTACAGCTCATGGAAGATTCTCAACAGGAGGTTTTAGAAAAGAGCTGGCAAAGGATGAAATCACCAGGTATTGGACCAATAACCAAACCTGAATACTACAGATGTCTCAATATGCGTTAAAATGAAATTACTGCTATACAAAAGAAATGGTACAAAAACAAACCTAATTAAAAGTACAAGAAAGCAGCATATCAAAACCACTTAAATTACTATGAAATACTTCAGGGCCCTCTAGTGGTTTAATCTCTGGTACGAGAAAAATACCCATGAAGAATTGTTTTTAAAATAAGGCTACTGAGGTGTATTGCAATAACGTGTTCTATTTTTGTCATTCTCACGTAATTAAGGGCATTTGGGCTGGAAAGCTGCCTAGCAAATTAACAGAAAGGTGAAAAACTACAAAGTAATCCCTGTTCACAAAATCAGCTAATGGGTAGCATTTTTTGTCTTCATAAAAACAAGAAGTCATTCATTAACATTCTCAACTGTGCACAACCAAAAAAACACAAAGAAAAAAGAAAAAAATCACAACCACCCACCAAAATTCACACCAGAGTGACTATTTCATTCAAAATTGAAATGCCATGCTCTAAACTAGCTCACTACAGCTCAAAACTACATGGTTAAAAGAAATAGTGAAAAACTGAAATTTTTCCAAAAAAATTTCATCCGCAAGATTTCATCCCCTCTGTTCAGAAGATTGCTTCATCCTCCATCACCCTAAAAATTACATCCTACTCTGTCTTTACTACACAGCAGAACTGATACAGAAAACAGGTAACAAATTTCCTCTCAAAATATGCCAAGAGAACTTGAAATTCTCGAAACATGCCAAGAAAACAAAGAAATGATCAGTCATGATACTTCCAGGTCTGTACCCAAGCCCAAGATGGTGTAATAGGACAAAGAGGATGAAATACCAGTTGCAAAGGTCTTCTACACCTATCTACATTAATAGAAAAGGAAGTCTCATGTCTTTTAGAGACCTCAAAACTATGACAAATAGGGAAAAAAAGCCACGACACCTCTTTTAGATCTGAAAGTGTATGAGCTTGGAAATTATTCCAGCAGATCCTGTGATCAGGAGCATGGTGGCAGGACCATGACAATGATAATGTTTAAGTGCACAAATCTATCACAGGCCAGAGACAGAAGCTATGAACTTCAGTATAAATACAACTTGGGAGCAAGTGCCCAGAACTCAGTGGGATCTGGGAAGTTCTGAACCCAGCAGCAAAATGCAGTCACTCTGAAAAAGGCCAGAAAATGACAGAACCACACATCCATACCTGCTTCTGGATCTCACACCGGTGGCTCTGGGAAAGAGAACCCCAAACAACAAACCCGACACAGAACTCACCTCATGGAGGTTATACTGTGGATGAGCTTTTCAGATTGATCTGACAGCCTAGATGGAAGAATTATTTCAACTGGCTGCAGGCGCAGAACCCGACTCTCCAGCTCCAAGCGGGAAGCACAGTCCCGAAAACTGTCAAAAATTACTTCTCCTGTAGTTGGCTGGATCGCCTGCCAAACAAAAATATATACACATATATCCACTGAATATTCACATTTTTAGGGACTGCTTCAGTGGCTCAAACTGTTGACCAGTTTGAGAAAGAAAATCTATGGTGTAAAATTATACAGTATGCCACACACAGTGGAACTGGCAGATCAAAAACCCTGCATGCGCTTTTTTCCCAAGCCCATGATAAAACAGTAACTTCAAAACGCTAACAGCACTTTGTCTTGGTAAGTGGCAACAATACTTTGCAAATGTAAATGTGCTCTTGTTGTTACCAGTCCATCACTGTTCAATTTTTAATACCAGACAAATCTCTTAACTGAAGTCTATGAAATGCACATGTAATTCAAACTGGAATTAGAACACTTGCTTTTGTTGTTCTCTCCTAGCAGCAGCATGACATTCAAACAGAGACATAATCAAGACACTTTTTAATTAATTCATTACCCGCTGACTAGGCTTCAGTTATCACTGGGTTCTGCTGGTTAAACAGAACTGGGTTTAATCTTCATCATAAAAGACAATCAAATCTGAAGTGTAAGTGGTAAAAAGTCCTAAATCTCTTCCTCTAAAGAATGGGTTTTTTTAGAGGGAAAGCGTGCTCACAAGCTTTAAAATACTGACTTTAAAAATGTTTAAACATTGAAATTTTTTAAAGCATCAGAACCAATGATTTTCCTAATGTATTTGGTTAACATACTAGTATGTTTTCAAGTGAAACAGCAGCAAAACCAGTTTGATAAATGTTCAACTATCAACTCCATACCTTTTCTGCAGTTTTCTAATATAAAGCCATAACAGTTCACACATAAATACCTTACCTAAAGTGCCTCTTTTTTGCAAAAAAAAAAAAAAAATCAATTCCTACTCCCTCGCAAAATAAAATCTGAAAGACAGAACAGTCATGAATTTAACATGGTAGCCACCCACCTCCCTAGAAAAAAACCAAAACACACAACAAAGCAACAGACCCTAAAACACTGACTCCTGAGAAACTAACTTACCACAATGCCTGTAACAATGTCACCTTTCTTCCTGTCTTTCAGGTTGTCTCCATTTTCACAGATGCAGAGGAGGTAGTTATCAGGGACATCTGCTGTTACCTCTTCAACATCTACAGAATCATCCAGCTTCAACAAAGGGTTCACATGTAATAAATGTTAAAAAAAATAGAATAAAAATAGTACAGAGATTTGGATGAACTATTCCCAGGTCTTTCCAGACCTAAGTCTTGTACTGTCAAATATTAATCTAACATGGTATCTAGTAAGTTTGTTTGTGAAATTAAATTAAAGACATGAGGTAGATAAGACAGGACAGAGGAAAAAAAATGGAAGAAAAGAAATCAAATTCATTGGTTAAAAGATGTTTCTCTCTCATTTTAACGTTTTCTAGGAAAGACCTGCAGGACACTGCTGATTTGCTAAGTCCACTCCATGACTTTAGAAAGCAACTACAGTAAACACAACAAACCTATAGCCCTGAGGAGATTAATTGTTTGCGAAGACCGCAAGATGTTTTACCACAACATAAAATTCAAGGAACTTTATTTCCTGCTGCCACTCTTATGTCAGACATTAGCTGCTCATGATCCATTCTGGTGATTATATTAGAACCAAGGCCCCCAAAGGTTAGTCTGAAACCAAGTTTATTTGAAAAGGATATCTTCTCCAATAAGTGTAGACTTAGTGTAGAGGGCAGTCAGCTTACGGCTGAAGAGAGAGCTTTTATTTTCTCCAGCAGCTTTCAGTGCTGCAGTCTCCATTTGTTTTATTACTCCAACCTACAGGCAGACAAACAAGAAACAAAGTTAGATCTCTGGTAATAAATTGTTATTTTTATTACTCTATATATCTGGTAATCTTTTAAGATGTGCAAACAACAAATGCATAATTCAAGCTGGAATACATCGTCAACACAAAGGGCTCTCACATCAGTCCTACTAATGAGATTATAAGGCACTGCTTTTCCTGACCCTTTTCCTACTCCTGACTGCCCTCTCAACTTCTGTACCTGTGCTTCTCGTCCTATTTTGAAACAATTTAGCTGGACATCACCGCTTATTAGAGAATGGTTGCTGGCATTCAATTTAGAATCAACAAGTCCATTTCTTGGAAAAGGAATTAAAAAAAAGAGGTTATCACCAGAAAGTCACAGAATTACAGGGATCCAGAACAGGAAAGAACAGAGAAAAAAAAAATGGGCTGGAATAAGAAAAACAAGGATGTGAGGAACAATAAAACACAGAGAGGATATGCACATATCTCCTTATTAAATGCAAAAACCCAATACAGAAACACTGAGAAAAATAATTGTTTTGGAACTGTTATCACAATCAAAAAAATTTTCCTGAAAAAATGAAGATACTTCTCCAAATCTGCTAATGGTTCATGACACCCCCAGCACAGAGAAATTGAAACAGAGGGAAGTTGGCCATCTCTACTGCAAGAACCAGTGATAACGAGCTGCCCACTTCTCCGCTGAAACCAGGTTCTGGTACAAGCAGTGCAAGTTCTCTCAGGGCTGGTCTGTACTCAATTAGCAGGAGTCAGGGGTAACCTTGTGTCCCTTGGCTACCAGGCGGCGCACGTGGATGAAGAGCCGGTGGCTGGGGATGCTGGCAGTCATGAAGTTGTGATCCAGGTGACAGTAAATGTTCAGCTCTCTAGCTGCAATCTGCAACAAGAGTCAGCCAATGGGTCACAAAGTAATTTAAGAAGGTAAGGAGCTTATCTCTAAGACAACAGTGATGCAGAACTGCAATTAAAAGCTCAGTGACAAAGGGAAAACTTTGTCAGGAGTTCCAGGAGAAAGCCTGGAGGGGCCCCTCCACCTTCCTGTCCCAGCATTGCCATGAACAGGGGATTCACTATCACAGGCTGCAGGTGTCAGGTTTTAAGGTTGCACCTTGATCTTTACCACTGTGAGGTAAACCACCCACACTGCACACACAGGGTCTGAAACACAGCTCAGCAAAAGGTCAAATGATTTTCACACCACTAAAAACACAGCAGGAATGGAAGTATTCAGTGTGTGGTGATAAAGATGGGATTAACCTGGCCAATCAACTAAAATACTGAAAAATCAATATTGAACAGCAGGGGAAACTAAATACTTAATAAAAAAGAGTAACGACACTTACTAAAATGTGACATTATCATGTGTGATTCGTATTGCTTTTTTGCCCCTTAGCAAAAAGGCAGGTGTTTACTGACTAGAGAATGGGGTGTTAGGCAGGACCTGCAGGCAAACACTGACCTGTCTATCTGAACAGCATATTTCTATTTCTGGACTGTAAGTACAACAGCAAATGAGCAGACAAATTACAGAGCACAAATATGATGGGGAAAATGAATTCCCAGTAACCAAGCAACATTTCTCACTGGTCTTAAATGTGGAAATAGCACGAAACAAAGGCTGGTAGAAACGACTTTGGGACAGATCATAAGAAAAAGCATTATGAAACATTTATGAACCATCACTTTAAAATTATGTTTGTTATATAGTCCTTTCCAGTTCCTACAGATCTGCCATGTATAGGTGCCACATCCAGGCATGCATTCAGGATGCTCTCTGCACCCAGGCTATACCTAATATACTCATCTTTTTTAACATCACTTGCTCCACTGCCTTTCAATCTGAAAGATTCCTAATGTCATGCATCACAGTCAATATATTGCATATGTATTATAGTAAAGTTCTGAGCCATGACATACAATTCACCTCCGAAAGTTTTTCAGCTTTAACTCTGACAAAAAATTACTCTAGGAATGCACCTTAAATTCTCAATACAAGATGGCAAGCACTATAGTGTGATTACAAAATAATAAATGCCATTTTGGCAAAAAAATGTGTGCATAATGGATTAATGGATAGTTTTGAATTCCAGCATGCAGACATTTTTCATCCTGATTTCAAGTAACAAAACAAACCAAAATACCCTCAAAACTTAGGCTCCCCCAAAGAAGCCCTCTTCCCAGAACTGGCCACAGACCTAGGATGACACCAGCATAATGCAAGTATCTTTCCATAATCTTGGAAACAATTACCTCTGCATCTTGTCCAAAGAACCGGTATTTGTACCCACATTCCACACACAAAACAGCGTCTTTATACTTCTTCTTCATTTCTATGAATTGGAGTTCTAGTGGAGTGTAAATGCTTTTCGTTCTTTTATTAAGATTTGTATCTGAAGAATGTTGAGAATTTTCATAGGACTTAACAGATGCAGAAAATTGGCTAAGATTACATTGTAACTCCTCCTGTAAATAAAAGATGGAAAAGTATAATTAGAAATCATCAAACAAATCAGTTGCCCCCTCCTTGGCTTGCACTGACCACAGAGCTAAAGATTGTTCTTGCATTGAAGAGCCCCCAAGCTGCAGCACAACTATTGAAACAGGATATACAGAATACAATATATTTGGAATGAAAAAGAAATTAAAAATCCATGTAAGTCAAAGTTAGTTAGTCCTCAGACACCTGAGGGGAAATCAGAAGCCTATTGTATCATGTGCTCTCAAAGCACAGACCAAGATAATGCAGGCTGCAAAGACTGGGCAGTCTAAACTGGACATCTATTGTTCTATCTACTATCTACATCTATCGACTGCTCCAGTTTACAGGTGAGAAACTCCAGCACAGAATGATTAATGATGTTCCAAAAATCCACAGTAAATCAAGCAATAAAGCAATCTGAGTCTCAGCTCCCTGTCTCAGCCACCAAAACTGTACTCCTTCTCCAGTCTGCACTTCCTCCATAAGTTCAGCAAACCTCTCAGAATAACTTAAACACAGAAAATCTACAATACAGTTTCTAAAACCTTAAACGTGAAAGGCTTTGAGCCCACTCTGTCTGCAGTTTATCATTTACAATGACACTATCCAGCCTATCCTTGCCAAGCAACTTCAGCTCTTCCACACTGTGTTGTTCTGTATTGTCAGTAGAGCAATGGGTTCAGGAGTGCAGAGAAAAATGCTGAAAGTGTTTTACTTACAGCAAAAGTAAAACTTTTTTTAAAAAAAGTTTTACTTTTTTCTTAAGTAAAGTTTTAAAAAAACCTCACTTATATTACACGATCAAGTACAGATAATATTGGTAAAAAAAATACAAAGACAACACCCTCCAGAATTTTTTAAAGCATATAACAGTTCAAAACACTATTGATCAGGTTGTGGTATAAATTCAGTATCTGCAAATAAATCAAATAAACTTCCATTTCCACCAATGGCCCCATTCAGATTACAAGAAACAAAGTGAACAGACTGTTTAGCAGCAGTGGTAATTCAGAAAAGAACACTGAGAGACAGCTTAAATCATATACTTTGGGTCACGGGAATGTACAGAGTGTGCAGTCAGAGAACAACCGGGGAAAAACAGCACTTAGCTGTAACTGCAAAATCCCCACAACTGCACACCATTAAGCAAGAGAATCCAGCTCAGCACAAATAAAGCTGTACTGCACCCAGAACCTGGGTGGCCTCAGAAGCTCAGATGTCTCTGCTGCAAAATCCTCAGCCCACAGACTCGGCGGTCTTCAGTCCAAGGTCTGTGCCAGCCAAACAGGATGACCTTGTCTCGTTTTACAGGAAATTATTGCAACAATGCATGTGAAATAAGGGCATGAAACAAGGTAAAAGAAGTAAAAACAAACACAAAAGCTGACTTGTTGAGATGGTCATAAGTTAGCAGCTGGAGGAAGGTTCCTAAGTAAAAAGCAAGACACAAATAGCTAAAACGACCCCTTCCAAGGAAGGCAGGTCAGCTCTGGAATCAGTTTTCTGGGTTCTCCAACTGACCACATCTGTTGGAGATAACCAACACATAACCTCAATCCCTTACCACAACAGAATTCACTTATCACAACCTGCTCACTTCAGCATGTGGACCCCACATTCACACAAAGCAGACACCTCCAGCAGAATGTCACAGCCCTCAGAGAGGGAAGGTTAAAATCAGCTGTACAGCTTTTCATAAATGCTCCTTCCTCGAAAAGCCAGAATTAGAACTCCATTGAAGAGCAACTACCACAGTAAGCCGTGAGATGCATCCTAGGACCTGAATATGTCAAACTGAGCAGGCTGACTACCAAACCCCCCAAGTAACTAATGTTAACTAGCCCAGTAAGTAAAGAGGAAGCGAAACACTTTTAGTCCACTCAAGTCTCTTGACTCACACCATACATATTGTAATGACAATTTTTCATGTGAGTTACCTCTAACTTCTGCAGATGAAAAAGCACTACATTTACCATCAACTAGATTAAGCCACATCTCAGTGATAACCCTACACAATATCTTTGCGAAGAAAGCTGTTAAGAAGTTCGAGAGCCCACATCAAAACTGGCAGAACTGAAAGCAAGCTGAGCAAAGTGCCTCTCTGAACACGTGTTACTAGGATGTTACAGCTTCCCACACAGGCACAGGTGCCACCAACCGGGTTTCTGTTCCCTCATGATGCTGCTGTTCAATGGTATCACCGAGGAGCCAGAACAGCCATCCTGCTCACCATGCAGAAGCTCCAGGAAAACATCCCTACACAAACACAGGTCTGTGGGGTTGTGCTGTACCATTCCATGTCAGAGCACAGGAGCACAAAACAAAGCTCATGCCAAAGCTTGCTGTTTTAACTCATAACAAGCAATTCACACACACCACAAGGCCAAAGCTCTGCATACCTTCTGTGTGACCTTTGGGCCAGTGTCCCCAGACAGAAAAGAATTCTTCAATTCTGAGCATTTCTCAGTAATACTGGGACATTTTTCCAAACTCTGAGATTCCTTCTCCTGAAAGCCATCCTCCCGGACTCTGGTACACTGCTGGTTTGAATCACTGCAGAATTCTCTCAGCCTGTCCAGAGTTTGCAAACAGATACGCGACTTTTCACACTTCTGAGGTTCTTCTTTGGTGAAAATTCACAACAAAAACATATTAGCAACTTATTTTCTAAAAGAGAACATCTATTAGAAGAACATCAGTAAGCACAGAACACAAGCATTTTGCTCCATGTCTCTCTTCCCTATGTTCCCTCTCCTCTCCCACTGCAGTATTTCTGCCAGCCTGACAGAATCATGCAGTTAAAGAGCTTGGTTAATTTCCCTGGAAGATCAGTATTCCTCACTCATGTACTTCTTTCTATGTGGGAAAAGATGCATCAATATTTTTTGGACTAACAACTGCACATCCATAAAGTTAGCTAAGAATACTGGCAATCAAACAAATTTTCTTTCAGTACATTTTTTTAAGCAGACAATATTGCTTCTTGAGGGTGTCCTAGTGATACTTCAAAGCATCACAACAAAAAATTTCATACCATTCCCACTTTGAAACTTAAGACGCTAATTCCTTCTATTGAAAAGTAATGAACTTTATATTCACTGGTTTTCATCCCAGCATTAACTTACTAAATTCTCTGTTCAAAGCCAGATGCAACTCAGGCATTTTCGAGGCAACAGGCCAGCTGACAGTGAAAAACTTATTTACTCGCTGCCAATGCTTGAAGGTTTGCTAACTGTCAACTCACTTTTATCCTGAGTCTTCAGTGGGTTACAGATCTCTCGCAGAGTAATTTGTCGCGCCTTGGTCTTCTTTTCACAAGGTTCATTGCTTTCAGTAGATGTGCTCCTTTTTGTGGCAAATTCAGAAGCCTGAAACATAAATTAAACTCGTAAGTTCAGTTACCTTTTCTGTTTGCTGTCCTCTGAAAGAGAATAATGCAAACCAGCAACTTCACAAGAAGTTAATGCAAAAAAATCCAACCTCCGACCCTTGGGATTGTTCAAGGTCAGGTTGAAGGAGCTTGGAGCATCCTGCTCCCCAGATGGCTTTTGAAACATGCAGTTAGAACTTTATGTAAACACAAAATTCATCAATCTTGCTGTTTCATCATTGATCTTCTTCAAGAAGCTTGACTAAATATGAAGAAGTAAGTCCAATAAAACATAAACACTTTGCACAGAAGCACACAACAGGTGCTCTCAGCAGCTTGCATCCACATTTCATGTCAGAATCACAGATGGTTTAACCATGGAATTTCAAATTCCTTAGAACTAAGTAGGAAGTCCAGCCACACCAACTAAACCCAAAACCTCCACATAAGCACAGCCCATATCAGTAGCAGTTTTCAAGTCCACTGCTAAATACCACCAAATGAACACTAATGAGAAAGATTCTTCTATAAGGGCAGAAAACTGTAATCACAACTTCCAAATTATATTTGGACCAAAGGCCACCAAAATAGCTGACTTGAGTCACAGGTAGAAAAAGCAAATGCCTTTCCAGGGCCAGAAGGAAACAGCAACTACAGAAACAGCAACTACTGGAAAATACAAACTCAGAATGAAATCCAACTGCTGGGACACAACCACTTTTTTCTAGTGGTGACACAGGGAGGATCTGCATCATTGCAGGCTCTTTTGGCCTTGCACCTACCAGCACTCAGACCTCGAGTACCCGAGCTCCACACCCAGGACAGGAGCACAACTCACTGCATGCCAGAGCTGCCAAAAATGAGATTCACTTCTCAGTGTGTCACAAGCCAACAGTGACACTCTGGAGAGAGACACTGGGTGTTCCACCAGTGCAGGGCAGGCCTGGGTGCTCAGGGTGCTCCAGCACACCTCACTGCCCTTGCCCTGCCATTAGTTATGTTCTTTACAGAAAGACAGAGCTGGTGACTTCCCAAGCACTGCCCCTCTGCCAGCAATGATGTCACTGCCATGCAGGTGCTGTGACCCCAGCCCAGCTCTGCACCTGCTCAGGGGCAGGGGCTGTGCCTGGGCCGGCTCTGACCTGCAGGGCTGAGTTGTGCTGCTGGCATGAACAGGGTTCAGCTGCAGGACATGTGAACCCCAAGCCCTTTGACAAGTTTGCAAGGCATAAGTGGAGGAACACCACCATCCTGATTTACATCCTTAAAACTTGCTAACTTCAGCTGCATCCCTGACTAAGGGATGCAGCTGGTGCCTGTCACACTGTTCAGGTCTCACTTCTTGCTGATCAAGGTTTCAAAATACACGGAGATCAAACCTCAGAAAACATCCAGACTTATGATAATCTTAACATAGTCCACATTTTGCAAAAGTAGAAGGCCCAGGGGTTCAACACTGGAGTGAAGCCCCAATGACATGGACAAACATGCTGGCCTTGTCCAGCTCACCAAACCTGTGCCAAGCTCCAGCTCCTCCAAAACATGTACATCCTGTATCACAGAATCATAGGGTGTCTGGGGTTGGAAGGGACCTCTGGAGCTCATCCAGCCCAAGCCCCTGCCCAGGCAGGGTCCCCTGGAGCACTGACACAGGAACGTGCCCAGCTGGGCTAGGCATGTCTCCAGACAGGGACACTCCAAGCCCTCCCTGGGCAGCTGTTCCAGGGCTCTGCCCCTCCATGGACAGAAGTTCTTCCTCCTGCTGGGCTGGAACTTGCTGGGCTTTATTTGATGGCCACTGCTCCTCATCCTGGCACTGGCACCACTGAACAGAGCCTGGCCCCATCCTCTGGCACCCCTTGGAGATGTTTGTATGGCCTGATGGGATCCCCTCTGAGCCTTCCCTTCTCCAGCCTTCCCAGGCCCAGCTCCCACAGTCCCTGCCCAGCACAGAGATGCTCCAGAGCCCAAATCCTCTCTGTGGCCTCCCCGGTCCAGCAGCCCCGTGTCCTTCCTGCCAGGCTGCTCCCCGAGTACCGGGGTACCAGTGCCCTTGGTCACATAGAGGCTACAGCCGGGACCTCGCAGCCCGGGCTGCGGTGGCCCCGCAGTGCCCGAGCCCCGGACAGGAATACCGGCATGGATACCGGCATGGATACCGGGATGGATACCGGGTTAGCGGGCCGTTCCCGCCCCGCCCCGCCCCGCGCACCGTGTTGCGGGGGCCGCGCTCGCCGCCGCTCGCTGCCGCCCCGAAGAACCTGCTCAGCACCAGCTGCCGCGAGGCCCCGCCGCGCCGCTGGCCCCGCGGCATGGCCGGGCCCCGCGCCGCGGCACCGCCTCCCGCCGGATGCGCCCGCTCGGCCCGCCCCGCTCCACCCCGGCACGACCCGGGCGCGGCACGGGGATCGCGGAGCGGCCATGGCGCGCTCGCTCAACTCCATCGTGGCCGTCAGCCAGAACATGGGTATCGGCAAGGACGGGCGGCTGCCCTGGCCACCGCTCAGGTACCGCGGCCTGCCGCCGCCGTGCCCTCCCCCACTACAACCCCCAGCGTGCCCCGCGCCACGCGGCAACAGGCGGGCGCCACGGAGCTGCGCGGAGCGCGCTGGGAGCTGTAGTGCTTGAGAGGATGCTCTGTGAGGCGGGAAAACGACGGCATGGCGGGAGCAGGGCTGGGGGGTTGTTTTTTGGGTAGGTTGTCTCTCCTGCCATGGCGGCAGGTTATCGCTCATGCAAGCACAGCTCGGGGGACAAAGGTGTCGCCTCGGCCATGGCACCGGCCCAGCCCCGTCCAACCGCCTCTCGGCAGCACTCCCATCATGAGTAGGGGTTTTTTTGGTTGAAATTAAAGATCTTGCAAAAAAAAATTACAAATTAGGCAATTTATTCTTAAGACACGTTGTAACGCAGTTCGTGCTTCCCCGGCAGGAATGAGTACAAGTACTTCCAGAGAATGACGAGCACATCCCGCGTGGAAGGTAAAGTGTAGAGTGTGTGGCACCGGACACCCAAATCTCGAGGTTCTGCATTTCCCTGCCTTGGCCCCCTTCCTGCCCTCACAAGTCTCACCAGTATCAGCCCTTTGTAATCGGTCAGATTAGATGAGAAAAGAAAATGAGTCAGATCAGAGGAGATGCAGGTGATGTCTTAGGAAGCAATTTTCAAGTCCTTTCACTAGAAGAATAGAAAACTTCATCCGAAGTTTATCTAACAAGTCTTTACCAAAAACTCCAAGTTAAAACGGGAAGGTTTTGACAAGCTGCCTAATTAGCAAAGGTGGTTTGGTTTTTTCAGTCTGCATTAGCTTATCTAACTTGTTTGTTGTAGTTCAACCTTGGCCATTTGATCATCCCTCTGACCCTTGTGACGGTAATTTTGCTGAGTTTTCTGAGTGCTGAGCCAAATCCATGCACCAGAAAATCCCAACTATGCAGATAGCATAGAGCAGAAATACTGCAGTTGTTTGTCAACATGGTCACTTTTTTCATGGTTTGTTTAGGGGTTTTTTAAATCCTGTTAAAACTCACTTGTTTGGCAGAAAAACTCACTTCTGGTCAGCTTGATATATTGTTTTCATTAGGTGACTTATTCAGTTTTCTAATTTGAATGTCTGTTCCATAATCCACAAGGAATGGCTAATCTCATTTTGAAACTGTTCTAAGTGAAAGACTTTGCATATGTTTGGAGACCTGATTCAGCCCTTTGCAACCCTATATGTACAAAAACAGTAGAGAACACAATTGACAGTTGTCTTTTTGGACGTCTGCAAGTTGCATCTTACCTGCCACAAATAACCTGTGATCAAGAAAAAAGATGTTTGAAATATAATTACAAAGAAACATTTTGCTCTACCCTGCCTGCAGATCTTTTGATAAGATGTGATCTTGGATGCTAGGCAGGTAAAGTGCTTCATAACCAGACTTCTTAATGGATCATGTTGCCATAAATCTTCACACCAGGAATGTCACCATTGCCTGTTGTGTCTCAGCCTGGAAACAGCATGGAAAGAGTGACCATGTTGGCTTTGTGGTTTTTCCCTCTGGTAACTCCTTTTCCTCAAAAAGAGAAACATTCCTTTCCACACAGATTTACCTATGGGAGGTAATCAGGTTATGAATGCTTGGGTTTGTTCAGAAATTATATTTATGTGTGAATGTAAGAGTATTATTGACCCCCTGTAGCACTTCGACTTTAGATTTAATTTGACTGGTTCTTCTCCTGGAAATTATTGTGGGTTTATAAGTCTGTGTGTGACTCATTTGAAAACTGGAGCTTTTGCTTGTGCTTTTGCAAACTGCTGGAGAGGGCGCGGAAGGGCAGGGGAAGTCCATCATTGTCACTAAACAAGTCAATTCTCTCCTGCTCAGGTAAACAGAATGCACTGATAATGGGTAGAAAAACGTGGTTCTCCATTCCTGAGAAGAACCGTCCTTTAAAAGACAGAATTAATATTGTGCTCAGCAGGGAGCTCAAGTAAGTATGATAAATACTTGTCAAACAAATAAAAACCTGCACAAAAAATGTCTATAGCATTACAACATACAGTAGTTTCAAATGTAGCATTTTTGATGCCTGGTTAGAAAGCATTTCTGCTGTTGGTTCTGAGTGTTGTAACTACTTTACTCTTCATTTTTAATTTTTTTAAATCCATTCACAAGGTAATTGTCATCACTTTGCATTATGAGTACTACTTCTAGCTCTGCTCACAAACCATTTGACAATTTTCAACAGTGCTTGTGACTCATGTATTTAACTGTGTTTCTCTGGTTTGTGCTTAGATTGGTGGCTCTTAATCCATTTTTGAAGTTTATTTTCATTAGGCTTTGTGGATGAACTGTCCTTTTTCAGAACTCTCTTCTTGAATGCATCACCCACAGTCACACAAATATTTTTAAACACAAATGTCCCCTTGTACTGCTTTATTGCTTTGGAGGATGTTGGTGGATTTGCAGGTGAATATGTGGGTGGACAGGCAATATTAGCTTTTGAACTAGTTTCATTGAATGAAATATTAACATTTGGGAATTCAAGTCAAAATCTACATTTAATTTCTTGATTATCTGTATTTTATGATCTATGTTTAATTTATAGATTGTGTATTTATCTTATAGATGTGTACGTTTCTCAGTTACACTTTTTCAGAAACATGCTGTGAAATTCCTGATTTTTAATTTATAATGCCTCCTAAATTCTGGTCAAGCTGTGATCTGTTGAACAATCCTACAGTCAGATGAGACTTCTAACATAATTTGGCAATACCAGGCACTTCAGAATAATTAACTAACGTGAAACATGTAGTTATTTGTTAATTCAGCAAAGCACATTTTGTGTCTAGTTTATATTGATGGTCATGATGAATTGTCCTTTATTTATTTAGTAATAAAACTTTACTTTTTCTAGGGAAACCCCGAAAGGAGCACATTATCTTTCCAAAAGTCTGGATGATGCTTTAGCTCTTTTGGATTCACCAGAGTTAAAAAGTAAAGTAGACATGGTTTGGATCGTGGGAGGCACTTCAGTGTACAAGGTACATTTAGCCTCCTCCTAAATTACTCGTTTTCTGTGATGGGATGAGAATGAAGTTCCTATTACTGCTGCTTTAGGAGGTGCTTTCCCTTCACATTACCAGTAAACTGCAGTGACTGCAACAGAACAGTACTCAGAGGGTAGGACCTCAACTCTCAAGTTCAGAGTACCTGTCCAGAAATGGAACAGTTGCTCTTGCCAATAGGCCAGTGTCATACTGTTGTTGTGCTTTTGAGAGCTTTTCATAAATACCTAAATTGCTAGGTTCTTCAGAGAAAGCCCATATTGTTACGTTTATTTTACTGAGCCCATATTGTTATGTTTACTCTACTGAGATTGCTGACTGACCCTGCAAAGGATGTGAAAAGAAAAAAAGGAAAAGTGCTCCAGGATTTTTAGCCAGAGTATGACACTTTTTACATGCAAATGGGGAAGAAAATAGGTTTTAGAGAGAGCTGACAGGTCATGGTGTCAGCAATAACAGGAGATAATCACACAACAAAAGGTTCGCACTCACTCTGCTTTCCCATCCAGCAGTGTTCCTATTGCTCCTACTCCCTGGGTCAAGAATTGTAAAGCAGATTCTTTTTAACAGTGAAAGAACCAGTGCTGCTGTCCTTTAGTCATTACAAGCATGCTGGGAGATACACTCCAGTTGTTGTTCAGCACTTGGACATGAGATGTGTGATGGCAGTGCCATGATGCACCTGGTGGGAAATTAGGGCTGATACTGTGCCCTGTGTACAGGGTAGGAAAATGCATTTTTCTGGTACTTTTTCACACTTCATGCTTTTCACGAACCTCTTCTCTGTGTCTGAGGAAATGCATCTTTTACAGTAAAAAACCGTGAAGTAGTTAGAGATTGCTGAGATTGTAAGAAGATGAGGTGCATATGAAATACCAGTGTTGTTCCTCGTGGTGGAGTCCACCATATATTCAATGTGCAAATGCATTCAGCCTGTAATTGGGTACAGTCCTACAGAAGAAATGCCCTTGGCTCTCAGTGTGCCATGCAGAGCGTTTCTGGAGAGGGCTTCTCCTCACAGAGGGCAGACCTGTGCACAGGACCCAGAGCCAGCTGTGAGCAGAAGCATTTGCTCCTTCCCTGCCACAGCCACAGGCTCAGCTCTAAAGAGTTACTGCTTCTGCTGCTTCTTCCAAGAGCATCTGTCTTGGAGGCTTCTATTTTAACTATTTTTCCAGCATCTAACTGATATTTGGAAGAAAATAATGCCTTTTTTTTTAGACCATTACCAATACTAACATAAATTGGCAGTTTTGATCAAGAATAAATTGGAATGTACTATTTGTGCTGATCAATACAAGGGAATGTGTAAAGTAATAGGAGACCTGGTTACCCTGGACGTGGAAAAGCATTGAGAGAGGTGGGAATGTCCAGTGTGGAGAAGAGAAGGTTCCAGGGGGACCTCAGAGCCTCTTCCAAGCCCTAAAGGGGCTCCAGGAGAGCTGTGGAGGGACTTGGGACAAGGGCCTGAAGTGACAGGACAAGGGGGAAGAGACTCCCACTGCCAAAGGGCAGGGCTGGATGGGATCTTGGGAAGGAATTGTTCCCTGGGAGGGTGGGGAGGCCCTGGCACAGGGTGCCCAGAGCAGCTGTGGCTGCCCCTGGATCCCTGGCAGTGTCCAAGGCCAGGTTGGACACTGGGGCTTGGAGCAGCCTGGGATAGTGGAAGGTGTCCCTGGCCATGGAATAAGATGAGCTTTAAGGTTCTGTCCAACCTTTTGTGGTTCTAAAATTTCGGCTGTTTACTCCCTTTTAAGCACCTACTCAAGACATTTCAGAGGAAAGGTTTAATTACATTAGGGAGAAATCTGACAGTTTTATACAGATTCCTGCACTCAGGTTACCTTTGTAATGTTAACTGAGCCGGCTTTATGGGGATCATACACATCTACCAAAACTGCAAGCAATATTTTTAGTGCCTGTATTAAAGATTTACAAAGGATTTTACAGGAATATTTCTATTATGCCATGTAGAAATGTGTGGGAAGTAAAATAGCAATTGGTAATTGAAGTGAATTGAAGTGAACTGCTGAATTTTATTCAGTAGTTGTAGGTGTTTGGTTTTAAAGCACTATTTTGATCTCACTAGTTTGTGTGGCTCAAAGGTTGAGAACTGACTTTGTTCATTAATACAGGCCTGTGCTTGTCTATAGAAAGGCCTACCCCATTTTGATTATTCAGGCTGTTACAGGACTCTCTTACAGAAAACCAACTCTATTTATACTTTGTACTGTCAAACAGAAAGGATGTTCACGTAAGAGTTTCCTGCTGCCCTTTTAGATCAAGGGAAGCAATTGCAGGTGGCAGATTTGCAGGTCCCCAGTGGGATCTGCCTTCAGCTTCTCTGTTATGGTCTTTTGTCTGACCCTGTCATCCTGTGGGCAAGGAACACAGTCTGTGCAGGGTAATTGTTCTGTGGGTTGGTAACTCCTTGAGGCATAGTGGTTTTCCATCAGGAGCACTATGAAGTGGAACCACAGGCACCTGTGGCACTTGGTGGGGGCTGCTCTGATAGCCTGTCGGGCTGCTGTGGGTGTCAAAGGAGGAGTAGGAACATGTGGGGATTCTCGGGACAGCACTGCA
The DNA here is from genome assembly GCA_008694505.1 of Cyanoderma ruficeps. Classification (NCBI taxonomy): domain Eukaryota; kingdom Metazoa; phylum Chordata; class Aves; order Passeriformes; family Timaliidae; genus Cyanoderma; species Cyanoderma ruficeps. Next base: position 25,554 of record VZDJ01000149.1, on the reverse strand, counting down.
ACTGCTCTGCCCAGGTTGGTCTGTGGTCCTTGGCACAGTGATCTCAGTCCGGTGACATTCCGTTGGAGTGGGATTCTGGGGAATAGGAAGCAGACGCAGAATGTACTGGATGTGAGGGTGCACAACTGCAGGCATCTGTCAGAAGCTACAGCAGCAGCTTTACCATTGCCAGACAGCACCTCCAGGGTCCACATCGTTATTTGAGACAGTGGCTTATTGTCCTGTGAGCCTTCTAACACAGCTCCTAATGTTAGCACCATCTGATCAGTTAATCAGTTTGGTTTGAGAAGGTTCACCATGATCAGGGCTGTTGTCACCAACCTCTGGGAACAATCCTGCAAACCGTGTTTCTGTAGATGGTGTGAGCAGGGAGTGTGCCATGACCTTCCAAGCATTTGCTGCTTTTTGTGTCCCACACCCCTGATAGGTGTCCTGGGCTGTTCAGGATGTCTGAGCACCTGCCCTGCTGTGCCTTTTGCTTGGACCAGGCACTGTGCTGAAACACCAGCCAGACTCACCCTCATCCAGGGAGCTGGGCCAAGGTGCAGCAGCTGCCCAGCTGTCTGAGTGCACGTTTGGGACACGGGTGTCCAGTCATTCTTGGGTTCAGGTGGCTGCGGTGCCCTGTCCTGCCTTTACAAAGTGAGGCAAGACAAGATACTACAGCATGTGCCCCAGGATGGCGTTTTGGGACAGGATGCTGCCTGCCGGGACTGGGATGAAGGCAGGAGATTGCTGCTGTTTACATCCTTTTCCTCCTCAAACTGCAGAAGAGGGGGGGCCAAATCTGTGAACATTTATAAGGACACAGAACATCCCTGTGTTGGTTATGGCCATCTCTGCCACTGCCCCTCGGCTCTCAAGGAAACAGTTTCTCCGGGGGGTGGGAAGATCAGCATCAGCTGCCTCAGGTCCTCTGTGAGCTGTGGTGACCACTCAGGTCCTCATGTAGGTCATGCTGATGCTGTGCTCACACACTCTAGTAAACTGTGACCTGACCTCTGCAACAGGGAAAGGGGGAGCAGTGGGGACAGGGAGAAGCTGGATAGAGTGTTGGTATTGACAAGTGAGAGAGCAGGAAAGATTGAAAATGGCTCCATCAGTTCAGCGAGGGTTCAGAAAAACTCGTGTGGGTGTCATCTTCTTGAATTTGACTGGAAAGCGATGCCCTCATCAGGTTTATTACCTCGTAATGTAGCCACGGGGCAGTAGCAATGCCCCCAGGGAAGCTTTTGGACTTCTGACAGCACAGGTTTACCAGGTTAATTTGCTTCGATCTTAGTGCAATGCCATCTGGATCTCCTCTGCACTGTTCTGGATCTCCTGAGTTTCAGAAGGAGCTGGGGTTGCTGTTGTTTGTCTGGATGAGGAAGGAGGAGCCCAACAGTGATCAGTAGGTTACAGCAATTACAAAACTCTTAGGCTTCATGGTGGGCACTCTGATTTTGTGTGGGCACTTCATGTTTTGGGGGCTGTCTGGCTGGCTGGTGGCTTGTGAGTGCTTCTTGTGTGCTGGGAGGTTGCAGTGCTGGCTCACTCGTTGGTTCTGGCCCTGGAGTCCCTCGTAGCTGTTAAAGCTCATCAAATGTACTGAAGCACATTCTCTGGCTCGATTTCATCCCCAAGAAATTTCATTCATGGATATCAAACTTGCTCCCATGTACAACTCAAGCACGATGGGGACACTTGGAAAGTTCATTAACAGTTGGGCTCAATGGTCTTGGAACCTCCATGATCTTTTCCAACCTTAGCAATTCCACAGTTCTGTGATTTCAAAACTAGATTTCTGTTCTGAGTTAAGACACTGTTGCCCCTGTATTGTCTCTTGAGAGGTTCAGGTTTTTACCTTGACTCTGAAAAACAGAGCTCTCTGGACATCTTAGAGGAGTCAGAGGCCTACAGAATGGTTTAGGATGGAAAAAGCTTAAAGGCTTATGTCATTCCAAACCTCTTACCATGGACTGGGACACTTTCCACTGTGTCCACTCAGTATAAATTGTATCATCTCTTTTAACTACATTTGAACTGTGTGATTTAGACGGGCCAAAAACAACATTGAGGTTTTACTAGGAATAGGATCTGTGAGTCCATCACATCCTTATATATTAAATAGATTGGTAAAAAAAACCAACAGCAGCACAAACACACACATACAAATCCACAAAAACCAACAGAGCAAAGTGTCAACTTCCTTATGTGTATTGTATGGTTTTATGATGTGTGGAGTATGACAGCATTCCACCAGCTCAGCTCTGTGCCTCCTCTAATTCCTCGCCTGTCCCAAAAAATGGTGAAACCAATGGACTGAGCTAGACAGAGCAAGATTGAATTGAATATCAGTGAGGAACTACTTTCTTCCTTGTGGAAATGACAGCAATATGATAAAACTCCTTTGCCACCCTGCTATGTTCTCAGCAGTATTTCACTGAGGTAGTGTCAGAGTCCAGGCCTCGCTGAACAGGCTCCTTTGGAGGATCCACCTGTGGAAGGTATTGCATTTGACAGAAAATTTACTTCTCTGAGGTTTTCTGAAGTTGCCTTGGGAGAGCAGGGAGGACCAGGCATTCCCAAGGGAACAGGAGCTGGACCCCCATAAGCAGTAATTGGAATGGCAGGGCCCTCCCCAGCCAGGACTCAGGGTGGTGGGACAATTCCATGGGGCAGGGTCACGCCCCATGGTCATAGCCAAGTCAGGCATGGCCTGGGGGTGACCAGAGAGGGCTGTGGGCACAGGCTGAGGCTGGGTTCGGATGGCAGCCAGTACCTGATTTGACTGTGTACTTGAATCCCAAAGCAGGGGAAAGTTTGGGACTGTTCCAAACAGAACAGAGCAAGTGAAATGGAAGAGCGTGTTTTGTCCTTGTCCCTTGCATGCTCACTGCCAGACACTGAGCACTCCCAGCTGCTGAGGAAAAATATGTGGCCTGAAACCAGCCTCACTCTGTTGCTCTTCCCCAAGCTCTTTTCTGTTTGCTGTTTACTGGTCGTGGGCCACCTACACACACAGGCCTCCGGAGCTGGTCTGGCAAACTGAGGAAGCATTTGCACTTCTTTTGTGAATGTGGGGACAGTGACACATCTGGTTGGTTCACTCAGCTAATGAAACCATTTCCCTAGAACAGAGGTCACCATCTGGTCTCCCTGGGGTTAAATTCAGCTTTCTTTGCTATGCCTGTGATCAGTCCCTCCCTGTGCTCTTCCCTGGCCTGTTGTAGTGGTAGAGAGTTCTTGGTAAAGGTGAATTCCCACAGAGTTGAATAGGAAGTTGATTTGTTCTACTACAAAGCAGAGGTGTGTCTCTGTTTACAGAACACAATATGTTTCTATTTGTGAAGCAGATTATTATTCTTCTGTCATTTTGCAAGTGTGTCTCTTACCTGTCCATCCTTAAACAAAGCAAAATACTAGTATTTGTGTACAAACTGGATGGATACCAGTTCAGTGCTGTTCAATGCTTGTGTGCTGTGACTTACGCCTTTCATTTTTAACTGTCCTCTAGTAGAGCAGCTTTTCTACAAATTAGCCTCTCAGCAGTGGTTAATTAATTTTATTGGATTCCGTTTGTTATTACTTGGTTCCTGTGCTTGTTGAAGTAGTACGTAATAGCCTGCTGCATGGTGAGTCATTTTCCACAAAGAGCATTGCTCCTTGCCAGTTTAAGCGAAAGGGAGGAAGAGCTACAAGCTTTTCGAAAATGTATTGTAACCAACCCTAGTGTAGCTTTTCGTGGGTTATTTTATTGCCCATAAAGTCTGGAAGAGTTGCCTTTCTGCGATCTCAAGACAAAATGTATGTTCCTAACTGCTGAATTTGTTAGTGAAAAACTCAGCTAACAAACATTATCTTAGAACATTTTCATCCGAGGAGCTTGGAAATGTAAAAACTTTCAGCGCGTGTTACCATTTTGCCACAATCCAGAGGTTCACCTTTGAAGTTAAACTAAGGAGTAGATTGATAACTGGAATTCCAAAAAATACAGCACAAATCCATAGCAGTGATCTTAACTATCAGAACAAATTACCTTGAGGTGTGGGCATCTCTCACTACTTAAACCTTCCTGTCTCCCAAAGAGGTGTGATTCAGAAATTGCTTGTTGCTACTGGACCTTACTGTCCCTTTTTCTCACTATTCAGATTTTGTTCTTGACTTCCGTCAGATACCCCGGGCTCTGAGAATAGGTGTTGCTGCCACTTACCAGGTGGAACTGACACAGGGTGAAATTATCCCTTTAGAAACTGCTCTTCAGCAGAGTCTAAAAGAGGAGATTCAGAGTGTAATTTTCATGGCTTTGCTAAAAGCCTCTGATGTATAAAATTGTGACTGAGTTTTTATTGTTCCTAAAGGCAGCAATGGAGAAGCCAATTCATCATCGATTGTTTGTGACAAGAATCTTGAAAGAATTTGAAAGTGACACATTCTTTCCAGAAATTGACCATAAGAATTACAAGCTTCTAACAGAGTAAGTACCAAAATGTGTATCAGGCTTGTCTTCAGAATAATCTAATTTGAATGTTTTAAGGGTTCTCTTAAGGCCAGGTTGGTTTGAGTTAGAGGTGAATTTATCTCCAGAATCATACTTTACTCACAACCTGGAATGGCACCACACTCTGCACAGATTTTCTTGGAACTCGCTGTCTTCTTCAACTCTGTGATCTTCATGGTAAAGAATTGTCTATGTCAGTTTGCTTCAAAAGTAGCTTTTTCTTATTGTTTCCTGGTTTAGAATTACTCAACTATTTCCTAAGCTTTGTAACTCTCAGTATGTTGTAATTAAATAGTATTTGGCCTCTCAATGTCTTTGATAAATTGCCAAAGGCAAATTAAATGGATTTGACTGGAGAGGCTTGAGCTTTATATATTTCTAAGGTTATTCCTTTGCTCTTGAAAAAATTACTTCTTACTAACAAATGTAGTAGGAAAAGGTGTACAAAAAATTACAGTTTGTGCCATTCACTGGTGCTTTCTTCTGTGTTATCCTTGTCATTTTCCAGTTGTGCTTTTATGTTCTCTCCAACAAGATTACATCCAACAGGCACTAAGGCAGCAAAAATTCAGACACCTGCCTCAAGAACCAGGGAGGACTGGATCTGATGCTCTTCCTGCTGCTCCTGTTTTGGCTCTCAGCTGGTTACAGACCAGCAATGGGTTACAGACCAGAATAGAAAGTATGAGGAGTGAAACTCTCCTCAGGGGGCACAGGAGTGGATTAGCACGGCTCTGGGGAAGGGTAGGCAGGGGCAGGGAAGAGAGATACCGGACAGACAAGGTGGGTGGGAAGGATGAGTCACCTTCTTCAACTCCAGTATATTCTGAGCTACTATGTGCTCATTTGAGTGTCCTCAGATCTGACCCAAAGCTTCCTCTCTCTCTCTTGGCTGCTCCTAGCTATACGTTGTTTTTGGCCAATGTACTGAAATGAACATTGGTGTAAGAACATGATTTTGTAAAATAACAGGTAATTTCCTCACTGAAGTGGAAACCTGACGATGCCAAACCTTACCAAATAAATTTAAAATGTATCTCTCCCTCAAAGTCAGTATTACTCATACAAAATTCCTGTTCTTTCACGGGGAGATAAAAAGATTTTTGAAAGCGTTTATTAATAAGAAGTGGTTCAGAAAATGTGAAATATAGAGGAACTCTTTCTATGGTAGCAGTCACCTGCTTTAGTAATCTCTTGGAGGCTTGTAAAAAGCCTTGTCCTTAGCATTTCCTCTAAACCAACTTAGGTGAGAAAAAAAAAACCCAAAGTGTTCCATAATCTCTTCTTCATTGGCAGACATTTTGAATAAGATATTAGAGGTTTTAATAAAAATGTTGGGTATTTCTTTATTAAGCCAAAAATAAGGGTATTGTTTTCTGTCAGAGTATGTTTCCTTGATCTAAAAGATGTGCATATAAATCATGCATAGTAGTTAATATGATTCGTAAAAACAGTGTACCTGTTCTAAAGACAGTGTTTTCATTTTTTTTTTCCCAAACAACTTGCTTTTCTAGTTGATTGGATAAATTACAGGTGAATCATAATGATATTCTTACCTGCTTGTTAGCTTTTGCTTTTTCTTCTCCTCTCTTCCTAGGTACCCAGGTGTTCCTGCTGATATCCAAGAAGAGAATGGAATCCAGTACAAATTTGAAGTGTATGAAAAAGCTGTTGTGGCAGAATAAGGGAGGCATTTGGTATTCTGTGTAAGGGCAGGTATTTTAAACCAAGAAGTTTTACTGAGTGTAAAGATACATTAAATTTTTGAAGAAAATCTTGCCTGATGGTAAAATACCTCAGTAGTCAATGGTTCCAAAAACCACACCCCACACATTGAAGGTACACCCTGCAGAAGGGAGTCTGAGCAATTCTGCAGCAAAGGTTGCACGAGACCCTGCACTGATCTTACAATCCATGGCAGCATCCCTGACAATTCCATGGGTAATGAAAGGCATTAGACTATGTCAGAACTTTTCTACTGAAACAAGGGGGTTTTGTGTCTGTCTCCTTGTTCAAAATGTCCAGCACTGAGAAAGCACCAATCCTCCCAAGTTTGACTGGGATGTTGTATGCATTTTTAACACCCTTTAAAACATATTGGTGTAGAGGTAAAGGTAAGCAAGCCCAGCAGGAGAAGGGGAATCAGGAAGTCTCACACAGCAGTTGAGGGATGCACTGATGCAGGACCTGTCACCCCAAGATCACCAGTTCTGCTGCAAAACTTACTCCAGCTGGGCTCCTTTCCCCCTGAGGCCACAGGTCCTGCCCGGAGCCTGCTCCAGCAGGAGCTCCCCACGGGATCATAGCCTCCTTCCTGCATCTGCTGCTCTGGTATGGGCTCCTCAGGGCTGCAGGTGGGACTGTGCTCCCCATGGGCTGAGGGGAATCTGTACTGCACCCACTCTGCTCCTGCCTGACCTGGGCCTGGAGGGCTCTTTTCCTGTCCCCTTCCAGCTCCTCTCGCCCTGGCTGTTGTTCCCCACAGGTTTTTCCCCACCTTCTTAACTGTTGTCCCAAAGGTCCCCCTGCCACTGGTGGGCTCAGCCTTGGCCAGCAGTAGCTTCATCCTGGAGTCAATGGCTTTGGCCCCACAGAACATGGGGGAAGCTTCCAGCAGCTTCTTACAGAAGCCACCCCTGCAGCCCCCCTGCTCTCCAAAACTGGCCACACCCAGCAAAATCTGGTAAAGAAGCTTTAATATTTCCCTAGGTTCACAGCTGTCTGGAAGCTTGGCTGGTCTCATAAAAATTCCCTGTGTCAGTTTGACCACAGCCACTTCGAAGTGGAAGAAAATACACATTGATTTCTTAAAAGTCTGTTCCCATGTTCCTGCCAAGCATTATCAGTAAAGATGCAGTTTGTTTATCAGTGTGATTTTGAATAATCCATGTAACAAATATGGATTATAAGCAATAGTGGAGTAGTTCTGTTTCATCTTTATTAAATATAGTTAAATACAAAAATACTACAAATATTAAATAAACTGGTATAATTTACATTGATGTTCCCTTAGAATATCACCTATGAGCACCCCCTGAATTTTCCATGGCACTTTACTACAACACCTAGGTGAGAAAAAACATATTTGTTGCAGCACCTGCACTGAGTTTTCTCAGTTTTCTCTGTTTCCTTTGAAACTGTAAGCACTTCCCTGTATTGATCTTCTTGTTCTGTGTGCACTGATGTTACATCAATCGATAAAAACAAGTTTATGTTTACATAATGCAGCAAGAAGTCTCCAGAGTTTTAAATTGACAGCATATTGTTGAAAGGGAAGAAAGAGACTGTTACCAGGGAGATGTCATGGGTTTTTTTTTTTTTTAAATACAAGTCACAGTGACCCTGGCAAGAGAATAACCTCCCAAAAGTGTTTAAAACATACCTGTTATAGGTCAGTGTTGAAAGCTCTGACACTTTGCAAAGTACTGTGTTTAGGACAACTGACATTTATTAAAAATGGGAGAATAGACTTCTTGCAATATTGGCTGCGGCCAACATACATTAGAAACTTTGTGCCTAACTGCAGAGATACGGCTCACTGAGACCAGGATGTTTTGTAGCATCATTTCAGTTTCAAAGAACTTTTAACTTGGGTGCAAAAACAAGCCTGCTGAGAACATAAGTGGTTACTCTTGTTTCTTTGTGGACTCACTCAGTCCTCTCCAGGTTAACTATGTCCTTTGTCAGATACAACAACAAATTAAGTTAATTTACATTTCGTGGAAATGTGAATTTCTGAGTCTCCTACTTGAAACTTTTCAGAACATAATGCTGTTCCTTCAGTGTGGCTCTCTGCCACAAAGATGCATTTTTGTTTGGTTGGTTTTTCGTAGAAGCACTGCACTTGGACAGCATCTTTTGTACCAGAGTTTCAACATAGAGAGCCCTGTTGAGAGCTAGGAGAATGCATTTGACTGCAGTGAGACTGAACCCAAAATCATGTTCACCCCTCGGACAGACATCCCAAGCACCAGCTCTTTAACCACACCAAGGTTAAAGGCTTGCTGTCTCAGGATGGGTGGGCAGAAGGGTGTGAGCCTGTGTGCTCAGCAAGCACATGCAGACTGTTTGCTGTTGGGTGTATTGTGAGCGTGGTTAGCTGGCCCGTTACCTCCCCAGGGTAAAAGTAAGTCTCTTATACTGTGGCTTGAGGAGAAAAAAACCTGTGTTGCAAATGCATCTTCCCTGTGTTTTGTTTACTCCTGTACCTCATTGATGAATGATTCCTTGAAAAGCCATAGATTCTCATTATGTCCAGTACAGGGGAAAATGTCATGTTTTTACCCAGTTGCATGCAGTTAAGTGCAATGAATAGCATCATGAGTGACAGTGTAATTACCAATCACCAAGAAAAGTCTATACAGGTATAATTTAATCCCCCTCATTCATGCTTTCCTGGGAACAAACTGTTCCAAACATATTAAAATTTTAATTTTCAAGGATAGTACTAGATTTAACAAGATAGCTAAAACCAAAGGGTTTGCATAAAAAGTGAAAAACAAACATAAATGTTTTTATTGCTTGTCTATTACTCATTATCTCTTATCTGACAGTGGACAGCAATTTCCATTTGGCAGTAGTAAGCTGATGTTTTCAGTAGTGTTAGAGCCACAGTGTATTCAAGGTCAGAGCTGGGAACATTCCAACAACAAATCTCTATCGTGGACAGCAATCCATGGAAAAGAAAGGTACACTCTGAAAAATAAGTTAGCTAATTTAGCAAATAAAATACTATTAGTATTTATACAGAAGAGCAGGGGAAAAACAGGAAGGGGAGAATGGCAATGATTATCTTATTCAGGTTATCTGAGGAGCACACTGGTAGCACTTGACATGACATCTTAATGGGGAACAGACAATTGTGTTGTCTTTATCAGACAACAGCTAATTTGCTGAGGACTTAAACCCAAACTTACCCTCAGTAGGTAAAAAGTTATGCTAACAGAAGAAGGTAGGAGCAGGCAGAGGCAGCAGCTGACTTGGAGGGAAGGACGGTTCCTTAATCAAAACAGAAAATTAGGTGAGCAGCAGTGACAGATGAGGCGACAAAGCCTGGTTAAGTACAAAACTGGGAGATGCCTCCCTTGTTATTCAGGGGTGCTGTCTCTGCTTGCCCTGCAGGGCTGTAGGAATGAAGCCAACCAAGTTAGGGTAAGGCTGGCTGAAAAATCTGAAGAGCCAGATCCTGAAACAGAAAAGTGGAAGAGGAGAAAGAGCTGAGAAGAAGAAATTGATGTTTCCTAGAAGGATACATGGTTTATCGTGTTAGTTTGCCCTGTAGCTATAATTACTAAGAAAAGGCTTTAAGAGTGCTGGCGGGGTTTAGCACCTTTAAGTTGCTGTGACAAAGAATGTCATTAGTGAGGGGTTTTCAGGATTTGGGCGTTTGTGTGACTGGCATTGCCAGCTCCACAGAAATCCTCAGCTGGAGTTGCTATCCGGAGGTGCCTGCTCTAGCAAGAGTCCCATCCCAGAGCCTCCAGTGCCCAGGGATTGTGGCAGTGCCTGGCCCAGTGTTCTTCTGCTTCCCTCGGTGCACAGCTGCTTCTGGGACTGCATGAGGGAAACCTGCTCTTTTCCCTGTCTTCACTAGTTTTCAGCTGGCTCTGGGGTGATCCTGGGTTATTCTACCCTCTCTCTGTTCTCTGCAGATCGTTCTGTCTCCTTTCTGTAACATCAAAGCAAAATTCATACAAGAAGGCTTTTGTTAGATTAATTGACATGGTTGGATAAAGAATAGATGAGCTCTCAAGCTGAGTTCTATTCTGATTACATTTCCAGGACTTTTTTTTCAAGTGACTTGGACAAGAGCTTACATTGCAAAAGTTGGCTGTTCATCTCCAATTAAATGGGGTGGGTTAAAGTAGATTATCTTTTCTCATATGTCTTGTTTTGCTTTTTTTATCTTTTATTGGCTTAGCTACAGCATTTGTATATCATCTTCAGTCCTTGAGCTGTGGTCCTTGCCATTCTGTCTCTTATCTCTTCAGCTGTCCGATTCGGTTGAAAATTTACAAAAATTCAGAGAATTGGGCTGATCAAGAGAAGTAGGTATTTCAAATAGATGTCTCTTAAGTATGTGCTTATATCTGATTAAGTGGTGGTGAAGTGTTTTTCTTGAAATTGGGCCATATATTTGCCTAAGTAAGCAAAGCTGTAGGTATTAAAATAAATATTTTGTTAAGTGATGTCTGCTGTGAAAAGAAAAAAAAGATGGGGGGGGGGGG
>VZDJ01000149.1:0-14835 GCA_008694505.1 Cyanoderma ruficeps | reverse complement strand
GGGGGAAGTAAAATAAACAACCTGAAAGGACAGGAATTGAATGATACACCATTACCTATGAAATTCTAAATCAATGTCTTTTCCTTCCTTGAGCAGTTCAGTTTAACAAGTTCCTAATACCAAGCACAGTCTTTCTCAGTAAGCAAGGCATTATTCAGAAACCATGAAATAGTTTATGAATTATGTAATTGATTTAGTTGAGATTGACACTTGCATGAAAACGAAACATTTTGATGTTCATCCTTCCTCCAAATGTAGTTTTCCACACAAAACCCTGCTGGGAACACTCACATTGGTTTTGGACAGCTGCCCCAGTGGATGGATTACCAGCCCTTCACTGGAGATCCTTGCTTCACCTCGATAACTTAAAATGGATTGGGCCACTGAATTGCACTAAAACTTGTTCAGTTGTACTAAGAAGCACTTTAGAAGCATTTAGTCTTTTTAGTTGTATATCAGTAGCTCATTGAACATGTCCAGAAAAGCTCCTAGAAATGGTTTCTTGTGAAAACATCTTGAAAAACAGCTTCATTTTCGTGAGAGCAAGAAGGAGCTTTTAATCACTATACGTCCTCTTGTTGGGTTTTGCTCAAAAAGATTAAAATTTAGATCTGGTCCCATCAGCAGTCCTAGGTGGAAACCTCATTAATGTAACATCTAAGTTTAGAAAGACTTATTTTCTTTCTAATTAGTTTTAAATCCTTTTTTTCTCATGCTTGTTCAGTTGTTTATCATGGTAGGAGGCAACCCATTCGACTGGAGTTCTTTACTCACTGACTATTTTTGGGCATATTGCTATTTCAGCCAGTTAAAATTGATTTCTTTAGTGTTGACTCTCAGTGTCTCTCATGAAATTATGGTTATCTTTCGGACAGAGTAATGTAAATTCTGTTCTCTTTTGTTGCAGACCAGCTTCGCATTTTTTCTGCACAATTCACTATATTTTTTCCCAGTATGTAATTCAGATTCTTTTAGAAACTGCTCCAGACTTAAAAGTACAAACAATGTTCTGCTTCAATCTAAACAACAATTTATAAACATGTGTATGAGAAAGATTCATCTCTAAGGATGTTCACAGGCTGTGGGAACTGGCAAAAGAGAGTTATCCACTGAGCCTGCTGATTTATAGCACCCAGCAAGGTAGCACTTGAATTGTGCAGCATTGCCAAGGCTCGTGCCCATGGAACAAGACATTTATTGCAATATATTCTCTAAAACTGTTAGAGGGAGCCCTGCTTCCGTCACCAGCCACAATTACTCCTGCAAGTGTCACAAGTGCAGTTCCCACACACACTCAGTTTTTTAATGAAAGTACTTGGCCATAAACCACCAAACACTTCAGAGAGATTATTTATCCAGGCAGAAAGCTCCATGTCATAAATAGCTAATCAAAACACGCATGATGGAAACCGGGAGATACCTGGGCACTGGCATGATCTGCTTGGAGGCAGAGGGTCACACCAGAGCCTGATGGGCCCACAGAGACTGTTAGCAGAGACAGTGCAGTGCCACGTGTGCCTCCAAATTGCCTGGTAAACAAACCAATAACATAACAAGGTACTTCTCTAGATTTTACACTGCACGCATGGGGTTTTTGTGAGACACTTCATAGACTCCTAATTCCTTCTGTTTGGTTTTGGTCATTATTTCTGAAGCACAAAACATAGCACTCCACTTCTCTCTTAGACCTCTCAACCGATGTCTCTACATCACTACCATAATCCCCTTTCAAGATTTTGAACAAGCAAGCAGCTGTGCCTGTTACATTTAAGAGATATATATTTAAGAACACTGTTGTTTACAACATGAGTGCATTCTTCTCAGCAAACAGTTCTAGTACAGTCAACATCTGCCTCTGTACCTAATGGTTTAGAAGGTATTTAAGGTACCAAATTAGGATATGATAAAAATAGTTTCAGGGCTTGGGTTTTTTTTTTCTGTCATCCCAACTAAACCAAGTTAATTAGGCTTCTATATTTTTCCATCCATTCACCATTTTGAAAAGAATTATGTGCACTAATACATAATAAAGTAACTGAAATACTAGAATAACTTCCATTACTCTGTATCATATTCAACAGCAATTCAATTTACACAGTAATGCATTGATATGTAAGTAATTACATGTGTGAGCAATCATGGCTCCTTCCCTTGAATGAGTTCTTGCTGGTGTAGGCTAAGGCTGGCCAGTACCAAACAGATATGATAGAGCGTTTACAGTTTTTAATGGGAAGCAAAATCCAAAACTAGGGCAGAGGGTGGGGATGTCAGATTGAATTTAACTATTTCTATGCCTTTTCACTCTTTTATTTTCCTATTAGCAAAGTGGAGCAGCTGACTTAGCTGATTCCCATGATCCCCAAAAACAAAGGAAAGGCCTATCTATGGTTGATGACGCTTGAACCCCACAGGCCCTCAGATGTGCCTGCACTGCCAGGTGCCAAGCCAGGGCTTTCAGTTCTGAGGCTGCCTTCCCAAAATAGGGCTCCTGGGCTCCAGGCCTGCAGTCCAGTGCTGGGCTTCCTGCAACTTGCTGGAAAGTGGCATCCAGAAAACTAAATATGTCATTTTCCTGCCTGCCTGAGCACAGTTTATCAAGAATCACCCACCTGGAGCCAGACTGTGATCTCAGCAATGCTCACTAGGTTGCATGGCCTTGATAAGCAGCACCTGGGCTGAGCTCCTCTTGAGTTACCAGAGGCAGTGTCTGCTCCCAGGATCTGGTGCTGGCTAATGAGCAAGTCCAGGTGGACAAACATTTTCCTTATCAAACATTCAAAGAAAGTTGCCCAGCAGAATTGCAATCTGGGTGGAACGTTACCATGACTAATGTTGTGACCCTACAAACATTGGTCCTAAGCGAGACCTTCCCTGAGCTCAGGGGGATTTCCCACAGGGATAAACCTGTACAGGGCTTGTACATACCTGAACAGGCTCTGGGGTCGTGAACATGTGACAGTGAATGTGCTACAGCAAATAGAGTGGGAATGTTGCTCTCCAATTCCTAAATGCATTAGATTCTTAAGTCAGGCCTATGAGTTACTGTCATGCTTCTAGTAAATTCCATAGAGTCCTTTGTTAAATTCTTTCAATTAGGCTATCAATTCAATGCAGTTAAGTTTAAGTGCTGTTAAAATCTCTAGGCCTAAAGCTTTGGTCAAGTCCAAGGCTACGTTTTGCAGGGAGGTCCACTCTGAACCCTGTAACTCAGTGACAGGGTCTCCCTCATTCCTTTGAATCCTCACTCTTTCCCATTCTAACTCTCCTGTCTTCAGCTTCCACATATACCACTTCTGTTTGATTTTTAGATTGATTGATTCTAGATTTTGTTCTGTGTGCTTGAACTACATAGTGAATAGTAGAGTGAAGCATGCCAATGAACACTGTTGCACTTCCACTTTTATATTAAACCTGATTGGGCAATATCTTTTCCAGCGATTCCTTGAGCAACCTAAAACATTGATTTGTGACAAACATTTTTAGTCAATTAAAATTAATATTAGAATTCTGCAACCATGAAACTTTCTCCTGGTATACATCCAGGTAGTCCAACAGTCAGTGAAATACAGGAGAGGGATATCAAGAAGTGTGATAAACAAATATGCCATGTGCATATGGAAACACTTTCTGTGTTTTATAATAAAATCTGTGCTTCATGGATGTGTTCCCTGCTCTGGCTTTCCTCTCTCCTTCATTTTTAGCAGGAACTTCATACCAATAGTTGTTCTTCTATCCAACCAAGAGTATCCATGGTGATGTTTATAAGAAAAAAAATCTAATTATCTTCATAAAAGTGTTCCTCCAAGAGCTGGTTTGATACACGTTTGTTTGGGTGTTTTTTTTTGGTCAATGATTCATGTTGGCTATCAAGCTCAACACCACAATGCGGGCAAGGATGGAAGGAGAAATAAGAAAGGGGACATTTAGAGCTGCAAGAACGACAGAAGTGGTACTGTTTCAGCAGCAGGAGTGCTGGTATATACTCAAGTGTACGCTGCCTCTCCATCTCACAGAATTAACCCAACAACAAGACTGTGAAGAGCAGTAAACTCATCAAGAGTGGGTGCTCAGTACACATGCCTTTCTGAGGCTGCATGGCAAAGACTGAGTATTAAAAATGTGGATAAGGTAGAGAGGAAAAGAAAACAAAGATAATGAGAATCTTAACACAGGGGGGAAAAACCCCAAAACATCTGTGTACATTCTCCCAACTTAGTTTTTGGAAGAGAAGGTTAAAGAGTAACTGAGGAACCTGCCCTTGGAATGCTGTTTGTCTTAGTGGCTTATTCATACCATTTATCCAGCTCTTAGTCATGACAGCTTCTCATTGATCCTGACGTGCACTTTTAAAAAATAGCAAGGTACAAATCCCCTTCACATTGCTCCTGGAACCTTCTCTCTCCTGTGATGCCGAAATCAGTCCCGTGCAGCTGGATGCTGTGCTGTGACTTGCTGCTCATTTGTAGGACCATGGTGCCTCGTTTGGCTGTCGCTTTACCCTCACCTCCCCTGCTGGTGTGCTGCACTCACCTGGTGAGTGTTACTGTGTGCTGACACAGGGTCAGTGAGGCAGCTGTGCCCTGCCAGAGGGAGAGGGCAAGGTCTCACACAACCCCTGTGGTCAGCAGCATCTGCAAGGACGCCCTGCAAGCTGCACTCTGAGGAAACACCCTTGGAGTCTCTGGAGACCACCCTTGTCGCTCACAGATGTGTCTGAGAACACTCCATGACCACCACCACAGGTGCCCAGCAACTGAAGAAAAGCTCAGCACAGCTCAGCGATGGGAAGTGTCAGGCTGGCTGCTCCAAGGGGAAGTGATGCTGGAGCAACCCACAGACAGACCCCCTGTGATGAACCGAGCAGCCCAAAGGGAGGACATGAACAGTGCCCACCTGGATTTCAGTAGAGCCTTCTGCATTGTCTCCCAGAAGATCCCCACAAGACCTTTGTCACAGGTGAAGAGGCTCAGACAGCTGCTTCTGGTTAGCCTGGAAGAGAGAATGCCCAGGAGGGGTCTCACTGCTGTACACCAATACCTGAGAGGAGAATGCAAGACAGAGCTGGATCCTCCCCAGCAGCAGTCAAGTGACAGGGAAAGAGCCAACGGGCACAAACTGAATTAAGTCTCTCCCTCCGAATCCCAGGAAACCCTTTTTCCCTGTGAGGCTGACCAAGTACTGGCACAGGCTGCCCAGAAAGGTTATGGAGTCTCCATTCTTGGAGACATTAAAAAAATGGTGGCAGGTGGCTTCTAGCTGTTCCTGGGTGATCAGGAGGCTTGGACTGGATGACCTCCAGAGATCCCCTCCAGCCTCAACCAGACTGTGTTTTTGTGAAGGTGTCCTAAGCTGCATGGAAACCAAGAAGCGTTTGTGACTGTGCTTTGAAATTTCACAGGATTTTAGCCTGCAAAACTAACTAGGAATTATTGCAAAGTCAAACTTGGTAACACCTGAGGGAAGCACCTCCCTGGGCTCAGCTTCCTCTCAATCCCATAAATCCTTGCCCTGGGTGGCTGGAAGAAGTGTGGTGGTGAAGAAGATCTTTGGTAGGTTGTTTCCCTGCTGCACCTCAGGAGATCACAAAGCAGAGCCAGAGACACCTCAGTGCTGTCTCTGTCCAGAGCAGGGGTGGCCACTCTGCGCCAGGAGAATCCGCTGGAGGTGTTGTGGGGTGGGGATGTGGGGGTGTGAGAGGGGACAGGGGATCAGAAGGTGTGGGGGTGATGGGGAGTGTGGGGGCTGTGGGACTGTGAGACGGTGTGAGAGAAGGGGGGGTGCAGGTGTGAGGGTACATGGGGGTATATGTGGAGGGGTGAGAGGTGGGTAAGAGCAGGGTGGTGTGGGATGTGAGGGGCCTGTGGGGTGTGTGGGGTACGAGGAGGGCGAAGGGTGTGAGGGATGTGTGGGGTACGAGGAGGGCGAAGGGTGTGAGGGGTGTGTGGGGTGTGAGTCCTCTGATGGATATCTGGGATGTGAGAGGTTTCAAGGGATGTGAGGGGTCTGAGGGATATCTGGAGTTGGAGGGGTGTGTGGGGTGTGAAGGGTATTTGGGGTGTGAGGGTGCTTGGTTGTGGATGTGGGGGGCGGGGGGGTGAGGGGAAGCAAGTGTGGGCACCTGTGGGGTGTTGAGGGTGTGAGGGGACACACTGGGGTGTGAGGAGGCTGTGGGTCTGAATTTGGGGCTGGGTGGGAACAGCGCTGGGGCACACGGCGGGATCGCGTGTGCGAGGGGGCACGGGGGCCGTGCGGGGGTGGGCTCGGGGGTGGGGGCTGCGAGGGGCAGCGGCTGTGCCGAGGCCGAGGGCGGTGCCGGGGGCGGCGCTCGGTGTCCCGGTGTTGCCGAGTGTCCCGGTGTCGCTCGGCGCCGCCGGGAGCGCCAGGAGCGGCGGCTCCGTCCCGTCCGCCGGGAGCAGAGCGCGGAGGGAACGGCGCTGCTGCTGCGGGTAAAGTATTTAAACTAATTCTCACAGCCTTTATTGAGTGCTCGTGGTGTTTATATGTTACTGTGTGCGCTGTCACTTCTCTGCGGAGAAGTTTGCAGTCCTTGCTTTTTCCCAGCTGATCGCAGGGAGCCCTTTAGAGCCGTCAGGTTGCAAGTTGTGGTGGAAACTTCGGGATGGTGGTGGAGTTTTGGTAGCATTGGAATAGTAATTTTTTAAATCAAAAGTAACTCGTATGTGGTAAATTTAAACTAGCAAAACAAGTTTTTAGTACCCTGGCTGAATTTGCCGGGTTTAAGGTGTATATGAAGAATCATAAAAATACCTAAATGCTGATGCTTTTTTAGTGTGAAAGCACATCTTTTTTTTCCAGATGAGAATCAATGACAATTTTACTGGAATGATTCTAGACTCTCTAAACACAACTGTGAGAGCTTGTTTAACTGTGAGGGTGCTGAGGCACGGAGGGCAGGAAATCTGGCTCTCACATTAGAAAGGTGAGGAATATTTTGCAAGAACTCCTTCATTTGTATCACACATTCATGACACTGTTGCCTGTGTTTATTTGTTATAACGTCGATGGGCTCTTTCCCCCTCCGTGCTGTGATTAGACTATTAGATTCAAAGTCGGGTTTTCATACTATGAGGTGCCTGGTGCTATTTTGTCTCAGAGTACTTTCCAGGACAATATTACTGTTTGAGAACAGAACTAGAGCACTTTCTAGACAGAAAGCACAGTGCAGGAATATTATTTGCGCAGGAATAAGAGGACTTGTGGGTGGTTTGGCAGACCAGTCTACGATTCCAGTGTCACAGACTGAGTTCCATAAGCTCCTCATCCCTCAAACTGCTTTAAAGCTTGAAGCTGCTTTCAGAGTTAACCTCCACAGATGAGAGATAACTGTGTCAGTCCCGATAACTTAGGAAATCGTGGAGTACTTCTGATGCAGCAACATTTAGGAATGTTGTATAATCTCAGTCTGTTCAACACTGATGTGTAATGAATTATCCAATAAGTTACTATTTTAGGGCATCTGCTTGACCTGTGGTCTTTCACTCCAAAAAAGCCAGCTCTGGGGGTTTTGGAGCATGTTGTACCCAGTCTAGGTGTGATATGATTAACAGATAAAGTTGTGGCTATCATCCAGCACTTGGGAGTGTGTTCTGCATTATGTTGTTCCAGTTGTCAATCTGAAATACTTTCTTTTGATTGTACAGTGTCTGATTCTGAAGTATTTGTGGGTTTCTCTTCCCCATTTCATGAATCTTCTCTTCACTTTTCTCTGCACAGAAACATCTCAGGCTTTTTCCAGGCAAGTTCATACCTGCTAACACCATTTACGACTAACTTTCAAACTTCAACTATTGTCTTAGGTCAGCCTTCGACTCCCCTCAGATCACCAGTCCTGTTGAAGTCAGTGGAAACAGCGAATTTAAGCAACAGGAGGGGTTAGATGAGATGTCAGAAAAGCAGCCTTGCCTTTAGCCCTGACCTGCTGCAGGACTTCAGGTAGCATTATTCTCTTTCCATGCCTGCTTAATATTTAATGTTCTTTTGGCCATAAAAGGTTTTTCAACAGATGAAAAGGCTTATGCAATAAGAGCTATATGCCATCGCTTAAGTAAAATGAGCATTTAAGTATCAGAAGAGCTTTAGGTAAATAAGAAAGAAATGTAAAATCACCAATAACTTCCAGGTAGGTCAAAGCCAGGGGAGAACACAGTCAAAATTCCAGCATGTGTGTCATCTACCAGATATTTCTCTGCAGTTTCCTTCTGGAAACTTAAATGCATAAATTGATCTGATACTTTTATAAAAGACTTTACAATAATCTTGAATGCATTACTTGTCGAAAGTCCACATAAAAATCATAATAATGATTTGCACTTTAATGAAAGCTGAGATAGACAGTACTGAGTCCTGTATTTTCAGTATAATGGAGTGAATCCTTAAGTAATTTAGATGCAATTACCTTTTAAAAATGTTTTATCAAGACAGAGGGGTGGAAAAAAAACAAGCCACCAGTCAAAGCAAGATTTCCTCCCCAGATTTCCAGGGAGGAAATCTGACTGTCCTTTTTTCTGCTTGTTGGACTTTTGGAACAAAGTATACTGAGGTCATCCTTCGATTTTGGTATTCACAGTAAAACAGAATGAAATTACTGCTTTTCAGTACCAGAACATTACTAGTGTGTTCAGTGATGAATAAAAATGATTAATTAATTTCCTTTACAGTTAAACTAGTTAAACATTATTATTTCTCCAGAAATATATTGTAAATAAATTGATGTAATAATTTAATGCATATCTAGTCTTGTATTGAAATAATATTGCTCTGTCAATTATTAAAGGCTGTTTTTTTTTTTCTCTAAAGGTTTTCTCTACACACAGGTAAGCAAGCACATACAAGACACAGAAGTTTTAGTTGCATGTTTGCAGATATACATTCATATAAGACCTTTTGTTATTTGTGACACATTAAGCTCTTAATTTTTTGTGTGAAACCTCCTGATTCTCTTTGATGCTGTCAAAATGTTTTTTTTGTTGTAGAGCTGATACTGTCTGCTCAGGCAGAGGACTGCGTAAAGGACAGTCAAAGAGTAAGAAGGTGACAGTCATGCTTTAATCTTATATAAATATAATTATATTGAATCATTTTTTGAAGTTTTTTTTAAGTTTTAAATACATTTGTTGTAAGTCTAAAGGTTGGGAAAACCTTTCTTCTTTTCTTCCCTTCATAGTTTTTTTCACAACATATGAGGGTGATTACAGAAGCAATTAGAACAGTTAAATCCTCTTCTTCTTTTTTTTTTTTTTTTTTTTTTTTTNTTTTTTTTTTTTTTTCTATTTCCTTCTCTTTCTCTGGGGTACCTGTGTGGCTTCTCGGGCAGCCAGGTGTGGCTGTGAGCCCTAGGAAGGTGCTGGTGGGCAGAGCAGGATGATGGAGGCTGTGGACGTGCCTCCCGAGGGCTACTCCCTGATCAAAGCCGTGTACCAGCGGCGCCTGCGCCTCACCCGGCTGCTGATCGACGGCGGGGCCTACGTCAACGAGAGCAACAGCAGGGGTGAGACCCCGCTCATGATCGCCTGCATGACCAAACACGTGGACTTACAGAGTGCCAGCAAGGCCAAGATGGTGAAATACCTGCTGGACAACAAGGCCGACCCCAACATACAGGACAAGTCTGGGAAGACGGCCTTGATGCACGCTTGCTTGGAAAAAGCAGGCCCTGAAGTGGTGTCTCTGCTGCTGATGAGTGGGGCTGACCCCAGCCTGCCAGACCACTCCAACTGCTCTGCACTGGTGTATGCCATCAACGCCGCAGACAGAGACACCCTGGAGGTTCTGCTTAAGGCCTGCAAGGCACGAGGGAAAGAAGTGATCATAATCACCACAGATAAGTCTGAGTCAGGGAGGCAGAAAACAAAGCAGTACCTGAATGTGCCTCCTCCAGACCTCGAAGAATACGTTTCCCCAGCTGATTGCACCTCCCCATCAGATATAGAATCAAACGAGGGCCCAGAAGACCCATTCAGCTTTAAGGAGCTGTATGGTGGACAACAGGTAGACAACTTATCTGAAAGAGTGCCACTAATGACCAAATCCAGCTCAACGCCAGCACGGTTCAAGCTGACACAGGTACTGCAGTGTGATCCCTGGCTGAAGTGCTGTCCAGCAGTGTTTCAGCAGAGGAAAACTGCTTCTTCACAAGAACTTCAGAGTATCAGTCCCATAGAAGAGCTCTCCTGTAAAGTCACTGGCCTTGACTTATCCAAGAATGTCATCACCAGTCACGAAAGTAGAGACAAGAAGGACGCTGCTCAGGTACTGAAAACCTCTGATCAAACCATGTCAAGGAAGGCATTACGTGATGCAATAAACTATCAGACTCCTTTTGTTGAAGAGAAACATAACCCCAGTGAGATTCCCATGGGCATGGATGCCAGTTTGGGACAAATCAGCTTACTTTCAAACCTTGGCAACATTATCAAGAAAGGAAGTGGAGAACCAAATTACAACATCTCCAGTCCTCAGTTAACTAACAGTCTAATTCCTGCTGCTGATACAAAAGGCAGTAAGTCACCAAAAGGAAAAAAAGAGATTCTTTCTACATACCAGACTTTGTTACCAAGTCCAAGAAGAGTTCTGGAGAAGATGTCTCCTGTTTCTCCAAGAAGCAGAAATCAGGCTCCTCTAGAGGAAGAGGGCTCAGGAGCCTTAGTGTTGGATCAGACAAGGCCAGGTTTTCTGCCACCACTGAATGTGAACCCCCGCCCCCCAGTTCCAGAGCTCACTGTCATAAACACAGTTTCTGGAATGATTTCTTATGGACAAACTCACTTAGTACCACCAGGATCTGCTTTCCCTAAGGGGACCAAAGATACGAATCTGCTGCGGAGGAGGCCATATGAGCAGATAACAGTCTAAGCAGATTCACCAATTACTGAATCTTTAACAGGAGAGCAAAGGGGATCTTTATGATATGTAAATATTCACTGCAGTCCTTGACTGTAATGGTATGTATCACAAAATAGAGCAGGTCTGTGATGTAAAGTAATGTCTGCCTCAGGATGAGTGGAATAGCTCAGAAACTAAATGAAGACATACTTGCCTAAAGAGGCTGTCTTCTGCAAACTAAGGAGTGTTTATTTTGCTGGTTTTGTAAAGTTTTCAACTTGCCTGTGGCAGACTGAACCCCACGGTCCTTAAGTGTTGCAGTTCTCCTTGTAGGTTGTAAATACTACCCCTCCTAGATTTCCCCAAACACACACCCTTTCAGCACCCAGAGAGGTGGTGCACATGGAATTTGGGAACCTGAAGCATTTGACTGCGATGCTGGACACCAGACTGCCTCTGTCCAGGTTGTATATATGCAGAAACCCCAGAGACATCAGCGTGCAGTGGGGTGGGTGGCAGCACACTGGCAGTGTTTCCTGACCTCAGCAGCTTCACTGCAAGCGAGCAGACGCTTCAGAGTTGATAACACTCGTGTTGCAGAGCTGTGCTGCCCACGGAATTCCAGCTATGGGCTGGGAGCGTGCTTCAGACGCCCGGCTGGCACTGGGAGTCAGCGGTGCACAGCCCGGGGGCTCTCCAGCCCAGCACACGGGAGCCCAGCAGGGCGAGGGATGAGCGCTGGGTGTGCCACAAGCCAGCCCCGCTCACGCTGTCCCCGGACACTGCACACCTCGGGCTGCTCCCGCTACAGCCTCTGGAACCTGCTTCCTTCAGAAGAGCAAGAGTGCAGAAGGCAGAGCCTGCACCTGAAAAGGGCTCTCTTACTTTCTGCAGTTCTGGAGTCCCCCAAAAAGAGACCTCCACGTCAGGCTGGAGCAATTTGCCCCCAGTCAGAGCCCTTTTCACCAGGGTACAGATGCTGGGACGCAACCCAGAGTGTCTTCATGAGCGGGGGCAGAGACAGACACACATATTTAGGAGCAGGGCAGAGTTCTGTCCTCCTGCTCAGACAGACCTAAAAAAGATAACCCAACAACTTAAGGGAAGTTGAGGCACTGGTACAGTTTTCCCAGAGAAGCTGTGGTTGCCCGATCCCTGGGAATGTTCTAGACCAGGTTGGATGGGGCTTGGAGCCACTTGGTCTAGTGGAAGGTGTCCCTGCCCATGGCAGGGGGCTTGGAATGAGATGGGCTTTTAGTTCAGATGGTTTCCAAGCCAAACCATTCTGTGATTCTGTGAGCCTAGTTATGAAACTCACCTGGGAGATGGAAACCCACATTTTGCCTAATTTGAAACAGAGAACTTAATTTCCCACAAGTGGAAGGCAGTCCTCTGCAGCCTCCAAGCTACTGTGTATTCTTAAGTATCTCTACATAAAAATCTTTTTTCTTTCAATTATTGTCTTGTGATTCCAAGTATCTCCCTTGTCTTTGTGTGCATCCCATAGATCCTGGATTCCTGCTACTGCATTTAGTATTTAGATCACATCTTCTAAATTCTGAGAAAAAGTGAATGTGTTCTGTTTTGTTGTAACTTACAGAAATTAGTTGTATTGAAATTGTGTCAGTGTAATGTGAATTTCAGTATACTGAAATTAGGTATGTTTTTCCTGAAAATACTCAGTGGGTACTACCTGTCTTGCTGCAGCTTCAGTCAAAGTTCACCATATCTGACATTGCCTAATGAAAGCCTGTAATGTTATTTAGTTTTGCACTTAGTAGGAGACAATTTAACGGGGATCTTAAGCTTAAAACAGTGCTAAGGGGATCTTAAGCATAAACCAATTTAAAGAGGATCGGAGACATAAAACAATTTGAAGGGGATCACAAACATACAAATATTTAATGGGGATCATCACCATAAAACAATTTAATGGGGATTCTAAACATTAAACTATTTAAAGGGGATTATAAACATATACTCTCAGTAAATAACTTTTTGGGAGTATTTCTTTCCATTCAGGTTCTGCCTTTTCCTTCAGATTTTCCTCGATCAGCCCCTGTGTATACCAGGCACAAAAAAGGATTATGTGGATGTATTTTTATGATACAGAAATTATGTGGAACAACATATGTCAGTATTAACTGAGTACAAATTACACCCTATACTGAATACACTTCCCAAATATTTTCATGACAATATAAAAGGAAATGGCAAGTTCTCATCTGTTCCAACTCATAGTGAAGTAAAAATTTGAATGGGAAAACAGATCTTAAAAAAACCCCATTCTTTTTTAGAGGAAACTGACTATCACCAGGTGTTCTGACTGGTATCTTTGCTGAGGATATAAAGACCAATTTATGCTGTTTTGATTTTTAAATTAATTATGTTTATGGGACTATGGCTCCCTTAAATGAAACCACAATTTTTCTACAAAATGCTCAGAAAATGGAGGGAAGTGGCAAGTGTCTTGAAAAGGGAAGTTTTTTGGTAGTGTTACCAGTGTTTTGTGATTCATTGTGATGCAAAGTAGTGTGAAGTGTTAATATTATTGTCTGTGTTACTGTTACAACTGACCTTCAAAAGGAAAAAGCTTTGTTCTCTTGCTGTTGTTATGCTGAAAAAATAAAAGTTATTTTTTTCCCCCTCAGAGGGAACATGGAAATAAGCACATGCTTTTATTCACCACTCAGGAAATGATGAGTCATTGCAAAAGGTACTCACTCAAGAAGTGTTTCTCAGGCTGCATCTGTACAAGAAAATGGGAACAGTTACTTCGATTTAATCCAATACAGCTAAATTTGTCCAAAGTATGGTGTGAGAGAGGCTCTTTCCACCTACTGGAAGCTTCCTGTGGTTCCACTTGTGGAGCAGAGATGCACTTGTGTTATCTTTGAAGCCTTAATCCATGACATTTCCCAGTCACACCGATGTTCTTTTCAGCAAATCACGGTCAGCCCGACCCGAGTCCCTGGTGTTAAATCCTGGGTTAAAAACAAACCCTTCCTTGGTGGCTGCCGGCACAGGAAGCTGCTCCTGGCTGGTGTCCAGGGCTGTGATCCCAGAGCTCTCAGTGGAAGTGCTCAGAGGGATGCCAGCCCCCCGAGCCCTGAGCACTGCGGTGACACAGTGACACTGGGCTGAGCTGACACCAGCCACACACACCCATGGCAGAAAGGATTTTAAACCCACCTGGTTAGCTTGGAAAGGTGAAGAACAATTTGATCTTTTGGGGGGGGGGTTTGTTTTTTTTTTTACTTCTAGTCTTCATTTTCTCCGCAAAACGCTGTGAAACCATACAATGAAAGTAACTTCAAAACAAATAGTGGCAGCTTCACAAAAAGAAGTGATTATGTAAGAACTCCCATTATTTTGGTTTAAGAGATTTAAGAACAGCAGGTCACTACACAAAAATGTCATAATCTAGCAGTTTTCAAGGTTGTGTTTAAGGTGCAATGTTCAAAATACAGGCTTCAAAATATCTTTCCCTGCACATTTAATTTGGTTTTGCTTTTAAGGAGTAATTGCTTTATTTCGATCTTTGTCTTTTACAATTACACGGCACTTCCAAAAGAATATTGCCATGATTTGCTGCAGCTATACAAGAAAAACAGTAAACGAAGTAGGCACTAAATTTCCCTTTTTTCCTCATCAATCCCATGTAAGACCTTTATCTCTCTGCATGTGATATACAGCAGAACTAATTACTTTTCCAACTAAAGCAAAGGATTTATAAATAAAGATTCTTACATTTTCACTGTAAAGTATTACTGGCATGGCACTAACTACAAAGAGATCAGGTCTCATAACAAAACACCTTAAGAAAGCTCAGGGGGAATGTTTCAGAGTCAAAGGGATAAAATTCCAATTGTCATCACTAAATATTCTGATAGAAGACCCAGCTGTTAATCCTCTTGGAAAGACAATAGGTCTTTTACTCCCGTAAAAAAAGTTTAAAACAAGTTGACCTTTTTTGTAAAAAGCACCCCAACA
>VZDJ01000148.1:780594-945780 GCA_008694505.1 Cyanoderma ruficeps | reverse complement strand
TGCACAATGTCCAGCAGCCCTGGACTCCTCTGCCCCTCAGGACAGCGTCCCCAGGGAGCCTCTCAACCAGCGTGGCTGGAATGACTCACCCTGGGCAGCCCCTCCACCCTGCACAGACCTTTGTCCACATTGTGATTGTCCCGGCCCCAGAGGCCCAGAGGCTCCACCGTGTTGTGTAGAGGGAGCTGAGAAGGTGAGATGGGCCAGGAGGGGATTCCCTTGCTGCCCTGAGAAGGGACCTGTTTCCGTTCTCCGTGTCTTTTGGGTCCCGTCCTGCCTGCTGGCAACAGCCGTGGGGATCCTCAGCTTCCTGTCTGGTAGATTTGTCCAATGGTTGTTTCAGAATGGCTCCACCAGTCCCTCTTCCTCTTACATGCTTGACAGTCCTTACTTTTTTACTTCCCCCTTTAACTCTGCCACTGGACTGAGCAGAGCATCCATCTGGTCCTCCACCTCCCACAGGTGTTATTTCTGCCAGGCCCAGTGTCAGTGCCTGGCTTCAGCACTCCCTGTAGTGTTTTCCCATTCCAATGAGGCCTTCCTGGATATCTCTTTGCATAGCAAAGTAAAAGGCTTTGCTTCTAAAACGTCCCAAGGCCCCTGTAGCTTTCCAGGGTCAACACTTTTGTGTTACCAATGTCTCCTGCGAGCACAAGAGCTGGGCGTGGTGAGGGGAAGTGGAATGGCCGGTGTCCTCTTGCAGAGGCCATGGTACTGGTGTCCCCGTGGTGCTGCTTTGTGTGGAGCTGCACAAGGCAGCATTGTCCCCTCTGCATCCCTGAAGTTTCCCCCTCAGCCTCCTTCCCTTTGCCCTCCCTCACACCCGCCTGGCTCTCAGGCTGTTGGCTGCATTGTTTTCATTCCTGATGCTCTCCTTGGGAGCTGAACTGACTGGTGGCCAGAGAGGGAGTTCTTGGTGGCCCTCGGAACCCCTGGCACATGAGCAAAGTGTTCTGGGGTTCTTTGAAAATCTGTTATGGAGAGGAAGAAGTACAAGGCAGAGGATGTAGATTAAGTGAATTCAGGTACTATGTGCTTCCTGCTCTTCCTCACCTCTCCAAATCCTTCCCTTCCACTCTGCTTTCCAGGCTCTTCCCATTTTCAGCCACTTAATTCAAGCCCAGTGTTCCCAGCAAGTTGAAGGGTGTAGGAAAATCTCTTCCTCCACATCCCAGTATCCTGCATTGCACAGCCAGGGATTAATTTTCCTGGGAATTGAGGGCCTGACAGATACTTTTAGTACAGGCAATACCTGCACTTTTTCATCAGCTCTTGTTCTGATGTAGGAACTGCTGAGGCTTTCCTTGAATTCTGCTATATCCCAGGGTATTTCCTTGGATCCCAATTCTTTAGCTGTTGTTTCCTTGTCATTTACTTGCTCTTATTTCTTTGGATAATACTTCCTTGGAGGCAATATTCTTGTTGTTTTCCTTACTACTGTTTCCTTGACTGTTTCCTTTAATTTCCTTCACGGTTATTTCCTTGGCCTTATTTCCTCAGATGTTGTTTTCTTGCTGTTATTCCAGATGGAAGGAGCCTAAGGAAATGCTGTTACCCAGAGACAAGATGTTCCTGCCTGGGCCGTATCCTGCATCCAGCACCCCAAGATCTGGACCACTGACTCCATGAGCCCTCTCTGCAGAGGAGGATGCTGCTGGTGGGTGCCATGCTTAGGACACCCCAAAGTCCCCTGGGGACTGGGACAGGGCGGATCCAAGAAGCCCTGGGTGTCCCAAGCAGTCACCGCAGCCCAGCCTCCGGAGCCGCAGCCTTCCCGGGGCCGTGACATCCTGGGGGCACCCTGCGCATGTGACGGGGTCATGTGTGTCCATGTGTGTCCAGCTGTGTCCAGCTGTGTCCGTGCCTGTCGAGGTTACCGCGCGCGGCCCCGCGCGGCGCCCGCGGGGCGTGACCTGGCGCTCTCAGGCCCGCCCCTCCGCGTGATGACGTCACGAGGGGCGGGCCGTGCGCGCTCCCGGCACTTCCGGGTTTCCCGGCCGGAGACGCGGAGCCGGTGAGCGGGGGGCCGGCGGCACCGGGGGTGATGGGGCCTGGCAGGAGGTGCGGGCTGAGGGGTCCCGTGGGGTGCAGGGGGTGCGCGGTGATGAGGGCCATGGGGTGCTGGGGGGTGCAGAGTGACGGGGTCTAGTGAGGGGTGCGGGGTGCTGGGGTCAGCCGGGGTGCGGGCGATGGGGCCTGGCAGCGGGTGTAGGGTGTAGCAAGCGAGCGCTGCTCCCTCAGCTCCCCACGGCCGGGCAGGCCCTGATCCCTCCCCAGCCACCCGGATGCCCTCAGAGCCACCCCCGCAGCCCCCGGCCCGCCCGTGCCAGGCCCCGCACGCTGCGCTGCCCAGCCAGCAGCCCTGGCTTCTCATTCCTCCTCTCCGTGTACCCCGTGGTGGGGACAGCGGGTCAGACGTGCCTTTGCAAAGGGCCCCACTGGGGGTTGGTGTCTCGTCCTCAATTCACTCCCACCAGCGGTGACACCCCAAATCTCTCAGCCTATTCCTCCCACCAGCCAGAGATCCCAGCACCTGTGGGATCCTTACAGCTTTCCCTGATTTATCATGTGTTACATTCTCAATAAATCACGCTTCCTCACATAAAATGAGCAGTTGCAAACAAGTCGTTGTATAAAATGCAAGAGATTAAAAAGCCTTTTTCTCACTGCCTTCCTCACAGCGAATGCCATCCCCCTGCCAAGGGATGCGAGCCACCCACCCAGCCGGATGGCACCAGGAACATCCACGGGGAAACTCCAGCACTGGGAATCCAAAGCAACACAATATCTGGCAATAGAAACCTGGGAACATCTTGTCTCAACACGCTGGGGCTTTCACAACCTGCTTGGCCCGTGCATGGTGACTCCAGTAGCTGCAGCACAACAGAAAATCAACCCCAGCTCTCCCTGCGGCTCTGGCAAATTGTAGCCTGGTGCAGGAGTAGGTAATAGGCTGAAGGAAATTCCCAGTTTGGAGTGTTTGGGAAGCACAGTCTCACCACCCAGGCTGGGAGCTCAGTGGCTGCTCTTCCTCCCCCCATTGCTCCTGGGCCCCCACAGGGCAGAAGCTGGACGGGCTCATCGGCGGTGACACATCTGCAGCCACCACCAGGTTTGTCAGCTGTGACAAATAGGGACAAGGGTGGTGTGATGGTCCCATTCCTCACTCCATGCCCATGTTCCTGCCATGGGAATCCCAGCATCCTCAGGCTGGGCACAAGGAAGGAGCCAAAATTGGACCATGAGGGTCCTGCTGGGGCTCTGTCCTATCCTAACCCTCGCCAAGCTGTCCCCAGGGGTTTTGTCCTCCAACCAGCCAAACCCCATGCCATGCCACTGGCTTTCCTGCTCCTGGGCTGTCTCTGGGCCCAGCTTGCACTCAGCTCTGGGTGGAAAGCAGGAGCTGTGTAGGAGGAGCGGGCTGTCCCCACAGCAGCCCCTGGACCCACCGTGCTAGCAGAGCTCCCATGTTCCCAGGGCGCAGGGTGACTGGCACAGCACTCGTGCTTGGAAAATGACTTGCTCTGTGTCCAGGCCTTGAGTCACCGCTCACGCTGCCGTCGTTGTTTTCCATCCCAGAGCACAGGCAGTGACCTGCTGTTTATTTATAACTCACAGAGCGTCACTTCTTGGGAGACCAAGGAGCCAAGCTGTGGGACAGGGGCTCTGCTCTGCTGGCATGAGCCTTAATTCCAGCTGTTTCCAAAGAATCCGGCTGGTTTGCAACAGTTTGGGAAATCAGCAGCTCTGCCCTGGCACCATGACTCTTCTCCTGGGTAGGTCAGACTCCCTGCCTGGGGTTGTTCCTCACCTGTTTGCTTTTCCCTGTATCACCCAGAGAGCTATCGGGGTGGTGACTACTGGGAAGCCTGGTGGGTTTTCTCTGCTGTAGCTGTGCCTGTCTCTGTGTTTGCACATTCATACCATCTCTTTATCTTCCAAGATGGCAATGAACAGCCATGGCTTTCCAGGATCCACCTGGAAGTGCTCCAGAGCCCTCTAGGTCTTTCTAAATCCAGTGCCAGGGCTGCTGTTCCGATTTCCCTGTGTTTCACCTAAGATTTTGTTTGGTGAAATTGTCCTCAGAGCTGCTTCCTTGCACTCATTACTCAGGAAAATGCTGTCCCATAGAAGTGGTGCTGTGTGGATTCATGGCGCTGGAACAAACTGGTTGGACTGGTCGTGGTGGGAGTGGAGAGTCCCGTGGTGAAGGTGGCAGGTTGTTCTCCTCAGTTCTCGCCTCCTGCACGCACTGGGAGAGGTGATGCTGGCGAAGGAGAGTGTTTTGGGGGAATAACTCTCACTTTGTAAAACTTAGACCAGGTGTTTGAAAAACTAAGATGAAGTCTTTTCTTCTGTCTGTCACCACTGCTGTCACCCCTTTCCCTGTGACCAGCACAGGACTCCAGGGTGATCCTGGAGCTGGAACACCTGTGCTGCCTCCCTGGGCATGAGAAATGCCACTCTGTGCCCCTCCTTGAGTTTCCCACCCTAGGGTCTCACCCTCAGATCTACCTCAGGATTCTCTCCCTTGAGTCTTCTCCCACACCTGGGTCTCCTCTCACTCTTGGATTTCCCACCCTTGACTCTCCCATCTTTGGGTCTTCCACCTTCATTGTCTTGGGAGGGATGTGCCTCTTGTCCTCAGGGTGTAGCAGGAGGTCGTGGGGAAAGGGGCCGAGGTTGCCCAGCCCTAAGGAGCTGGAACCTCCCATGTGGAAGGCAGAGATGAGGGTGGCTCCCTGTAGTCCTTGCCAACCACTGCTGCCACTTCAGGAGCCCCTCACTCCCCCAACCCCCCCAGCAGCCCCTGAGTGAGATGTTAACTTTCCTGTGCTCCCCCATTTCTGTGTTGCAACACAGGGAGAGGACATCTTATGACAAGCCACAGCAAAAACAGTTTCATTTTCTCTGAAATCGTCTGTGAGCCCTGGAAGCACTGGGGACCTGTCCTGGGTTTGGCCCCAAGGAGTTCTTGTCCTACTGCTCTCAGCAGGGCCAGCTGCTGTGGTACCTGCACAGGGTGCTCTGGGTCTGGGATGTTTCGGGTGTGGGATGTTTCAGGTCTGGGATGTCTGGATTTGGGCTGCTCCAGACTTGAGCTACTCTGGGTTTGGACCACTGCAGATTTGGGCCACTCTGGGTTTAAACTGCTCCTGATTTGGACAGTGCTGCCTTCAGGACTGGCTGTGGCCATGTAGGAGCTGCTCAGCAAACATGTTTCTGCCCAGACTTGGCAGGAGAGGGGCAGGTGGATGCTGTCAGCTCTACTCAGAGAAAGCTCCGGGGATTTTGTGTTGGCTTGAAAATAAAATCTGAGACATGAATGCCATTCTAAGCCTGTTGTCTGCTGGAGGCAGATCCAACCCTGTGGCCAACAGCTGGGCTCTCCTTCTCCATTTGGATGGCATGTGATTCCAGCTTAAGGGACTAGTTTGATAGGACAAGGTGGAATGTTTTCACACTGACAGAGGAGAGGATTAGATTGGATATGAAGAAGAAATTCTTCCCTGTGAGGGTGGGGAGACCCTGGCACAGGATGCCCAGAGCAGCTGTGGCTGCCCCTGGATCCCTGGAAGTGTCCAAAGCCGGGGTTGGCCAGGGTTTGATGGGGCTTGGAGCAATCTGAGATAGTGGGAGGTGACTCTGCCCATGAGAGAGGGTGGGACTGGCTCATCCTTAAGGCCCCAAACCATTCCAGGATTGTATAAATAAATTCCTTCTCCAGCCTTTCATATCCTTAGGAAGCTGTAGCAGGTGCTGGAGCAGCTCTCAGACCCCTTTTCATGCCAGGCCCTGCTGTGTGGGGTCAGGGATCCAGCTGTGTGGGGTGAGGCATCCAGACGTGTTTGGAGTGGGATCCAGCTGTGCTGTGGGTGTCCTGCTGACACCATGTGTTCTGTTCAGAGGCTCTAGGCACAGCTGGGTTTTGCAGATGGCTCCAAGGGAGGAGCAGGGCCAAGAGTCAGGAGTCAAAGGTCCCTTGTTGTCCCTGCAGTGGCAGGTCACCTGGCCAGGCTGCTCAGACTGCTTGGGTCAGGTTTTTGCAGGGTTTTCCATAAAAGGAGGGAACTGTTTTTTTCTCTGTCTCCCACCAAAGCAGCAGACCAGCCCTGGCACTCCCCAGCATGGGGAGATGCTGGGCTTCATCTGCCTCATGGAGAACCAGGAGCCTTCCAGTACTTAGAGGGGCTTTTAAAAAATGTGAAGAGGGACTTTACATGGGCAGACAGTGGCAGGACAAGGGAGAATGGGTTTAAACTAGAAATGGAGATTCAGATTGAATGTTGGCAAAAAATCCTCCTGTGATGGTGGGGAGGCCCTGGCACGGGGTGCCCAGAGAAGCTGTGGCTGCCCCATCCCTGGAAGTGTCCAAGACCAGGCTGGACAGGGCTGGGAGCCACCTGGGATAGTGGGAAGTGTTCCTGCCCATGGGAAGGGGTCGAACTGAATGGGCTTTAAGGTCCTTTCCAACCCAAACCATCCCGGCATTCCACGATTCTTCCTCATTTCCCCAGGTAGCTCTGTGCTGATAGGGTCTGTCCCAGGTGGGTTTGGAGCAGCATCACTCCTCTGGTATGTGACAGAGAGCTGAACTATTGTCACCTCTCCCCAGGTTCTACTCTGGGGTGACACCCCTTGTCCAGGCCACCTAATGCCACTCCCATTTGGTTTTAGGGTGCCTTCTCCAGGCTTAGGCATTCCAGGTGACACAGGGACAAGGGGAGCAGTCCCTGGCCATGCCTGTGGCACTGCTGGCCAGACCTGCCTGGCAGCTCCCCCAGCCTGGGGGCTGCCTGAAGGCCCCTCACAGGGGTTCATTAATCCCTCCTGGTCTCTTGGCTGTGCTCTATTTTCCCTGAAACTCTCCTGGTCCCTGGGAAGTGTCCCTGGGCAGTGTCCCTGGGAGTCACAGTACCTTTCCATGTCACTCACTGCCAGCTCAGATCCCACAGTGTCCTGGCCATGAGCACCTGCAGAACGCCTCTGGGCAGGATCCATCCCTTTTGGGTGACACCAGGAGCCCTTCCCCTGGCAGGTGAGTGGGGTGGAACCCCTGGGTTCTCAACCATGCCTTCCTTGTCCCACAGGTGACATGTGAAGGCAGCGTGGGGAGCGGCAGCAGCAGAGATGCATTCCAGCCACCCTGAGGACCCCAAGGAAGCCATCCAGGTGAGCCAGACCCCCCAGTGCTCCCCAGACAGCTCCCAGTGCAACTCCAGGCACTGCTGGGGACAGGTGGGACTTGTGGGTGCTGCCAGCTGGGATTAGGATGGTTTATACTGGGATTGGAAAGAGATCCGTGATGGTTTGTCTGCATTGGGGGATTAAAGGAAATAAGGGGTTAAATCACACCTTGGCCTTTGCCTGACCTCGTGTGGGGCAGGGAAGGTTCTCAGCTGTGATACCTGGTTGAAGGAAAGTTGTCCCCATCAATGTGGGGTCCCTTCACCCAACTTTGGGAGTCTAAATATATTCAACAAGCGAAGTTCAACATGAACAGTTAAACCCAAGTGTTTTATTCATCCCATGGATGGATCCATGCGTGACTGATAAAATCATCTGCACTCTTTCTTCTCAGCCCTCAGTGCTCCTTCCATGGAGCAGTAGACCTGGGGGGCAGCTGAAAAAGCTGGAAAACAGCACCCCAAATAAGAAACACACTCCTCTGGCTGTTATCCTTGAGCTACAGCTGTTGGGAATCTTATTTAGGTGCTGAAAAAAATACCCCAGGCTGGAAATTTAATATGGGTTTGTGCAGCCAACCCAGGCTGGAGTCAAAATGTGCAGAGCCCTGCTCAGGGAACATTCAGCCTTTGCTGGGAATGCTGCGTGGTACTGAAACATGGATGGTTTGGTTAGAATTTGAGGAGGAATTTGTGATGTTTTCCAAGTGCCTGCTGAGAAACACAACCTTGATTTAAAGTAAGATTGGTTGAGATATCCAGGCTCAGGTGCTTTAGGAAAAATCTTCTCCACCGGTGTGAAATTGTTAAATTCACCAAACTTGCTGTTTTCAGCTGATGGAAGAGGAAGTAAAGCTGCTGGAAGGCAAAATTCCCACATCTCAGCTTCAGAACCCATTGAGTCTGTCGGAGGCAGCAGCTGAACCCCAATGTCCTTCCAAACCCCGCTGTTTTGGGGATCGTCCCCTGAGTGTTTACCCAGCACAGCCAGTGAGGTCAATGACTTTGATTTCTGCTGGCAGGCCCCGTGTCACATGTCACATGCTGCTTGGGCTCATGAGCTCAGGGGATCCATTCCCTCCTCTGAGTTTCTCCTTTCTCACCCACACTTAATCCTCGTGTTTCCCCCGAGAGAGCGCCTGGAAAGAACCAATTCCTTTTTCCCCATCCCCTTAAGCCATTTCCTTTCTGCAGAGGAAGCACCACATGCTCTAAAGGCAACCACAGTTCTGAAACACCAGCTAAAATTGCATAAATTATTATTTTTATAACAAAATAAGCCAGATGCCAGGAGTGTGAGTCCCCAGCATGACTGGTTCAGCCACTCCAAAGGGTGAGGATGAGGCAGGGATCACATGGTGCTTCACTGTGGATAGACCTCACTGTTTTTTGAGCTCTTTTACATTAAATCCTTCCTAATATTTTCAGTTTTATAATCCAAACCTGCACCTCCTGTCTTGCAGCTGATCAAGAAGCAGCTGGTGAATGCCATCAAGGCTCTGCAGAAGCAGTACGTGAGCTCGGATGCCGTGGTCACCAGTGATGACGGCAATGCCAACACGCTCTGCAGCGCCCTGGAGGCTGTGTTTGTGCACGGGCTGAAGGCAAAGCACATCAAGGCAGAGAGTGGGGGGAAAGGGAAAAAATCAGGGGGTCGGGGCCCCCTTCCCCAGCCAGTCTTTTGGGGCCTGCTGAAGAGCATCACACATCGGTGAGTGGCTCTTGCTGCTGGCAGGGATTCACACCCTCAGGTTTATCCCTTCTTTTGGTGCCGTCAGATTTAGGGAATGAGGGGGATGGCTTGATGAACAGATGTGTCTCTACCCCACCTGTGTGCTCAGTCCCCTCAGCAGCAGGGAAGGATGCTCTCACGGGGCTTTGGGGGACTGCCCTGGACCCTGGGAGATGGAGGTAGCAGAGTGAAACCCCTGCAGTGTGAAGAGGGGCTGATCCCCCACATCCCTGCTCAGTGTGTGCTGGGGATGAGCTGATGTCCCCAAAAAGTTGAGGATTGAAACTGAAGGCACACCCCTTTCTTATTTATTTCTGGGTGCCAGGCTGGATTTCTGGGGCCAGCGGAACCCCAGTGGCCACGCTGGTCTCCAGCAGCGGCTGCTTATGCACAACAGGATCTGGGTTCTCTCCTGGCCTGGATCTGCTGGGACTGGTTGACCCTGTTTCTTTATGTCCCAGCCAGCCTTTGAGGAGGTCTTTCCTGAGTGATCACTGTTTACTGGGGTTTTCTAAGCCACTCCCTCAGTCAAGTTCACACACAGTAAATAACAGCCCACACACGAATCGAAAGCCTCATCCAGCTCCATCACCAACTTCTGAATTATGAAAGAGTGGATGAAAATAACTCTTTCACATGCTATGGGGGATATTTTTGTGCCCTTTGAAGGTTTTTTCTTCTGTCTAGAGAGACAGATTAGAAAAGAAGCCTTACAAAATCTTTGCTCTGGTTTTTGAGGTGTGTACAGTGAGCTGGGAGCAGGGAGGATCAGGGAGCATGGTGTCGCTGTTGGATTTTAGGGAAGAACAGCTGAATTCAGGAGTTTGGGATTACTTGAGCTCAACCCCAGCCGGGTTGTTTTTTTGGGGCTGCCACAACAGTTTTCACTGTGTTTTGACTGCTTTTAAATTTGAAGTGAGAATTCAGACACGTGGTTGTCACCAAGGAGGATCCAGCCAGCACAAACCCCACAAATACACAAGGACAGCAGGAATTCTTCCCTCTGCATCCTCACCTAGTGCAACCTATGGGAGGAAGATGCCTCCAGTCAGAGAGGAGGATTAGCCAGAGGCACCACAGGACTGCCTGGGGTCCTTACCAACGTATTTAGTTTGGACCATTCAGGAGCCATCTTCCTCCATGGAAAACCCCATTTTCCATGAAGGAGAGAGATTTTCCACAGCTGGTTTTATCCCAACTCCTGAACTCCCTGCAGCAGAGCAGGTTGGGCAGTGTCTGATGAAGAAGGCTCTGGCCTTCCTGCACCCCGCAATGGACCAAAACAGAGCTGCTCACTCCTGTTCTGTTCTTTTTCCTCCTTTCCCAGAAATATTGTCTCGGAGCTGGAACAGCTGATGTTTATCAACACGGACGTGGGGCGCTGCCGGGCCTGGCTGCGGCTGGCACTGAACGACGGCCTCATGGAGTGTTACCTGAAGCTGCTGCTGCGGGACCGGACCCGGCTGCACGAGTACTACCAGGCCCCAGCTCTGCTCCTGGACACCGAAGAGTGCGAGTTTCTCCTCTGCTACTTGCAGGGTTTATCATCCTTAACCTTTGAGCTCTCCTACAAGTCAGCAGTTCTGAATGAGTGGACCATCACCCCGCTGTCTCTGTCAGGTCTGTGTCCCATGTCCGAGCTGCTGGAGCCCCTCACGTCCTCGGCCTCCGAACCCCACAGGAAAGCATCGCTGGGCTCCATTTCCCAGTCCTCGGGGTCAGATGAGATCGAGATCCAAGCCCCTGTCCTGCCCATCGGCAAAGCCAGCAACAAGATCAAGCTCACGTCGTCCTCACTGAGCTTGAACACCACGAGCTCGTCCCAGCTCTCATCCAGCCTGGGCTCTGACAGCCTCCCCCCGGTGCCCTGCACCCGCAGCCCCGAGCGCGCCGAGGAGCCGCTGTCCTGCGACTCTGACCTGGGCACGGCCACCGCCGAGGACCTGGACAGGTCCCTGCAGGAGTGAGTCTCTCCCCACATCTCTCCAAAGGGATTTTTGACCCTCTCTGGGCTCTTGTTATTTTCTCTCTATAGGCAGGAAGTTTTTCTCCCTGTTTGCCTTTAACAAGCTCCTTTTCCCTTCTGGAAGGAGCTTTTTTTGTTTTCACGAACCGCTCAGCATGGCTTGTTGAGACCCTGCTGCCACTGCAAATGAGCTCATGACCAGTGAAGTGTGTGTGCGTCCTCTTTACCAGGGCAGAAATGTCAGAAAAATGTTGCTCCCTGGTTTCAGGAATGTCACATCTTCCTGGCATACACTGGGGGATGCTCCAGGGCTTTCCACAGGGGGAAAGAAATTAGTTTGGTCACAGGGAAGGGTTGTAATTTGCAGCTTCAGCAGATCATTCAGAGAGGGAGGTTGTTGATTTGTCATCCTTGTGATTTATTCCTGCCAAGCATCCAGCACAAAGATTTCCAGGGTTATATAAACTCTGAGTAATCTGTAAATATTTTGCCTGTCACCTTTAGAGTGTGACTGAGAGAACCGAGCCTTGGGGTGATGCCTCTTCCCAGTCTTCAGGAAGAGTTAGAGCTGCAGACTGTGCTTCCCCATCTATAACAGCGTCATTCCCTACTTCCAGGATTTTGCATCTTCCAGTGATCCTGGAAGAACCTGCCTTGATTGGATTAAACTCGTGATGGAGACGCTCCTTTGAGTTTTAATCTTGGGCTTGTTTAATTCTGGGGCTGGCAGTGGAGTAGGACCTCG
Organism: Cyanoderma ruficeps; assembly: GCA_008694505.1. NCBI lineage: Eukaryota > Metazoa > Chordata > Aves > Passeriformes > Timaliidae > Cyanoderma > Cyanoderma ruficeps. The sequence goes on along the minus strand of VZDJ01000148.1, from coordinate 934,150 downwards.
GGAACAGCTGATCCTCTGGCCAGGCTCCACTGTTAATTGCTCATTAATGAAAACAGTTGCAACTTGGCATGTGGTCCAAGGCTATTGATTCTTGTCCAGGAGCTGTACATGGGGCTGGAACTGTGGGGAGCACCCGGTGCTATCCCTCCACCCACCAAATTAAACCAAATTAATGGGTGTAATTGGGAAATGCTCCCTTCACAGGCAGGGTCCTGCTCCATGCCACAAAGGGGGGATGCTCTGTGGGGTACAAATCGCATGTTTTTCTGTTGGCATCACTGGGACTTTGCAGCCACACTGTGCTGCCATCCCACACAGGCCAGCAGTGACACTGAACCCTTTTTACATGGTTACGATTTGCAATAACGAGGAGGGGGAGGGTTATAGGTTTTGGTTATTGAACTGTCTTCAAACCAATCACTTTTCCATTTCAAGGGTGTTGTCCGAGTTCAGCAAGGCCAGGCCAAGCCCGGACGCCCCGGAGGGACAGCTGCTCCCCAGCGTGCTGGGCTGCTCCCCCCAGCCTCCCCCGGGCCCCCCAGTGTTGCCCTCCTGCCCGGCACCGACCCACGGAACGCACCAGGAGCCTCCCTCCAGCAGTGAAGTCTCTGCTCAGACAGAGCGTCCCGGCCATGGGGATGGAGATGCCGGCAGCACGTCCGGAATTCCGCCCCCTCGGGATGGTCTGGGCAGAGCAGAGAGTGGTGGCAGTGAGGGGAGCCAGGCTGTCCCCAGCCCCACAGCCCAGCGCCTGCTCTCTCCCCTGCTGGGCTGTCCGGTAGGTGCTACAGCTCCCTCCCTTCCCATCTCCTTGGGTTTGTACCCAGTGGTGAAATAGGTACCCAGAAGGGAAATAAAACTGGGGACAGCTCCAATAGGAACTGCTTTTCTAGAATCAGGGAATCCCAGAATGGTTTAGGTTGGAAGGGACCTTAAAGTTCATCTAGTTCCACCCCCTGCCATCAGCAGGGACACCTTCTGCTAAACCAGGTTGCTCCAAGCCCCATGCAACCTGGCCTTAGACACTTCCATGGATAAATTTCTCCAAACTCCCATCTTCCACGTTGTTATCAGTGATGATTCCCACCCTATGGAGCTGTGGCCATGCAGCTGCTTCAGGAGAAACTGGACCAAAGTCTGTATTCCCTGGTGAAAGAGGCACCAAAGCTTTTGAAGCCCCGCCCGGCCTGTCAGTCATCCCTCTCCAGGAGCAGCCGCAGCAGGAAGTTTTGGTTTTGTTAGGGATATCTGAAGAGGGGTGAGCTCTTGCACAAATCTGGCCGTGGGCTGTGTGCAAGTGATAAAACAGCCCCAGAGTCAAGGTTCTCATGGGGACTTTTCTTCATTTATGGTCCACGTAAGAGGAGGGAAAAGGGTTGACTAGACAGGAAACAAACTGGTTTCCCAGTGGGAAAATCGTCCTGTGCAGAACATCTGTTCCCAGAGTGGGATGGCATTCCTGGGTGTTGGTCTCGAGCAGCACCGGATTTCCCCTGCTGCCACCAGAAGCAGATCCACATCCACTGGCTTCTGCTTTTAGGAAATTCTTTGAACAGCCCTGTCCTCTGTCTAATTTGTTACTGACTCTTCCGTCCTGGTTCCCATTGTTTCCATGCTGGTTCCCATCCTTTCCACACTGGTGAGGGTAGGATATACCTCACACCCCCCAGACCATTTCTCCTCTTGCTCTCTGCTCCTCTCAGTTCCCTCCCGCTTATCCCGTTTCCGCTGCTTCCTCCTGGCCCAGAGCCAGTTTGACCTAATCTATGTATAACATACTGTGTCAACAGGAAATTCCCCCTGCTCTCCATGACTCATGGAGCAATCTGCATTCCTGCCCCAGGAGTAATCCAGGAGCCACCACCCGTGATCCTCCCCGAAGGGTGGTGACAGCTCTTCTGCTGTCACTTAGGTTGTTATTCAAAATAAAAGGCTCTTGGAAGGCCGTGAAGGGGAGTTGAAAGGACGTTCCTGTTGGGATGCAGCCCTAGAAGGGTCTAGGAACGCTGCTGTCTTGTGCCAAGGCACTGAGCTGGGTTGTTTTTTCCTCCTGGTGTTTGCTCCGGGACCTTGTCCCAGAACCTTGCTTCTTTCAGGACGAATTTCTTCACTGAAAGGGTGGTCAGGCATTGGAAGGGGGTGCCCAGGGAGGTGGTGGAATCCCCATCCCCAGAGGTGTCCAAGGAACGCCTGCACATGGCACCCAGTGCCCTGGTCTGGCTGCCAGGGTGGGGATTGGGCACAAGTGGGACCTGAAGGGCACTTCTCCCTTGATGATTCTGGGATTCTTAGAGCCAGAAAAGCTCCTGGAGAAGCTACAGCCATTTTTTTCCAGCTCATGGATCTCATCCCCTCCTGGCACATGCAGACAGAGGCTTCTTCTGCTTTCCCTGCCTTATTTTTCCCCTGCACAGTCCAAGCCCCTGTAGCATCCTCTTGTGAGCCAGAGGTCTCTATTTCACCCTGGACATCTCTGTGCCTCTCCCCATCTCTGTTCTTCCTGGTGCTGCTGCTCCAGCTCATGCCCTTCCATGGCAGGGCTGGAGTTTCACCCCCATCAGTAAAACTCCATGGACCTGTGGTCACTGCAGGATGTGCAATGATTTTAGGGGGAGAAAACAGGTTGATATATTTTTTAAATTTTATTTTATTTTATTATCCCACCAGAATACAATCCCAGTATTTTCCAGCTGTTGACACAGTTCCATGGATCATTCTCTGATTGGAGGGAGTAGGGGAGTCATCCATCTGGGAGTGGCCAGCAGAAAATCAGACAGTCATGAAATGTTTTGGGGAGGAAGGGAGCGTAAGACTCATCTCATTCTCAACCTCCTGCCATGAGCAGGGACACCTTCCATTAAATCCACACATCAGTGCCTGGGATTTGGGCTGCACAGCAGCAGCCCCCAGGGAGGGGTTGCTGTGTATGTGTGTGTTTGAGGGGCACAGGGTGTTTGATGGGCTTAATAATGCATAATATTTCATTTTTTAAAAGAAGAGCTGGATCTCAGAAGATGATTTCTACAGACCTTCCCCGGAAGAGAGCAGTAGGAGCACGGCCAACACCAATGGCTTTGGGCCAGAGGGGGACAGCAAGGGGACAGCCCCAGGCCTCATCAGTGCTCTGGACTTGGAGAGCCTCTCAGTGCCATCCTCAGACACTGGGAAGCCCAAAACGTCCCCAGAGCGGGAGCAGAAGGGCTTCAGTGTGGTGCACCGCAGGCAGATGGGTATGTGCCACTCCTGCTGCCCTCGTGCTTGGGGGCTGCTCCAGTGGGGATGGGCTGTCTGGGGAGAGCTGTTGGCTGGTGTGAGCTGATGGCAGCACTGGGAGATACAGAAGGCAATGCAGCAGCTTCCCAAGGCATTGCTGAGCCCAGGGAAGCTCTGGTGGAAAGCATTTTAGTGGGAGAGGGTCTGACCACCCTGTGGAATGCCTTTCCTTCATCCCACTTTTTCCCAGCCTCAAAATCCAAATGCAGGGGGACAGAAACTCAAATGCAAGTGGATAGAGATGGAGACCAAGGTCCTGTCAGCTCCTGCCCCAGCCCACCATGTACCAGCACTGGCTCTCACCCCTGCCATGCCTCTGGGTGCTTGCTTCGAGCCCCTCTTGGCTTTTCTCTCCCCACTAGCTTCCCTTCTCTCACTCAAACTGAGCCATCTCTTGTCCCAGGTCTTTCCAACCCTTTCCGTGGGCTGCTGAAGCTGGGCAGCCTGGAGCGGCGAGGAGCCATGGGGATCTGGAAGGAGTTTTCCTGCGAGCTGTCCCCGCTGGAGCTGCGGTTCTTCCTGGACCACGAGGAGCGGATCTGTGTGGAGACCTACTCCCTGCTGCGCTGCGAGTCCCTGGCGCTGACCCACTCCGATGGCCGCTTCGAGCTGGTTTTCCTGGGGAAAAAGCTCTTCCTCCGAGCCCCTTCCCAGGATGAGGCCGAGGACTGGCTGGACAGGATCCGCGAGGCGCTGCGCAAGTGCCGGCCACAGCTGGAGGAGGAGGACTGGGAGACTCTGGAGTGTTCCGAGGATGGAGGCGAAGCCCAGCCCAAGGGCGATTCCAGTGCTCTCCAGTACAGTGATGTGCCCGGGAACAGCTTGGACTGGACTCCGGCTCCAGGGGCAGAGCTGGATGCGATCAAAGAGACTGTTCTGTACATGGACGTGGACAAAACCTGGGTCCCGTTTATTTTTTCCCTGTCTCTAGAAACTCTGAAGTGCTTTAAAATCAGAAACAATGACAAAATTTTAAGCAACAGTTACGGCATAGAGACCATCCAGGACATCCTTCCAGACACAAGCCTGGGGGGACCCTCCTTCTTCAAGGTGATCACCTCCAAGGCTGTGCTGAAGCTGCAGGCTGAGAACGCGGAGGAGGCGGCCTCGTGGCGGGAGCTGGTCCGAGAGGTGCTCATGTCCTACCTGGAGAGTGCCGAGGAGGCGTTGACCCTGGGGGGCAGCTTGGATGGGCACTCCCAGGTTGTCCTGAAGAACATCGTGAAGGAAAACAGCTTCTTGTTGCAGTACCTGGTGGCCATCCCCATGGAGAAGGGCCTGGACTCGCAGAGCTTCATCTGTGCAGGTACAGAACCATGGAACAGTTTGAGTTGGAAGGACCCTAAAGCCCTTTCAGTCCCACTCCCTGCCAGGGACAGGGACACCTTCCACTATCCCAGGGTGCTCCAAGTTCTGTCCGAGCTGGTCTTGGACACCCCCAGGCAATGGGGCAGCCGCAGCTTCTCTGTTTTCCCAGAGATCCCAGCAGCACAAGATCTCCTTGGAGGGGCTTCATGTCCCCAGTCAGGGCACCTTTGGTGTCCTGTGGGGACAGGGTGAGGCCCCCATGCTGAGTCCCCACCTCAGCCCAGTCCAGCTAGGATGTTACTGGGCTCCCATTTAAGATGCTTTTGGTACAGACAGTGGGAAACTGGGGTTGAAACAACCTTAGGTTGATCAGGAAGCTCAGGACTCTCTTCCTGGGCATTTTGAGGCCCCAGCCTGTGTGGAAAGTGCAATCTGGAGCAGTTTTTCCAGTAAGGCAGCACGGGAGCAGGGATTGCCATGGGTGTGACGGGCTGATTTTGCAAAACAATGATTTACCCTTCCCCTGACGCCTCTCCGCACACGGGGAGATTCTAGTGGCACCTTCACTGACCTCCACAGGAGCTCTAATTTGCTTTTTACCTTGCTAAGTTAATTAAATTTCAGATTTCTCTCCTGCTTCAATTATATTTCTTGTACCCTCCAGCAGGTTGTTTTTTTTTTTTAATCTCTCTCCTTTTTTTATATAATTTTTTTTCTGGTCTATTTGGTCTCTGCCTTCCCTTCCAGGCTCTGTCCTGCATCTTCCACCTCCCCACAGCTGGAAGCCACAAGCCAAAAAGACAAATTTGCAGTTTTTCTGTGTAGGTTTTTTTCAGGGATCTGCCTGCCCTGCTTTCACCCCCCTCCCAGTCTGACACCTGATGTGTTTCCTTCCATCTCAGACTAATGAGCAATAAAGGCTGTTTTTTCTTAATTCAGAAAGCAACACATGATCTCCATTAATATTCTGGGGAGATGAGCTCCAGCTATTCCAGAGTGCAATGGATGGGGTAGTGGGTTCCCCACTGCTATAATAAAGATGTTTCAGGGTTAATCCATCCTGATCTCATCCCCTGTAGATGAGGTTTTGGTACCCTGTGACAGCAGCAGAAAAGAAAAGGGCTGAGCGCAGGCAAAATAGTGAAAGTTACTGATGGGACAGCGAGTGAGATTTAGGTTCTTCCCTAAACCATTGGGATGTTGCCAGAATTCACTTTTCCTAAAAAAACAAAACAAAAACAGCAAACAGTTGAACCACTTGATGGATAAAAATGGGTTCACAGATAGTTGAGCCTCCTTTTTATGGAGAAAGAGTGAAGCAGCAACTGTTGAACCATCATAGGCTTAAATCCATGAGGAGGGGGCTGGAGGCCTCACAATGAATGTCCTGCAGGTGCTTTAGGTGGTCTCTACCCTTTCCCAAAACTTCATTGTTCAATTCCATGCTGCCAAAAGTTTCTCCCCTATCCCGGCAGCGGTGGGCAGAGGCTGTGGGCAGCACAGTCCCCTCTCACCCCCTGCTCCCACAGGCTGCTCCCGGCAGATCGGCTTCTCCTTCGCCAGGCCCAAGCTCTGCGCCTTCTCCGGGCTCTACTACTGCGACAGCTGCCACCGGGACGAGGAGACCGTGATCCCCTCCCGCCTCATCCACAACTGGGATCTCACCAAACGTGGGGTGAGTCCTGGGCCGGGTCCATGCAGGGAGCAGGAAAACGCTCCAACATCTGCTTCCTGAAGGTTCATCTGGGCATTCCCTGGGCTGGAAATGCCCACTCCCAACCTCCCTCCGAGCTCTAGGGCTGCTCCGTGGTCTGTGTCCACCTGTCCCCTTTCTCTGTGCCCCAGGTGTGCAAGCAGGCCCTGAAGTTCCTCACGCAGATCCGAAACCAGCCGCTGATTGACCTGAAGCTGGTCAATGAGAGCCTCTACGAGCACGTGGAGAGGATGGGGCGGATCCTGCGCAGCCGGGAGCAGCTGAAGCTGCTGGGGGATTATCTCATCATGTGCCGCAGCGGCGCCCTGAAGGAGCTCAGCAAGCGGTGAGGTCTTTCCCGGGGTGACATTCCCCTCTCTTGGCACCCCAGTGGTCTCCTGGTCCCCCTCCTCACGCACCATGGGAGCAGGGAACAGTGCTCCCAAGGCTCAGGCTGGTTTTTCCCTCCATATCATCTACTCTAAGGAGTTATCCATCTGTTGGCTGGGTCACCACAATGAGCTGTGACTCAGGAAACACCTTCCTGGCTGAGGAGCTTCTGGCTGGACAGGAAACACCTGGCAAAATAGATGAGATATTTATTTTCTTTTTTGCTCCCCTTTGAAATGCTCGCACATGCTTTATAGTGGCAGGATTTGGGATGTGAAAATGGACTCTGCAGTGATTCACTTCAAGAGGCTGCTTCATCCAGGCTCCTCCTTGCTCCAAAGCTGTTGGAGGTGTGATGGAGATCGTCTACCCCCTTCCTCTTTGTGCTTCTTTGCAGGCTTGATCACAGGCATTACCTCCTGGAGTGTCCCCACAAGTACAGCGTGGCTGATCTGAGCCAGGTGAGAGTTGTGCATGGTCATAGAATCACAGAATGCTTTGGGTTGGAAGAGACCTTAAAGACCACCCAGTCGCACCCCTGCCATCCAGTTCCACCTCCCACTAGACCAGGTTGCTCCAAGCCCCTTGGCCCAGTTGTTGAGGTTTTCCAGGTGAAAACACCCCTGTCTGTGGGGATGCCATGTGCCGCTCCTTCAGCAGGAAGTTCCCAACATTTGGGTTTTTCAGTGATTCTCAATCTGGGAGCTCCATTCTGGCAGGTTGTGGTGCTGCTCTCAGCAATCCAGGGTCCCATTGCACCCCAGGTGTGTGGGGTGGGGTTGTTTTGGAGGACAGTCCTACCTGCAAGTGGAGCCCAAAGAACGGGTGTGACACAGCAGACCCTGCCGGGGCCGGGCTCCAGGAGCACTGACCCCTGTGTCCCCCAGATCGCCGACGGCGTCTTCGAGACCTTCCTGCAGTCGCTGCTGCAGTTCGCCTCCCACCACGTCTACAGCTGCGACCTGTGCACGCAGCGGGGCTTCATCTGCCAGATCTGCAACCGCGGCGACATCATCTTCCCCTTCGAGTTCGACACTACCACCAGGTGAGTGAGCCACCTCTGCCCCGTCCCACTGCAGCCGGGACACCCAGGGCACAGCCCCAACCAACCCCTAAGTTCTGCTCGGGGTCTGCAAGCAGACCCCACATCCAAGGCAGGTGGGGAATTGGAAATGGCTCTGAGGTGGTTGTGCATCCTCGTGATGCCCACGACCTTGGATGGTCTTCCTCATCCATGGGAACCATATTGTGCCTATGTCCTCATTGGAGCCAGATCCTCATTGTGCCCATGTCCTTGTGGGAGTTGCATCCTCGTGGTGCCCTTGTCCTTGTGGAAGCCACGTCCTTGTGGATCCCCCATCCTTGTGGGACTCATCCTCACAGTTCCCACATCCTTATGCCCGTGTCCTCATAGAAGTCATCAGATCCCGATGCTCCAAACAAAATCCAGGCCGTTAGAGGCAGGAGCAGACTGTCCTCACAGAGCCAGGATGTCACCAAGAGAGGTGGCTTTGCAGACTGAAGATGCAGAGCCACCAGCACCTTGCTGTCAGCCTGCAAAGGCCTTGCTGGGTGCCAGGGCTGCCAAGGGGCTGGAAGGAGGAGGAGGAGGAAGGTTCTGTATGTCACTGTCTTGCTTACCTGGCCAGTGCCTCTCCACTCAGGGTCAGTCTGACCCCTTGCAGAGGCTGTGGAAGGGAAGGGGAAGCAGCAGTGGGACTGTCCTACATCCCTGCACAGCCACAGAAGGACGAATGGACACATGAACACAGATTTCATAGAATACTAAAATGGTTTGGGTTGGAGGGACCTTAAAGCCCGTCCAGTGCCACGCACTGCCATGGGCAGGGACACCTTCCAAGTCCTGTCCAAGCTGGCCTTGGACACTTCCAGGGATGGGGCAGCCACAGCTTCCCTGGGAGCAGAGATGGATGGGGAGCAGCACGGTGGGATGTGCTGGGAGAGGGCTGAGGATGTTCCCAGCAGGAGAGGGGTAACACTGGCTCTCCCCGGGTTTTTCCCCTGCCCACAGAGCTTCCATTCCTTACAGGCAGAGGGACCTGTCCTGCACTGGGGTCGGCTGTGGGTCAGGGTACAGCAGCTGGACAGAAGTTGGAATCAGGATGGGGATGGTGTTAGAGGGGAGCTTTTATCCCCACCACCATCAGGGTTTGCTGAAGAAATCAAACCCTTCCAGCCAAGGAGCCTGCTCCATTGTAGGCGGAGAGATCCACGTCTCCATGGTTATGTTATAGAACCATGGAATCATTCAGGTTGGAAAAGCCCTGTAAGATCATTGAGTCCAGTTCCCCCAGCACTGCCAGGGCCACATGTCCCCAGGTGCCACATCCACATGGCTTTTAAATCCCTGCAGGGATGGGGACTCCACCACTTGCCTGGGCAGCCTCTGCCAGAGTTGGACAACTCTTTCAGTGAAGAAATATTCCATAATATCCAACCTAAACCTCCCCTGAGGCAACTTAAGGCCATTTCCTCTTGTGCTGTCTTAGCCTATTTGGCTTTGAGAACAGTCCTGGCAGAGAGATTTCGCAGGCTCATGGGCTGTGTGGTTTCACTTTGCTGGCAATCCCTAAAAGTGAGCAGCAACACCCAGAACCTGCCGAAAATACCGAGGATACTGGGATCCGTGGGTGCTCCATGTGTTCCAGGGCTGCGAGTATTTCTGTGGAGGAGGAGCAGCGCTGCTCCCTCCCCTCCGTGCCACAGGGACGGCACTGAACTCATTATCAGGGACAACAACATCCCCAGAGAACCGATTTTCCCTGGAAAAAGAGCAGCCGGGCTCTGGAAAGGGCTGGCACGCAGGGCCGAGCTGGCTGGCGGCCGGCCGGAGGTCTCGTGTCCCGTGGAGCCGAGCTCTGAAGTTTGTTGACGTCTTTCTTTCTCACCCTGACGGAGGAGGTTGTGCAGCAGGAAAGAGGCTCAGCCGACATCCTCGCGGAGCTGAACGCGGCTTCCTGCCCCTCTGCGCGCCCCGGGGCCGCCGGGTCACACTGGCACTCGCTGCAGGATGTATCTGCAGCGCCTCAAACAATGACCCCGCCAGCGCAGGACCCCCTCCTGCTCCGGCAGCTCGGGGGGAAGTGGAGACAGGAGCTGCAACTTCCCACTCAGAACCACACCGGGTAAAACCCGGCTCCCAAATCCCCCCCACACCTGGGGAGCAGCCGCCACTGCTGCAGATCCAGAGAGGCCACATGGAAGTGTGTTCCACCTGGGAAATGTGTGTTTTCCATCCCAAATCCTGGCTGTCCGTGCATGAGCCTTTCCCTGTCCCGAGTCCCTCAGGGTTTGCAGCTCCTCTCCGGAGCAGGATTTGACCCCAGCTGTGATGATGTGGTCCCTTTCCTGGCACTAACGGGTGTTTCTCTGCCTCTGTCCCATGCATCCTTCGGGGAATTAAGGTGTTCTGTGCTGTTCACACATCGATTGTGCACCAGGTATTTGCACAGTGAAGGTAAATCTGGCTGCCCCGCTGGCATGTGGCTGAGCCACATTTTACTACCACTGAGGAGCTGGGGATCACACCCCAAAAATTGACCTCAGCCTTGATAGCAGAGACATTTCTGCTGCTGACTGAGCAGTGAAACCCCTGCTCAAGCTGAGGTCCTTCACAGGGTATCACATTCTGCTGCTGCTGAGCCAAATCAGGGAGCTCCTACGCCTCCACGGAGCCACCTGCTCAAGGGCAGCTCCCTCCTGGCTGCCTGTCCCTTCCCTGCAGCTTCACTGTCCCCACAGCCTCCCTGCCACATGCAGGTCAGGGTGGGGTGTCCCACTCCAGCCATGCCAAGCAGAGGGTCCCAAACAGCGATGCTGTCACAGGGCTTGGTGGCACAAGATTGGTATCAAGGGATCAGTGTCACAAGGGTCAATATCCAGGGTTTGGTGTCACAGGGTTTGTTGTTGCACGGGGTGTTGTCACACCCTCAAAGCTGTGCTCGGTGCTGGGAGAGCAGGGCACAAACCTCAGCTCAAACCTCAGTCCCCATCTCTCTCACACGCTGGCAGCTGCCGGCAGCGCCCACCACGCTCCTTCCGGCCAAGATGCTGCGCTCGGAGCTGCTGGGCTGGATGAGGAACTGCTGGGCTGGATGAGGAGCTGCTGGGCTGGATGAGGAGGTGCTGGGCTGGATGAGGAGCTGCTGGGCTGGATGAGGAGCTGCTGGGGTGAATGAGGAGCTGCTAGGCTGAATGAGGAGGTGGTGAGGTGAATGAGGAGGTGCTGAGGTGGATGTTCCACTCAAGCAGCTGCTGCTCCTGTGCTCAAGGCTCCTCCTGAGCTGGGGCTGAGGCTCTGTTCAGTGAGTGCTCAAAACACACCAGGACAGGGAATTGTCCCCTGGTTCAGTGGGGGAAGTTTGGTCTTTGCTCTGATGTTACCAACACAGTGGGTTTGTTTTTTCCCTTCTTTTCCCAGGTGCAGTGAATGCAAAACCGTCTTCCACCGGGACTGCCACGCCCGGGCCCCGTCGTGCCCACGCTGTGAGCGGCGGCAGCGGTACCAGCGGCGGCTGGAGGCCAGCACAGAGCCCAGCCTGTAGCCTGGCACTGACCTCGACACTGCCCTCGGGATGGGGACGGTGGGAGGGACAGAGCAGACCCTCCCTGCCTGAGCCCATCCTGCGCCTGGCCCCGCCCTGGGGACAGGGACAATGTGGGGTGGGTGCTCGTGCCCCACGGAGGGACCTTCTGCCCACCCAGGGCTAAAGAAGGGGGCTGGAAAAATCCATCCCCCTTCACACTAACCGGGTGCTGTTCGCTGTCACCCTCCTGGTGCCAATGTCCCCTCCCAGTGGAACCCAGCGGGTCTTCAGGGTGTCATCCCAGGATTCCAGTCAAGGGTGTGGAGAATTGACATTGATCAAAGCTCTAGTTTTTTAGGATACTGAAAACCGGTATTTTTTTACATGGGGGTTTTGCACAACTGGGCTGCTCTGGGTGGTGGACCCATGCAGGGAGGGGACAAAGTGACACTTGTGCCTTTAGGGACCTGCGTGCCCCAGGTGGACTCTGGGTGCCCTGAGCATCTCCCGCTCAGAGAGCCCAGCCAGGGCCGTGGCCTCCGGGGAGAGCCGGGCCCTCCTCCCCACCTGCTGCTGCTCATCCTCGGGAGAAGTTTTATTTTCCTTTAACCCCTCCCCACGCAAACATAATTAAAGTCTATTTAACAACAAGTGAAGCGATTTTTGAGTTTGCTTCTCTGAAGTGGGACCTCATCAGAGTTTGAAGCTGACACAGTGTCTGTGGGAAGAGGGTTGGGAATGGGAATGCTGCCTGTCCCTTGCCCTCTGTCCTCCATCCTCCCTGTCCATCCCCCATCTTTCTTGCCCATCCTCCAGGGTTTCGCTTTGACAATTGCTTGGGGGTCCCTTCCCTATTTTCCTTCCCAGCTGCTCCTCACTGGTGTCAGCCTCTCCCATTGTTGTCTTCCCCACCACTCACGGGCTGGGAGGACTTGGGACGTGCCCACCAACAGAGCAGAACTCCCTGGGATGCGTGGGGACAAAAACCAGGGCAGGGCAGCTCCCGTGGGGCCCCCCTAACCGGGTCCCCATCCCACTGCCCAGGGAGGCCGTGCCAGATCTGGCAGCAGCGCAGATCCCGGCTCAGCCGTGGGGCTGGGCCCTTCCTGCGGCAGGAACCTCCCGAGGAGCCGTTTCCTCGTCGGGCGGCAGCGGGTCCCCTCCGCCACCGTCCCTCCCCGCCCGCCGAGGGGAGGAAACGCGCCCCAGCACCCCGCGCTGCAGCCGGGGACGGGGCACCCACCCCGCTGCGGAGCCCGGCCCCGTCTCTCGTCGAGGCGGCGGCGGAAACCGGGCGAGTCGGGACCGGCCCGGCGCGGGCACGAGCGGCACCGCGGGCGCGCCCCCGCCCCAGCGCCGGCCGCAGGTGAGAGCGGGGCTCGGGGGCTCTGGGGGCTCGGGGACCGGCGGCTCGGGGGCTTCGAGGGCTCCGCGACTTGGGGCTCGGTGGCTTTGGGGTCTCGGGCATGGTGGCAAGGATGGTGGCGGTGACCTCAGGGCTGTTCCGGCAGGTTCGGGCGGTTTGCGGAGCGGCCGCGTAGGGCTGGAGCTCATCCGGGACCCCGAGGGTGCTGAGCTGAGGGGTCCTCAGCCCAGGAGGGCTTGGGCGCTGCCGTCACCCCTTCCCTGCCCCGTGTCCCGCAGGCGGAGGCGCGGGGAGGCCATGGAGGTGGCGGAGCCGGCGGAGGAGGCGCTGGTGCTGGTGGAGTACGGCTTCGAGTACCGCGCCAAGGACGGCACCTTGGTCTCCATCAAACCCAACGAGCGCTATGTCCTGCTCAAACGCACCAACCCGCACTGGTGGCACGTCCGCAGGAGCGGGGACGCCCGGCCCTTCTACATCCCGGCCCAGTACGTCAAGGAGCTGCCGCCAATCGCCGCCCCAGCCCCGCTTGACCCCCCGCCATCGGCACATGCTGCGACGACAGAGCCGGCCGCGCTAGTCCCTCAGCCCCCGCCAGCCTACGAGTATCGGTTCATCGGCGCCGCCGAGCCGGGGGAGCCGGCAGGAGGATGCCCGGTGCCCCGCAGGGACTCGGTGCCCAGGAAGGACTCGGTGCCCAGGAGAGACTCGGTGCCCCGCAGGGACTCGGTGCCCAGGAAGGACTCGGTGCCCCGCAGGGACTCGGTGCCCAGGAGGGGCTCACCGCCATCACTCAGCTCTTTTCGGGTCCTCCCGGGGCTTACCCCACACCCCGCTGAGCCTGTGAGACCTTCACACTCCCTGGATGACCTGGCGCGGGTGACACCAGCATCACGCAGTGTCACTGCCATGGGGGCACACGGGGACCCCCCAGGACACGCTCGCCCGCTCGGGAAAAGCCGCTCCGAGACCCTCTGCGCCTCCGGCAAGGACAGGGACGTGGCCAGGAGGTGGCCGGGGGCCGGCCCCGCGGCTCAGGTACGGTGACATCCCCGCTGCTGTCCCCGAAAGCTGCGCTGAGGGGGGTTAGCGGGTAGGAGTGTGGAGCCTGGGTCCCTCGGCTGATTCAGTGGCCGTGTTCCCCCACCATGACGCTGTGACCCCCAGCACAGGGTGGGTGACACCCCGGCACTGCAGCCACTGCTGGGTCTCCCCACCGAGCTGACCCCATGAGACAAATCTGCAGGTGACCCCACCATAGGGTTTGGCCAGAATTAACCATTTTGGGGTGTGAGTGACCCCCACACAGGGACCCCCCCACACACCCTCCACCCTCAGCCCCCTGGCCGGTGCCTCAGTTTCCCCACCCTCATGGGCACCCCTGGGCTCTCCCAGCCCCCCACTCTGCAGAACCCCGTGGTCCCTGGAGTAGAGGGTGGCGCTTGGTGTCACCCAGGGAGGCTTTGGAGTGTCCCCCTCAGGTTTCTGGAGCGTTCCGGGATGAGAGGAGGCACGAAGGGGTTAACAGGGAAGCGCGGCAGCTCCTCCCTGCCGGGGCGGGAGCCTCACCTGGGTGCAGCACCCATTGACCGAGGTGGGTGCTGGGTGCACCCCGGCACAGGCCAGCGCCCCGACACTCCAAACCCACGTTCACCCCACGCCAGTAAGTAGCAAAGGGCTCTGCCCAGCACCCCCTAGGCTGAACCCCCCGGAGGGGGCACCCAAGGGTGGGGCTCTCCCCCCCCACCCCCGGCCACTCACCTGCCACCAGCGCGGGCTGGGGTACACAGAGTGAGACAGTCATGGCAGAGGGGTGGGTCCCACGACCTTGTCCCCTCCTCACTTGTCCCCAAGCACCTCACTTTGGAGTAACCCCAGGCACCTGGGACACTCCAAGCCTGAGTGTCTCCCACTTCAGTCCAGGGAGGGATTGTGCCACCCGGGGGAACTGCTGAAGGAAATGGGGTCTTGGTGGTGGAGGGCTGTGTTTTACACCCCATTTTGAACTCCATTTTCACCTTATTTTCACCCCGTTTTACACCCTGTGCCCCCAGCTGTGCCCTTTGCACACTGAAAGCCAATGACTTCCCTCTGGGGGTGACCCAGCATAGTCCCCTACCCCAATGCCACCACAGGGGCATTCCCCTTCCCTGCCCAAATCCAACCAGTGCCAAAACCATCCGGCATCGGGCAGGGCAGGACCATGGTGACCTCGGTCCTGCCACCATCTGCACCCCCACCCATGGGATGGGGTGGGATGGGATGATCCCAGTGTTGTGGGGATGCAGCAGCCCCAGGTCAGCTTCTGGTGTAGCCGTGTGACACCAGATGGGCCACCGGGAATTTGGGGGGATAGTCCCAGTGCAGTTCCTGCTCAGCATCATCCTGGAGCAACTCCTGCTCGGTTGGCCTTGGCTTTGCCGGAGTGGGTGACGGGTGGCAGGTTGTGGATGGTGGGTGACAACAACCCCAAGAGAAGCCAGTTCCGCCCTGGGCGTCTCTTCCGCTCCCCGAGCCCCGGCAGGAAACGCGGTGGGTGCAGGGCCCGGCTCAGGGCGCCAGCGGCGTCACCGGAGCCTCGCAGTGTCCCCACGGCTGTCCCCACCCTGGTGCCCCCAGTGCTGCCCCAGTGTCACCACGATGGGTGACCAGGCACCGGGGGGTCCGCAGCAGGCTCGGAGCAGGGTGTTGCAGCTGCTGCACTTGGGGAAGGTAGGCAGCACCCAAGGGTGCACCCAGCTGGGAGAGGGGGGTATTTTCGGGTCGCCCCTCAACAAGCTCCCCCCTGGGTTTCCCTGGGGGTTTATGGGCGCTGGTGGGTGCCACAATGCCCGTCCCAAAGCAGGGAGGGGCACCCAGCCCCACCCCTGGTGGTGAGAAACCCCCAGGGATGCACCCATGGGAGAGAGAAAGGTGCTAGGAGGGCTCCATGCCAAGGATCCGCCATTGTCATCCCCATGTCCCTTGTCCCCAGGAGGAGGGCAGACCCACCGGTGGCTTCTGGCCCTGCTCACCATGGTGGGGGGATCGTGGGTTAATGGGGGGAGGACGAGGGGTGTCATCGAGCTGCTGTCCCACTCTGATCCAGGGTGTCCCCAAGGAGCCACTGTCACCTCCCTCGGGTGGAGGAAGGGCTGGAGTTGGGACCTTTGTCCCCGCAGCCATTAGTGAGAGACTCAGGCTGTAAAATCAAAGGGTGACAGGAGGGGGTTCCCCGCTGGCAGCACCCTCCTGGTCCCAGGGGACACATCCCCCTACCCCAAGCATCCCCACAGGTGGGAGTCAGCCAGGCTGGTGCTGGGGCTGCTATTTTGGGATGTGGTGATGGGACTGTCTGGTTTGGCATCCGGCTCTGGGCGGGACGCCAGTGCTGTCTGTGGGTGCTGGAAGTGTCCCAGGGTGCAGGTGATGAGGGTACTGGGTGCAAGTGTGGGTGAGATGGGTGTGAGTTTTGGGGTGCTATTGCTGGAGAGGTGGGAGCGGAGGCTGCGGGTACAGGGGATGAGCAGGTTGGAAGTGTTGGGGCCGCAGATGTCACTGCAGAGTTTGTGGGTGTTCATGGTTTGGGTGCCAGTGATGGGGGTGCTGCACAGCGCAGGTAATGCAGGTACCAGTGGTGTGGATGCCAATGATGCAGGTGCTGTATGCAGGGGGTGATGCAGGTACCAGCGATGCAGGTGTGGATGATGCAGGTGATGCAGGTACCAGTGATGCAGGTGCTGCAAAAGTGGGTACCAGGGACACAGGTGTTGATGCTGAGGGTGACGTGGGTACCAGTGATGAAGGTGCTGATGTGGGTGCAGGTGATGCAGGTACTGATGATGCAGTGACACGGGTACCAGTGGTGCAGGTGCTGCATGCAGTGGGTCGTGCAG
Organism: Cyanoderma ruficeps; assembly: GCA_008694505.1. Classification (NCBI taxonomy): domain Eukaryota; kingdom Metazoa; phylum Chordata; class Aves; order Passeriformes; family Timaliidae; genus Cyanoderma; species Cyanoderma ruficeps. The sequence continues at coordinate 917,701 of VZDJ01000148.1, read as the reverse complement.
GTCCCAGTGATGTGGTGCTAGTTGTGAGGGTGCTGCCAGCAGCAAGTGACACAGGTTCTGGCACTGGGGACCTCAATGTCCCTTCATGTGCTCACCCATGTGTCCCTGGGTGCTCCCTGCCCCACTCTGGGTGCTGTGGGTGCCCTTCTCCACCTCCTGGCCTCCTACAGCCCATCACTGGCACCTCCTGCCCCACACTTTCAGGGGCCTGTGCAGGGGGGTGACCCAGCAGCCAGGGCAGGATCCAGCTCCTCGGTGCCTCCCCCATCGGCCGGACTCCACAGTGGGGACATCCCAGGAATGCCATCCCAGCTGCAGTAGTGACACATCCATGTTCCCCCAGGCACACAAGGAGTCAGAGGAGACGCCTGATCCCATCTACCTCAACATCCAGGAGCTGCGGGAAGCAGCCGCCAGCTCGGCCCCAGAGGAGCCTGGCAGCTCCGTGTCGGACTGGGAAACCCACACGGACACGGACAGTGGACATTTGTTTTATTATAACCCGGTGACGGGCGAGACCACGTGGGATTGTCCCTTCGGGCAGGCGGCCGATGGAGTGAGTCCCGCCGCCTCTCCCGCCTCTTCACTCGCACACAGCCCGGAGCTTCCCGAGTGGGAACAGCACGTGGATGAAGGAAGCGGACAGACTTTTTTCTATAATTCGGTGACAGGTGAGACGTCGTGGGACCCTCCCACTGCAGGAGACACAGGCAGCCCCCAGGAGATGCACCCTGGGGGGACGCGGTACGGGCCCATGGAGCAGAGGGTGAGCACCCGGCAAGGCGCGGGGATGGGCTTTGGGTGGGGGCAGAGACAGGGATGGGGATGGAGGTGAAAAAGGAATGGGATGAAAATGGAGAGAGACTGGGATTGAGAAAGGTGTGGGAGATGAAATGGAGATGGAGATGGGGATGGAAACAGATGGAGAGAGATGGGAATGGAGATGAAGACATGAAGATGGACAAGGGTATGGATACAGGGGTGTAAGAAAGGATGAGAATGCAGATCAAAACATGGAATGGGAATGGAGGCAGAGCTGAAGATTGAGAAAGGATGGAAGATGCAATGGAGAAGAATATGGAAACAAAGATGGAGATAGGAACAGATAGAGGGATGTAGAAAGGGAAGAGAATGGAGATGGAAACAGGGATGGGATGGAGACAGGAGTCAAACTGGAGATGGGAGACAGGGATGGGAATGAAGATGAAGGTGCAGATGGAGATGGGAATGGATACTGAGATTGAGATGGAAATGGAAACAGGAATGGGAATGGAGATGGAGACAGGGATTGAGATGGAGGTGGGAATGGGGATGATGGAGATGGGGCAGCCCCCACCTGGACAAGCAGCACAGGGATGCAGATCTCTTGGTTGGGCCAAGATCTTGAACTGTCTCTTTTCTCCAGCCACCCACTCCAGAAACGGATTATCCTGACCTGTCTCCAGATGAGCTGGAGTGTTATCCTGAGGAGGACTATTCGCCCGTGGGCTCCTATGATCAGGGGGCCTCTCTCTGCCTGTCCCCGAGGCGCCCCGAGGAGCTGGGCTCACCCCCGGGCTGGTATGGGCACAGTCACCCCGAGGGAATCATGTTCTACCCGGAGCACTTCGGCCCTGACACGGTACGGGATAGCGATGGGAATAGGGATTGGGACAGGGTTGAGGATGGGAATGGGGACAGGGAAAAGGACTGGGAATGGAAAAGGAATACAGGGAGAGGAACTAGGATGGGGGCAGGGATGGGTTATGGATAACCCATGGATATGGGTAATGGGGTCAGCAGTGGGGATGGGGACAGGATCAGGGATAAAAATGCAGACAGAGGTGACTTCCAGGGATAAACATCCTCAAAAGGCACAGAGCAGGGGCTGTAGGGGCTCTGGGGTGCCTGGATGCACAGCACACAGCCCCCTCCTGGCAGGGGCACCTTGGGCATCACCTGCCCCCTCCCTGCCAGGTGCCATCGGGCCGCCGCCATGAGCGGGCCAGCAGCGGCTCCAGCCAGGACAGCGGGCTCTTCGCCTGGCACGGCTCCGTGTCACCCGCACCGGGCACCAAGGAGGAGAAGGTGAGCACCCAGGGAGGGGCACCCAGCCTGTCCTCACCCCAGCAACAGGGAGAGCAAGGGGAAAATTTGACATCCCCACCTTTACTTTCTAGTTTAAAAGCCTCGAAAAAGCCGGGGTGCTCAACCGTACCAAGACATCGGACAGAGGGAAGCGGCTCCGGTAAGAACATCCTGGTGTCCCCTGCCACTGGAGACAGGAGTCCAGCAGGGGGAGGGAGCTGTGTGTGACCCCTGTTCTCCTTCCCAGGAAGAACTGGAGCTCCTCCTGGACGGTGCTGGAAGGGGGAATCCTCACCTTCTTCAAGGACTCCAAGCACTCAGCTGCCAGTGCCTTGGTAAGAGCCCCAATGGCCTTGGGGCAGGGCAGCTCCCATGGGATGGAACCAGTGTCCATGAGAAAGGGCCAGCACCCATGGGACAGTGCCAGCGCCCATGGTACAGGGTCAGCACCCATGGGACTGGATGAGGACTCAGAGGATGCAGCCAACACGTGTAGGATGGGGACAGCACCCACAGGGAACACGGCACTGGCCTCACCTCTGGGATGGGGGTTCAGGGCTCTGTCCAGGGGGTGCAGAGGCTCTTGGAGAAGGGGGACCATGGTCTGCACCCACAGAATGGGGCCAGCATCCACAGGATAGGACCAGCATCTGTAGGACAGGACAAGGATCCACAGGATGGGGTTGAAGCTGCAGGATGGGACCAGCACCCATAGGATGAGGCTGACATCCAGGGGACAGGGCCAGCACCCACAAAACAGGACCCCTGGCACTGTGGGGGGGAATCAGCACTTGAAGGATGGGACCAGGACCCACAGGCCAGGGCAGGTGCCCTGCACAGGGACCCCAGCACTGGGACATGTCCACTGACCCCCCCAGCACACACACTCTCCCAGGGGTACCAGTGTGGGAGCACCCGGAGCTGGTGGGAGCCAGCAGGAGGAAGCAGAGCCAGCCCCAGTCCCCCCTGGGCCCAGACCCACCCCCCGCAGTGCCCAGCAGCTGCCGCCGGATGCAGAAGTTGCTGTGGGTCTTGCAACACCCTGTGGTGACGGTGGGTGGGGGAGAAGACGGGGAACCAACAGCTGGGGAACCCACAGCTGGGGAAGGCAATGCTGGCCTCCCCTCGGGGTTCAGGGTTCTGTGTGGGGGTGAAGAGGCTCTTGGGGCAGGGGGACCGTGGCCAAAGCACCCTGAAACCCAGGGCATGGGGAGAAGCAGTGATGCTCTCCCACTGTAAAATTCCCCTCCTTGGGGGCAGCCACCCTCTCCCTTCCTGCAGTGACACTGAGAGGGACCCCAAAGCTGGAGCCCACCAGGGTCCCTGGGGAGGGCTGGGAATCTCCCTGGAGGTGATGGCAGCCCTTGGACCTGGGTGTCCCCAAGCTGGTGGCCATGAACCTCACCCCACCATAGCAGTCCCATGTCCCTATGGTTGCAGAGACCATAGGAGGGGACAGAGGGGTCCCATAGAGGACATCTGGCAACCTTGACTTTCTGGAGGAGGGCAGCCCATGCCCTCCAGCAGGATCCTGGTGTCCCTGTCCCCTCTGGGTGGGTGCCACCCTCATCCCCTTGTCCCCACAGAGGCATCCCAGCACCCTGACCACCCCTGAGCACACACTGGAGCTGCGCGGGGCCTCCCTCACCTGGGCCGGCAGGGACAAGTCCAGCAAGAAGAATGTCCTGGAGGTGAGCAGGTGACAGCAGGAGGATCCACATGTGGGCCGCAGGGCAATGCCACACTTACCCAGTTCATCCCAGCAGTGGTGCAGGGGATGGAAGTGGGGACACTGGGGACGTGCCAGGGTGGGAGGGAGTACAGGGACACTGCACTGCCAGTCGCTGTCCCATTATGATGGGCACGGAGAGGTCACCAGGGGACATCCTGACTCCCAGAGGAGCTTTGCACAGGCAGGAGCCGCTCCAGCTCCCCGGCAAACCAGCTGCTGTCATCAGAGTTGGCACCGGGCTCAGCCACATCCTGGTTCCCAAATCCGAGCGGCTGCGGCAGCCCCGTGCCCTTTCCCTGACCTTTGGCTGTTGCTCCGGCAGCTGAGGACGCGGGACGGTTCGGAATTCCTCATCCAGCATGACTCGGAACAGATCATCACCGCCTGGCACAAGGCCATCGCCGACAGCATCGGCCGGAGGGTGAGCAGGCTCCCCCCGCCCCACGGCCACCCTGGGCCGGGCCCGGCGTCTCACAGTGCCCCTTCCTTAGGGCTCCGACATCCCCAGAGAGGAGGAGGCTGAAATTCGGGCTGAATTCGGCTCCCGGGAGAAGCTGGGGGGTGGCGAGGAGAGGAGGGCAGGTGAGCACCGGCACCCGGGATGGGCACGGGGCCCCTGGCAAAACCACCCACCCTGCAGGTCCCCAGGGGTGGGACAAGCTGGGACGGACCCTCGGGAGGGTACTGATGTGTGCCATGTCCCCGCCAGTGGCCGGGCAGGTGACGGGCAGTGCCGAGAGTGACACCAACAGAGTCCGGAACAAACTCCGCAAGTTTCTGCAGAGGCGGCCGACGCTGCAATCCCTGCGGGAGAGGGGCTACATCAAGGGTGGGTGTGGGGGGCTGGATCGGGGGGTGCTGGGATGGGGCTGGATCGAGGATACGTGCTGGGATGGGGGTAAATCCAGAGTGGGTGCTGAGATGGGATGTCAGGGCCTGTCAAGGGTGGGCACTGGAATGGGCCTGAGTCCCTTGGGATGTCTCCAGGCTGGAGGGCGGGTGGGGACAGGCAGGGATGGAGATGGGACAGCCAAGGATGGAGCTGGGACGCTGGGTTGAGTGACCAAGCCCAACCCCGACTCAGCATCTTGGTGTTGGGCTCGGGCGTGTCCCATCACTTCCAGCCACCTGGTGAGACACTCCTATGGGGACAAGACCCTCTGTCCCCAACCCTGTCGCCCACTAGCCACCCTCCTGGTGTCCCCTGGCCATGCTCATGTCCCTGCTGTGTTCCTAGACCAGGTTTTTGGCTGCTCGCTGCTGGCGCTGTGTGAGCGGGAGCGGGGCACGGTGCCACACTTCGTCCTGCAGTGCATCTGGACCGTGGAGAGGAGAGGTACTGCCCTGGGGACAGGGACAGCCTGGGGCACCGGGATGGGGAGATGGCAGCAGCTCCGGGGACAGCCTACATGGGAAGTTTGGGTTTTCCTTGGAAGCCAGGTGCTGGCTGCTGTCACCATGTGCCACCTGGCTGTGGGCATCCTCTAGGGGACAGCAGAGACACTGAAGTGTCCTCAAGAGTGCCTAATGTACTATCCCAGGGTGGATTGTTTAACTGGGAGCTTTCCCCCATCTCCATCTGCCCAGGTCTGGACATTGATGGGCTGTACCGGGTCAGTGGGAACCTGGCCACCATCCAGAAACTGCGCTACAAGGTGGAGCACGGTACGGTCACCCCTGGTGACAGTGGGGGACAGTGGGGTATAACCCCCCTTCAAGGGCAGAGGGACAGGGCTGGGGTTGGGGAGGGGCAGCCAGGGACCCCCACCCATCCCTGGGGCTCAGGACACACCTGAGATGCTGCCTCACCTCCAGACGAGCAGCTGGACCTGGATGACGGGCGCTGGGAGGACATCCACGTTGTCACCGGGGCGCTGAAACTCTTCCTGCGGGAGCTGCCGGAGCCGCTTGTCCCCTTCAGCCACTTTGACAAGTTCATCGCTGCCATCAGTGAGGGACAGGGACAGGGGGGTGGGATGGGGATGGGGATGGGGATGGGGTGGGGGTGGGGAGGGGNTGGGGATGGGGATGGGGAAGGGATGGGATGGTTACCAGGATGGGAACTGAGATGGGATGGAATGGGATGGGAAGGGGAATGGTATAAGGATGGGGTTGGGGACAGGAATGAGATAGAAGAGGGATGGGAATGGAGACAGGGTTTGGGACGGGGGTGGTGATAGAGATGGGATGAGGATGGGGACAAGGATGGGATAAGGGTGGGAATGGAGGTGGGGACAGGGATGCTGTGACTGCTGGAGCTAGCACCTCACCATGCCCTCCCTCCCTGGCAGAGATCCAGGACCTGTCCCTACGGGGCCGCTGCATCCGGGACCTGGTGCAGTCCCTGCCACCCGCCCACCATGACACCATGAAGGTCCTTTTCCGACACCTCTGCAGGTGACAGCCCTTTGTTCCCCCAAACCCAGCCCAGTGCAGGAAGGCAGTACACGACTCTGGGGACAGGCCCCGGGGTCAGGGCCATGCCAGTGACACGTCCCCTGTCTCCACAGGGTGGTGGAGCACAAGGAGGAGAACCGCATGTCGGTGCAGAGCGTCGCCATCGTCTTCGGCCCCACCCTGCTGCGGCCAGCCAGCGAGGAGGGCAACATGGCCATGCACATGGTCTTCCAGAACCAGGTGGTGGAGCACATCCTCAACCACTATGGATACATCTTCCCAGACGGATAAACCCTGGGGACGCACATGGGGATAAGCCCGGCAGTGGGGACTTTGATGGAGCAGTGTCTCCAGGAAGGACTTGGCTGTGTGTCACCTCGGTGGTGGTTCCGTGAAGCGCAGTGTGGTGACCTGGCTCAAGGGAGGGGAGCCCTGGTGGGTCCTCCTTGGCCACCCTGTCCCACCAGGGCTGGATCGGGGGGTCGAGCCCCAGGGGGTGTGTGGGGCTCAGTGGGGTCCCCGTGGTCAGTGGGGCCCTGCAGTGCCCACTGGCCGAGCCGGCATTCCCACGGTGGCAGCAGGGAGTGTCCCGGCGGGCAGGGCCTGCTGGACGGTGGCACTGGCGGGTGGGCAGGGAGAGGCCGGGCAGTGCCGTGGCTGGAGCCCCCCGCCCCCTTCCCAAATAAAGAGCCCATTCAGACACAAGGGTGAGGTGTTGCTGGCAGGACAGGGGGACATCCCAGGGACATGGGTGGCACAGCAGGAGCTCGGTGCTCCTTGGCTCCTGGTGACCCTTGGAGACACCACATGGCCTTTGTACCCCATGAGGATGAGGTGACCTGAGACTGCAGGACACGGCAGTGACCTGGGACACCATTCCTGGGTGGTGTCACCAAACACTGTGTCACCACAGATGTCACCAGAGACAGTGAGACGTGATGAGAGCCACACAGTCATGGGACATGAGTTCCTGTCACCCAGAACCACCTCCTGGGGTGGGAGCACTTTGGGTCATGATGGTGATGGGCTGGGACACAACCAGGACTGGATGGGATGCAAAAAGGATGGCAAAGGACATGACTGAAGTGCTTTGGGACATAACGGGGACAATAAAGAGCACAGCAGGGACACAAGGAGGAGGTGTGGGGACATGGGCCTGGCTTTGAAACACAGCAAGGACAGCACATGGCAGCAGTTTGGGACACAGGGATGGCTGGGGTACAGAGGGGACACTGGGTGACGCAGCGAGGGCACTTTGGGGTGTGGTGGGGATGTAATGGGGCCAAGCTGGATTGCAATGGGGACACTTTGGGACAAGACAGAGACACTTCGGGGTGCAGTGGGGTCATTTTGGGGCACAAGGATTTTCATGACACAAGAAGAAACCCCAGGAGTGCAGGGATGGTGCTTTGGAACACAATGGGGACAATTTTGGATGCAACTGGGGCACAAGGGGATACAGCTGGGGACAGGAAAGGGACTGTTTGGAATGCAGGGGGGTAGTTTGAGGGCACAAGCGGATACCTTGGAGGACAAGACAATCCTTCCAGGGTGCAGCAGGGCCGCTTTGGGACAGGACGGAGGCGCTGTGGGATGCGCTGGGGCCGCTTTGGAGCACAAGGAGGTGCTTTGTGACAAGAGGGGATTCTTCAGGAGTGCAGTGGGAGTGCTTTGGGACACTTTTGGATGCATGGGACGCACTTTAAGAACTTTGGGAGGCGCAGGGGACCCCCGGGCCCCCTCGGGGCGGGAGGGGGCGGTGCCGGGGGCAGAGCCCGGCCGATCCCCGCTCCCTCTCTGCTCCCTCCCCGCTCCCTCCCCGCTCCCATCCCGATCCCACCCCGCTCCCGGCCCCGCTCCGCGCCCCCCGCCCGGCTCCATCTTGTTCGCGGCCGCCGCGGAGCCGCTCCAGGTGCGGGGGGGGCCCGGGAGGGATTGGGGGGATCCGGGAGGGTCGCCGGGACCCGCCGAAGGAGCTGGGAGGGGATCTCCCGCCCAGGACCCCCCCCAGCCATCCCCCAACCCCCACGGGACCCCAGGCGCTGTAGGGGACCCCTGGGAGCGATCCCTCCCATAGAGCCGTGCCGGGACCCCCCAGAGACCCCCACCCCCATCTCGGGACCCCCGGGAGACCCCCCAGGGCCAGGCCGGACCCCATCAGCCCCCCCCCGGCAACCGGGGCTGTGTAGGACCGGGAACNCCCCAGCAGTGACACCCCCCCCCTCCCAGTGCCCCCCCAGATCCTCCTTCCCCCTTGGTGCCAGGTCCCACCTTCCCTGGTGCTGCACAGGCAGGGTTGGACCCCAACCCAGCCGGACAGAGACACCCCCTGGGGCTGGGGGCGGCGCTGGGGACACTGTGGGGGCCCTGGGGACACCCCCGGGGCTGTGCCCCACCCCAGGACCAGGCACCAGGGGGTTACAGCAAAAGCAGCTTTGGCAGCCAAAATCCCTCTTAAGGCTTTAATCGCAGTGAGAAAGTGGCCGAGGGGGAGCGGGGGGGCACCCTGTCCCCCCCTCACTGTCCCCAGCGTTGTGGAGTTGCAGGGACAAGTGCAGGCGGGCTGGAAATTTAAGCCAAATCCCTAAACCTGGTTTAAAATTCAGTGGGATTTAGGGGAGAAAGGAAAAAAAAAGAGTGGGGGGAGGAGGGGAGCAGTGGGGCTGGAGGGTTTTGGGGGCCCATTCTGCAACCCCCCTTAGTGGGGGACCCAGGTGTGAGTCAGGGGGCGAAGGTCGGCGCTGGCCGTGTTTGCACACCCGGCACGGAAGTGGCACCGTCCCCGCGTGTCCCCGTGTCCCGCCCGGCGGTGCCTCCCGGCTGGAGCAGGTAGGGAGGGTAGGGATGGAGCCCCCGGCCCGTGGGGTGGGCACGGGGGGGTCCCCCCGGAGGTTGGGAACCTGACAGGGACTCACAGTCCATTTTGTGGGGACATGGGGTCCCCTGGGCCTGACAGGGCCGGTGTCCTGCTGTCCGTGAGGACAGGGACACACAGGCTCTGCTACTGCAGCAGGGGTGGCTCAGAGGTCCCCGTGGCCCAGCTGGGATCAGATTCGGGGGATCCCCATGGAAAGGGGCCTCTGGAGGTCCAGGTGACCCCATAGGAATCAGAACTGGCGGTGTGTCCTTAGGGACCAGGCTCTGGGAGCCCCCCAGGCCCTGTAGGAAAAGGCCCTGGGTGTTCCTGTGGCCCCAAAGGGACAAGAACTCTGGGGTCCCCATGGCCCCATAGAGAAAGGCTCTGGGGGTCCCCATCAGGCTCAGGCTCTGGGGGTCTCCATGTGCCCACAGGGACAGGGCTGTGGGTGGGGGTCCTCAGGAGGACACACTCTGGGGGTGCCCACACCCCACTACTGCCCAGGCCTTGCTCTCCTGATCCCAGCCCAGTCCCAGTGTCCGCACGGCCATGGCAATGGGATGAGGGCAGCCCCCCCAAATCCTACTGCACCCCACACCCAGAGTCACCACATCCCCCAGGTGACACCGCCTCTAGAAAGACCCCAGGGACAGGGATCCATCTGGGGGTGACACCAGGTCCTGGCCAGACGTTTTGGGGTCTGGGGATGGAGAGGAGAACATCAGTGGGGTTCCAACCCCCCGGTCCCCCTGTCACTGCAGCCCCCAGCGTGCTGTGATGGCACCGGATGCCTGAGCCCCTCCAGCAGGGACCAGCCATGGAGACCGTTGTCATCGTGGCCATCGGGGTGCTGGCCACCATCTTCCTGGCGTCCTTCGTGGCGCTGGTGGTGGTGTGCAGGCAGCGCTACTGTCACCCCAAGGACCTGCGCCACCACTACGACACCAAGTGAGTGACCCTGCGGGAGTGGCAGCGTCCCTGTCCCCACCAGGGACGGACCCCAACCCCCCTGGGCTGGGGACAGTGCTGGGGACATGTCCAGCATCATCAAGGAGACAATGTGGGGGACATGCCTATGGTCATCGGGGGGACAAAGATGGGGACACACCCACCATCATCAGGGGGACAGAGATGGGGACACATCTTCCATCATCAAAGGGCCGAAGTTGGGGACATGTCCAACATCATCCAGGGAACAAAGGCGGGGACACATCCACTGTGATCAGGGGGATGATGCAGGGGACATGTCCAGCATCATCAGAGGGAAGATGTTTGGGACACATCCGCATTAGCAGGAGGACAGAGGTGGGAACACGTCCACCAGCGTCAGGGCCCCTGGGGCTGTGAGGCAGCCGAGGAGGTGGGCCTTGGTGGGATGTCCCCATGTCTCTGACAGACCCATCGTGGACCTGATGGGGACCACGGAAACGCCGTCAGAGCCCTCAGAGCTGGAGCTGGACGACGTGGTCATCACCAACCCCCACATCGAGGCCATCCTGGAGAACGAGGACTGGGTTGAGGATGCCTCGTGAGTGTCCCCTGTGTCCCCCCACTGCTGGGGACCCCTGTGCAGTGCCAGCCCCCCATCATGGGATGCAGGGGACAGATTTGGAGGTCACCAGGCCATGGGGATGGTCCTCAAGGTGGTCTTGGGGTGGGAATATCCCCACTGCTTGGGGGCACAGGGGGTGTGGGCTGGCAGGACAGGGGGGACACGTGGGGAACAAGGACAGAGCAGGGGGGGCACAGGTGGATTCACACCCTCCTCCCTCTCCACAGGGGTCTGGTGTCCCACTGCATCGCCATCCTTAAGGTGAGTCAGGGCATCATACTGGTGGCAGTGGTGACACTGGTGGTACTGGTGACATTGGTGGCAATGGCAGCACTGGTGGTACTGCTCGAGCTGGTTGCAGTGGTGGCACCAGTGGCACTAGTGGCAAGGGTCACACTGGTGGCAATGGTGGCAGCGGTGGTACCAGTGACACTGGTGTCAGTTGGTGGGCAGCACTTGCGGTAATGGTGGCAATGGTGACATTGTTGATACTGGTGGCACTGGTGCTGATGGTAAGTGGCACTTGTGGCACTAGTGGTGATGGTGGCACTGAGTGCTCCCCACTGTCCCCCAGATCTGTCACACGCTGACGGAGAAGTTGGTGGCCATGACCATGGGCTCGGGTGCCCGTGTGAAATCCCCGGCCAGCCTGGGGGACATCATCGTGGTGGCCAAGCGCATCAGCCCCAGGTGACGGGATGTCTGGGGGGTCCCAGGGCTCTGGGGTGGGGTCCTGTGGCTCTGGGGTGTCCCCAGGGACTGGGGGGGGGAAATTCCAGGGCTCTGGAGGGTCCCCAGAGATTTGGGACAGGGCAGGTCTGGAGGGGTCATGGGGGCTCTGGGGATATCCCAGGGGGGGTGGGGGGGGCAGTCCTGAGGCACTGGGGGGGACCCTGGGGACTCTGGAGGGAAGCCTGGGGACTTTAGGAGTGTCCAGGGACTCTGGGAGGTGTCCCAAGGCCCTGGGGTAATTTTGGGACTCTGGGAGGTGGGCTGGGGCTCAGGGGGTTCCTGAGGCTCTAGGGGGGTCCCAGGGCTCCAAGAGGGCTCTTGAGGCCTGGGGTGGGTGTGCTGGAGGTGTCACTACAGTGTCCCCTGGGATTAACACTGTCCCCACCACAGGGTGGACGATGTGGTGAGATCCATGTACCCCCCACTGGACCCCAAACTGCTGGACGCAAGGTGACAGCAGCGGGAAGGACAGGGACACTCCTTGGTGGGGGGATATCTGCGGGTGGGGACACCCCCCTATCCCACACCACACCTCTGGGGACACCCCTGGGTGACCCAGCAGGACAGGGAGGCCCCTTGGGTGTGAGCAGATGACAGAATATCCCAGGTTGGGAGGGACCCCAAGGATCACCCAGTCCCACCCCTGGCCCTGCACAGACACCCCAACAATCCCGGGCTGGGACCATTCCCTGGGGGCCTGGGCAGGGCCAGCACCCTCTGGGGGAAGAACCTTTCCCTGAGCTCCATCCCAGCCCCCCTGTGACACAACCTCAGGCCGTTCCCTGGGCCCTGTCCCTGGTCACCACAGATGGGCAAACTGGGGGCCACGCTGCTGCTGAGGAAGCCACCGTGGGGCAGGGTGGTGACAGGGCAGTGGCAGGGAGGTGACAGGGAGGTGACGGGGCGGTGGCAGGGAGGTGATGGGGCAGTGGCAGGGCGGTGGCAGGGCGGTGACGGCGCGGTGACAGCCCCGTGTCCCCGCAGGGCCGCGGCGCTGCTGCTGTCGGTCAGTCACCTGGTGCTGGTGACCCGCAGCGCCTGTCGCCAGCCGGCCGCCCGGCACTGGGTGGAGCGGTCCCTGGCGGCCGCCGAGGAGCACATGGCCGTGCTGCGCCAGGCCGCCATGGCCACCGAGCCCGAGCGGCCCCCGGGCCCCGCCGAGCCCCCCCGCCAGGAGCAGTCCGCCATCTGACCCCAATAAAGGCCCCGTGGGCCCCCCAACCCCGGCTGTGGGATGGGCTGGTGATGTGGTGTCTGGATGGAGAGATGGGGAGGGGTCGGGGGGTGGGGGGGAACGGGGGTGTTGAGGGAGAGGTTGGAGGTCTGGGAGGAATTGAGGGGCTTGGGAGGGAGTGTGGAGGGTGGTTGAGGGGTTTAGAGGGGATTTTGTAGGGTTGGACATGGATTTGGAGGGGTTGAGGGGCTTGGGAGGGAGTGTGGAGGGCAGTTGGGTTTGGAGGGGATTTCAGGGCGTTTGAGGGGGATTTGGAGGAGCTTGGGTGTCTAAGGAGGGGTTGAGGGACTTGGAAGGGAGTGTGGAGAAAGGTTGGAAGGGGAGTTTAAAGGATTTTGAAGGGTTTGGAAGGTTGGAGGTGGTTTGGGGAGGTTAGCGGGGATTTTGGGGGGTTGGAGGGAGTTTGGAGGGGTTGGGAAGGTTGGAGGTGGTTTGGGGGGTTGGAGGCAGATTTGTTTGGGTTAGGGGTCTAGGGACAGTTTTGGGGGGCTTGGGAGAGAGTTTCGAGGGGGTTTGAGGATTTAGAGGGGATTTCAGGGCATTGGAGGGGGATTTGGAGGAGATGGGGGTCTTGGGAGAGGCTGGGGGCTGGGAAGGGAGTGTGGAGGGAGGTTGGCATGGGCTAAAGGGGCTTTGGAAGGTTTGGGAAGGTTGGAGGTGGTTTGGGGGGTTGCAGTGGATTGGGGGTGTTGGAAGGGGAGGTTTGGAGTTCAGGGAGGGTTTGGAGGGAGCTGAAGTTGAGGGGGTTTGAAGGGAGGTTTAGGGAGTGCTGGAGTGGTTGGAAGAGGTTTTGGAGTGAATTTACTGGGACTAGGGAGGTTGGGGGTAATTTGGGGGAGTTGAGGGAGAAAGAGAGTTGGTGTAGGAGGGGAAGTCGGGAGTTCAGGGAACATTTAGGGTCGGTTGGAAGAGAGTTTTGGGGAGGTAGAGGGGGGTTTGGAGGGGCCTTGGCATTGGAGGGGATTTAGGGGAGCTTGGGGAGGGTGGGAAAGGCTTGGAGAGGGAGGCTGGAAATTTTGGGAAGGGTTGGAGAGGTTGAAGTGGTCTTTGGGGCATAGGGGGTTGGAGGGGATTTGGAGAGGATTTAGGGGCACTTGTGGGCATTGGGAGGGAGAATGGGGGAGTTTGGGGGGCAAAGATTGGAGTTTTGGGAGGGTCGGTAGATTGGGGAGGACTGGAGGGGGACTGTGGGGGCTGATGGAAGTTTAAGGGAGTTGGGGAGGATCTGGGGCAGTCGGGGGGGGTACTGCCTGCCCTAGGAGAGAGGTCTGGAGGGCTCAGCAACACCGAGGGGCAAAACCCTGTGCCCCGGGCAGCAGGGTCTGTGCCCCGGGTGGGGGTCTGGCCCCGGGTGGGGGTCTGTGCCCAGGGTGGGGGTCTGTGCCCCGGGTGGGGGTCTGTCAAGGCTGCAGGCAGAGGGGTCACTGCCTCGGGCGGGGGGGTCTGTGTGCCCCGGGCAGGGGGTCTGGGGGGTCTCTGTGCCCCGGTCACTCCGGGGGTCCGGCCGAGCCCCCCCAATTCCACCGCCCGGAGCCCCGGGGGGAGTGGGGGGGTTACGGTCACGTGAGCGCCTGTCACGTGATGAAGGGTGAGGCGGCCGCTGTGTCCCGCCCCCTTAACCCGGGCTGGCCAATGGGGGCTCGGCGTGCGCAGTGGTCGGCCAATGGGCGGCGGGGGGCGGGGCTTGTGGCCAGCAGGAGGAGGGGGCTTGCGGCAGGGACCGGGAGAGGGAACTGGGAGCGCCGGTGGGTACTGGGGGCAGCGGGGTCAGGGGTGGCTCGGAGGCACTGGGAGACACCGAGAGACACGGGGGTAACCCACACGGACTGGGAGCGCTGGGAGTCACGGGCACAGCTGGGAGGGACTGGGAGCACTGGGAGCTGCTAGGAGGAACTGGGAGTCCCGGGAGGAACTGGGTGTCCCGGGAGGAACTGGGTGTCCCGAGAGGAACTGGGAGTCACGGGAGCCGCTGGGAGGTACTGGAGTGACCTGGAGTCATACGGGCGACTGGGAGGTGCTGGGAGCATTGGGAGGTACTGGGAGGAACTGGGAGTCACGGGGGTCTCTGCGAGTCACGGGGAAGCGCTGGGATGCCCCGGGAGATCCTGGCGGTCATGGGGGAACATTGGGAGGTACTGGGAGTCCCTACTGGGAGGCCTGCTGCGAGCACTGGGAGCATTGGGGCTGGTGCTGGGGGATGTCGGGGGGTAGAGCCCTGCCCTGCCCTGCCCTGGGGGATCGCAGGGGCGGGGGGGTGCAGTGACACCAAGGTCCCCCCGGAGCCCCTCGGCAGTGAGGAGAGCAGAGCCCCCGCCAAGGGACACAAGAGCCCCTGTGACACCCCTGGGCGGCGGGGGGGTGGCACCAGCGGGGAAAGGGAAGTGAAAGTGATTGTGGAAGTGGGACGGGACGGGGAGCGGCGGGGGGGGGCCGTCCGGCGCCGCAGGGAGATGTTATCGGGGCGCGGTTGGAGTGCCACACACCGCAGTGCCCCCCCCGCTTTCTGTGCGGCACCCCCAGAACCCTGAGGTGCCCCCCAGCACCCCGGGGGTGGGGGGACTGGGTAAAGTGGGGGTCTGGGTAAAGGGGGGGGACGGGGTTAAGTGGAGTGCTGGGGTTTTCCCAACACGTGGTTGAAAGAAGAAGTGAGATTTGAGGGCCGGAGCTGCCAGAGCTGTCTGCTCAGTGAGAAGGGAAACTGAGGCCGGGGGGTTCTGGGGGGGGTCCCGCAGGTGCCCCCAGAGACATGAGGACCCTCCTGCTGCTGTGGGTGGCCCTGGCCGGCGCAGGGGCCCAGCTGCCCTGTCCCCATGGAGGACCCTGCCCCGTCACCCCGGTGAGTGCACAGGGTTTGGGGGGGGTTGGAGGGGGCCTCAGCAGGGGCTGATAACCCCCTTTGTGCCCCCCCCAGGCCCTGCCTGCCCGCAGTGCGATGGGGTGCCAGGACAGCTCATCCTGCCCTCCCACCAGCTGCCAGCTTCCAGAGGTGAGCCCCACCCCCTGTGCCTCAGTTTCCCCCCTCTCCCTGCCATTTGGGGAACCCTCGCTGACCCCCTTGTCCTCCCACTCCCTTCTCTCTCCCCAGAGTGTCCCCTGCGCTGGGGGCCACCACTGCTGTCCCCGAGGGTCCCACTGCAGCGCTGATGGGGAGTCCTGTGTCACAGACCTGGGTACGGGGACACGGGTGGGTGGGGGGGGGTCAGAGGTGGGCCTCGAGGGGACAGGATGGACACTGGGAGGCCTCACCTGTCTTTGCAGCCCCCCGTGCTGTCCCCTGTCCTGATGGCCAGTCCGAGTGTCCCGATGATGCCACATGCTGTGTGACAAGCAGCGGCACCTGGGGGTGCTGCCCCATGCCCCAGGTATGGGGTGTGGGGACACGGGGACACTGAGGGGGGGACCTGGCATGGCCATTGCTGTGACAAGCGCGGCTGGCACCCACAGGCCTCGTGCTGTGCTGACAAGGTGCACTGCTGTCCCCATGCCACCGTCTGCGACCTGACCCACGGGCGCTGCGTGTCCCCCACCGGTGACACTGACGTCCCCCTGAGCACTCCTTTCCCTGCCTGGAAGCGCCAGCCCCCCACCCCAGGTAAGGGGTGTCCCCTCGGGGTGCCCTCACTGTGCCCTCACAGGGGACGTGGTGACACTGTGTGTCCCCTCAGTCGCTCTGCGCCAGGTGCTGTGTCCCGACGGCCGCTCGGCGTGTCCCGACGGGGCGACGTGCTGCCAGCTGTCCCCAACGCAGTACGGCTGCTGTCCCCTGCAGAATGTGAGTGCTGGCACAGCCACGGGATGGGCGGCTGTGCCAAACCTCCTGTGCCCAGCGCCCCAAACCAGCCACCCCTCGCTGAACACCCCAAGGCAGGCACCCCACACCCCCAACACACGCCACTCACCCCGTACCAGTCCATGCAGCCACCCCATCCTGGACACCCCAATTCCAAGTATCCCACAGTGATCCAGGCACCCTATTTTAGGCACCCTGTCCCAATCATCCCACAGCAGACATGCCTGGCTGGGTGTCCTGTGGTGGACACTGGGCCCTGGACACCCCACCCCGTGCCATGTCCTCATACCAGGCACCCTGCACCGTACCCCAGGCGCCCTACACCATGTCCCCCATGCTGTGCACACCCTGTCCTTGTCCCCAGGGTCCCTGTCACCCCATATCTTTCCCCCCAAGCCATGTCCTGCAGTGACGGACAGCACTGCTGTCCCCAGGGCCCCTCCATACCATGCCCCCTATGCTGTGCACCCCCCTGTCCCCATCCTCAGGGTCCTTGTCATCCCGCAGGCCGTGTGCTGCAGTGACAAGCAGCACTGCTGTCCCCAGGGCACCACCTGTGACCTGACCCACTCCACCTGCACCTCCCTGAGGGCCTCTGCACCCCTGGCATCACTGCCCACAGGTGAGACCCCCAGGGAGCAGCCACCCCCTGCCCTGTCCCAAGGAGGGGACACCAGCTCTGACTGTCCCCTGTCCCCAGCTCGTGATGTCAAGTGTGATGAGAGAACGAGCTGTCCCAATGGGAACACGTGCTGCCGCCTCATCTCGGGGGCCTGGGGGTGCTGCCCCCTCGAGCAGGTATGGGGGGTCCCCTGTGTCCCCCAGGGCAGGCAGATGTCCCCTGTCCCCCTGAGTGGGATGAGGGCACATGTCCCCTGTCCCCCTGGGTGGGATAAGGGCACATGTCCCCTGTCTCCCTGGGTGGGATGAGGGCAGTTGTGTCTTACACCACTGAGAAGGCAAGGGTGGGTGTTCCTTGTACTTGTCCAGGACAAGGTTTGATGTCCACCTTAGCAGGGACAAGGATGGGGGTCTCCTGTAGCCCTCCAGGACTGGGAGAGGAGGGTTCCCATTCTCTGATGTCACACGGGGATGGAGGTGACACTGAGTCACTTTGACATCCCCTGGTGAGACCACCTGTACTAACTGGGACCAGTTTGGGGCTCCAGCGGTGGGAGGTGGTGAAGGGACAGGAAGCCAGCAGGATGCTTGGGGACCTTCCCAAGTCCCACTAAGGAGGGAGGTCAGGAAAAATGACGGGGTCCCCATATCCCCCCTTCACTGCTGGGGCAGGGAATGGGAATGGCAAGAATGGGTAGGAGGGGACACATTTGTCCCCCCTCCTGTGGAGCTGGCAGTCCCTGGGGGGTCCCCTGTGCTCAGCCCCCGCTCTTTGCCCCCCAGGCCGTCTGCTGCCCCGACCACGTGCACTGCTGCCCCCAGGGCTACACCTGCGACCCCAAGGGGGGCAGCTGCCTGCAGGAGGGGGGCACCCGCCTGCCCTGGGTGCGCAAGATCCCGGCGCTGCCCCGGGAGGGACAGGTGACATTGAGGAATGTCCAGTGTGATGAAACGACGAGCTGTCCCGATGGGAGCACGTGCTGCCGGCTGAGCCTGGGCACCTGGGGGTGCTGCCCCCTCGAGCAGGTGGGGGGGGCTCTGGCCATGGCCATGGGGGTCCGTGGCTGGGTGGGGTGGGGGTCCCAGCTGTGCACCCAGGGGAGCAGGGTGTCCTGGACTGGGCTGAGACCCCAGGGGGTCCTGGGGTGTCCTTGGAGGGGGGGACATGGCTCAATGGAGCACTCAACTGGGGGACATGGGAACGTTCAGCAGGGCACAGCACCTGTCTGTCCTCCTCAACAGCCCCATGGACTGGGGGTCTCCTGTGCTCTGAGGGGACAAAGGCCAATGTTTCCTTCTCCCCAGGAGGGTTAAGGCCAGATGTCCCCCTTTGCAGCTTGAAGGATGAGGGCAGATGTCCCCTGTCCTCCAGGATGGACAGGGCAGGCTCCAAACCCCTGATGTCCCCGTGGGACACAGGGCCCCTTTGCTGCCCCTCAACCCCAGTCAGACCTCCCTCTGGTAACTGGGACCAGGGTGGGGCTCCAGTGGCAGGAGGTGACAGAGGTACACGTGAGGACGCCCAGGGACATTGGTGCATCCCACAGAGGGGCAGAAGCATCACGTGGGGGTCTCCATATCTGCCCCCCTCAAAGTGGGGATGGAGCCCGGCTGGGTCTGGGGGGGACACGGAGCAGGGGAGGGCAGGAACAGGCAGGAGGGCACTTGTCCCCTGGAGGTCCCCAGCTGTGTTGCTGGGGGTCCCCTGTGCTCAGCCCCCCCTCTTTGCCCCCCAGGCCGTTTGCTGCCCCGACCACGTGCACTGCTGCCCCCAGGGCTACACCTGCGACCCCAAGGGAGGCAGCTGCCTGCAGGAGGGGGGCACCCGCCTGCCCTGGGTGCGCAAGATCCCGGCGCTGTCCCAGGAGGGACAGGTGACATTGAGGAATGTCCAATGTGATGAAACGACGAGCTGTCCCGATGGGAGCACGTGCTGCCGGCTGAGCCTGGGCACCTGGGGGTGCTGCCCCCTCGAGCAGGTGGGGGGATGTCCCTGGGGCTTGGGGTCCTGGGGGTGGGGGCATCCCAGGGGTGAGGTGTTATCCTGGGGAATGAGGGTTTGGGAGTGGAATGGAGGGGCATTGGGACAGAGCATGAATGTCCCCTTCGGGGACAAGCACGGCTGGGGGAGCAGGGACATGGGACACTCCACATTTGTCACTGGTCCCCTCCATGGAGGCTCAGTGGGTAGCTTGGGGAAAGGGTTTGGCACAGTCTGTGGGGCTCTGCCAGAGACACCCAGGTACCTGGGTCCCTGATGTACCTGTGTCCCTGGTACCTGGACACCTGTGTCCCCCAGACACCCCTGTCCCCCACTGACCCCCTCCTGTGTGTCCCCCAGGCCGTTTGCTGTGGGGACCACCAGCACTGTTGTCCCCGGGGCTACACCTGCAACGTGGCCACTGAGAGCTGTGAGAAGCTGCTGGCACCCACCCCGCTACTGCCAATGCCCTCAGCCCCCCGCCAGGCCCCCTCAGCCCCCCGCCGGGCACCCCCCGTCCCACTGCGCGCCACTGGCACCCACCCAGGTGGGCTCGTGCCCTGCGGTGCCGCCGGCTCCTGCCGCGGGGGCCAGCGGTGCTGCCAGGCCCGGGGAGGCTCCTGGGGGTGCTGCCCCTTTGCCCAGGTGAGTGGGGGGACACCAGGGTGGGGGTGGGGGTGGCATCACCCCCCTCTCACTCTGTCTCTCCCTGCAGGGCTCCTGCTGCTCCGACGGCCGCCACTGCTGCCCCGCGGGGTCCCGCTGCACTGCGGGGGGCTGGGGGTGCAGCCCCCAGCGCTGGGACCTGCTCTGATGTCACTGGGGACACCGCCACCACCACCACCCCCCTCCGAGTGCCACCACCCAAATAAACGGTTTCTAGGAGAAACTCCATCCATGGCTCCTGGCAAGGGGGAAACTGAGGCAGGAGGCGGAGGCAGGGGGGATTTTGTGTGTTTAATATATTAATGCCTCTAAGGAGCAGGCAGGACGTGCAGGCAGGTGCAGGCAGCAGCTCCCTGCCCAGCCTGGCACCTGGGGGGGTCCCCATGGCCCCCCCTCTGCCAGCCTGGCCCCAATGACCCCTCTTCATCCTCACCACGTAGAAAACATTTAGAAACACAGTTAAAATTCGAAGGGGGATGAGGGTGGGGGGACCGGGGCCCCCTGGCTCCTATGGCAGCTTGGAGGCACCGCTGGCTCGGGGGGCAGTGCCAGCCCCCCCTGTCCTGTGGGGACACAAGTGGGGACATGGCTCAGGACTGGGGGCACATGGAGCATGCAGTTCCCACCCCCACAAGACAGAGAGGTAGACGGTGGTGTTGGGGTGGGACACGGAGGGGACAGGGGTAGCAGGAGGTGGCACAGGGTGAGGGTCCCAAGCAGATGGGGACACGGGTGGCCTGGGTGTGGTCCCTCTGGCCCCTCCCCTGGCAGGACACTGGGAGGGGCTGGGCAAGGAACAGGGACTGGAATGGATGAGAGGAGTGGGAGGGCTGGTGACAGAAAGAGACCCTGGCGGTGGGATGAGATGGTGGTAGAATGTGATCGTGGTGGGGTAGGACAGTGATGGGACACGATGGTGGCAGAAGAGGATGGTGGTGGGCTGGGACAGTGGTGGCAGAGGACAGTGACAAGGCAGGATGGTGCAGGGAGGATGGGGGGATGGCATGGTGGTATAGGATGGGACAGTGACAGACAGTGGTGGGAGAGTGGGATGGGGATGCCAGCGGTGGGATGAGGTGATGGCTGTGTGGGATTGTGGTGGGATGGGACTCGGGACAGGATGATGGATGGGATGGTGGTGGCATGAGATGGCAGTCGGAGGGCACAGTGGTGGGATGACGGTGGTGGGAGGAGACAGTTGGCCGGGCAGGACAGTGGTGAGCTGAGATGGGTGACAGCAGCAGTGTCCCCACCATCAGCACCCCCCGCGACTTGGCCCCCACCCCGGGACCAGGGGACCGCCCTCCCCACACTCACTTGACATTGAAGACCATCAGAGGCCGCTCCTCCCGCTTCTGCCAGGGGCTCTTGCGGTCGCCCCCCTCGTCCCCTCCGTCGCCCGCCTCGGCCAGCGCCTCCTCCTCGGGGCTGGTCAGGGAGTCCCGGGGGGCGTCGCTGGCGCTGCTGCGCCCGCTGCCCCCCCCTCGCCGCCCCCCGCTGCCGGCTTCCAGCAAGGGGGCCAGCGAGCTGTCCTCGGGGGAGGCTGCGGGCAGCGGGGGCCGGGGCCCCCCGTCCTCCTCCCCGCCTCCGGCGGCCCGGGGAAGGCGGGGAGGGGGCGCGGGGCCGGGGCCCCTCTCGCTGCCCTGCAGGTCGATGTAGGAATGCCGAACCTGGGAGGAGCGCCCGTCCAGGGACACGAACCAGGCTCTCGGGGGTCGCGGCCCCCCCAGTTCCAGGAGCTGCTGCCCCGCCAGCGCCTGCAGCTCCCCGTTAAGCTGGGCCACCGCCGACCCGTCCAGCAGCACCGGGATGGCCACCGAGCCACTCACCGGTTGGGGGGCACGAGCCCCGCCCCAGTTTTCCCCTTCCTCGAAGGGCTGCCCGGAGGATGGGGGGGGCGGGGGCGCGGCCGTCGCCGCCGTCGAACCGGGTCCCCCATCGGCTTCGGGGGGACCCTCGGGCTCGCCGGGGGCCAGGCGCATGTAGCGGGCGGGGATGAGGAGGGTGGGCATCACCCCCCGGTAAACATCCTCGGCCCCCCCGCCCCGGTCCAGGGGGCCGCAGAGGAGCAGGGGCCCGGGGGGGGCCAGCGAGGGCGGGCGCGGGGGGGGCTCAGGCAGCGGGTGCTCGGTCGGCTGCGCCCCGTAACGGGAGAACGAGGGCGAGGGCGGCCGCGGGGGGAAGGCGGGGGTGGCCCGGGGGTGCTCGTCGGGCGGTTGCAGCCCGTCCACCGAGCGGGCGGCCCGGAGGCCGAAGGCTTCGCCGGGGCGCCCATAGTCCTCGTGGGCGGGGGGCTGGCGGCGGCGGGGGGCCAGCGTGGCGGCCGGGGGCCGGGGGCCGGCGCGGAGCGGGACGGGGGCCGGCGACTGGAAGAAGTCCGGCCGGGCGGGGGTCAGCTCGCGGGTCGAGGGGGGCAGGCTGGGGGTGGGTAGGTCGGTGTCCCCCCCCGAGGAGGCGGTCTCCAGGTGGCTGCCCCCGCACAGGAGGTCCAGCTGGGACACCGAGGTGGCCTGGTCCCGGCGCGCCGCGTCCAGCGGCCCCGGCAACGGCAGCTTGCGGTGCTGCGCCCGCGGCTTCAGGCACCGCCGCCTGCGGGGACACGGGGCACGTGGGGGCGGAGGTCCCTCAGCTCCTCCCCTCCCTCGCCTGCTGGAAGGAGCTAGAGGAGGGGGCTATAGGGCTGGGGAGTGCTGTGCCGCCCCCCAAATCCAGTTATAGGGCACCCAGGGGTTCTGGAGATGGGTGTCTGGCTCCCAAACCCAGCTGAAGAGCACCCAGAGGTGCCACAGGCTGGTGCCTCCTCCCCATAGCCAACTATAGGGCATTTGGGTGGTGACTCCCCCAAAATGGCTACAGGGCATTCAGGGGTGCCAGGAGGGCGGTGCCCCTTCCCCATAGTCAGGTCTAGGGCACCTGGGGGTGCCATGGGGTGGTGCCACCCTTCCCAAAGCCAGATATAAGGCACCCAGGGGTACCAGGAGGATGCTGCCCCCTCCCCATAACCAGTTACAGGGTGCCAGGAAATGCTGCCCCCCAGCTATGGGGCACCCAGGGGTTACAGGTGGGTGCTGACCCCCATTCCCACATGGAATGTCGAGTTCTGTTCCCACCCCCACCATGGTCAGGATACAGCCGGTGCTGACCTGCAGTAGTAGATGAGGAGGCAGAGGAGGATGAGGACGAGCAGGGCCAGGGCACCCAGGATGGTGAGGAGGAAGATGGTGTGGTAGGTGGTGATGTCTGTCACACCTGCTGCCATTGCCACGAGCCCTGGGGACAACAGGGTCAGAGGGGTGCCCCACCTAAGAGTACCCTGGGGGGCTGCCCCTGGACAGCCCCAGGACAGAGGGGCGAAGGGAACCCCCCACCAGAGCACCCCAGGGGGTTGCCATGGTCCCCAGCCTCAGATAGCCTTGGGGAAAATGGGATTGGGGGAGCCCCCACCCCACCAGGAGCACCCTAGGGTGGTCCCAGCCCCCTCAGGCAGCCCTGGGACAGGGGGGTTAGAGAGGGAAGCACCCCAAGGTGCTGCCAAGGGACACAGGCAGGGAGGGCACCCACAAGTGTCACCTTACCTGTGCTGGGGGAGGGCAGAGCTGCTGCCCAATATCCCAGCTGGGAGGAGACGAATGTCCAGTACAGCTGCCGGCCTTCCTTTCGGATCAGCCCCGTCCCGTTCCGGACCCACAGCCCTGTGGGGACACACCGGGCCGTGACCCCCTCAAACTCAGCACACCCCCCGCCACCCCCAGCAGGAGCTGTGTCCCCCCCCCTGCCACCCCCAGCCAGCACTCACCGCTCTTGGGGTCAAACCTCCAGGCTGGGACACTGGTGGCCACCACAGCCGCGGCGTCGGGGGCCAGAGGGACGGACAGGTGGACGGGGCCGGCCAGCGGCACCTCGGTCCCGTTCCCGGTGAACAGGTGGACGCTGACAGCCGCCACCGGCGCCAGCTCCAGCCAGGTGCCATTGGCTGCGGGGACAAGGATGGGGACATTCCTAAGGGGGCCCACATGAGGTGTACCCCCCACTCCCCAAGTCCTCTGTGTCCCCCGTACCGCTGCCGTCCTGCTCGGCCCCGAGGAAGGCGGGGAAGGCGCGGGCCAGGCTGGGGCCGGAGGCGGCGGTGAGGGACGCGGCGAGCTGGCTGTAGGTGGAGCTGCGGGGGAGGCGGGCTGCCCGCCGTGGGAACTGCGCCCACGGCTGCCCACGGCCACCTGCGGGGACACGGCGGGTGGCAGCACCTGGGGGGGGCTGGTGGTGGCACCCAGCTCCAACCCCATGGCTCAGCTGGGGAGCGTAAGGCAGGGGGCAGCACCCGGGGGGGCTGGTGGTGTCACCCACTGCCATCCCCGTGTCTCACCTGGGGATCCCAGGAGGATCTGGACCAGGTCCTCGTAGAGGATGAGCGTGGCCGGGCGCTCCGGGAGCAAGTAGAGGCTGATGGAGGCGTAGACTGCAAGGGCAAGAGGGGGTGATGGGGGACCCCAAAATACACACACCCGGACCCCTAAAATACACACACACTCCTCCCGGGCTTGGGGGGACTGATGGGCAGAGGGAGAAGATGGGGTCTGCAGAGGGGGTGGGGAAGGGGAGATAGCAAGGAGTGAGGTGCATTTGGGGATAGGGACAGGAGGAACAGGTAGGGGCAGGCAGTGAGCGGGGTGGGGGCACCTCCTCCACAACCCCATCCATGCACCCTCCATCCCTGTCCCTGTATCACCTCCCCCCAGTACCCCCATCCCCCATCCTGTGCCCCACAATCCCTCCACCCCCATTCCCGCCTGCCCAGTTGAGTGCTCCCATGTGTACCACCCCCCCCAAGGTGACCCCTCCCATTGATGCCACCCCCCACATTGATGCCAACCCTGGGAAAAGGGCTAGAGTGCATCCCAGGGGGCACCCCCAATTTCCCCTGCCCTGGGATGCGATGGGAGGACTTGGGGGCCACCAGGACATGGTTGTCCCCTCCCGAAGGGGCCAGACCCCTCCCAAACACCCTTGTGTAAGGGACCCCTACACTGAAACCTATTTAGGATCCCCTGTAAAGAAGGGACTGAGGCCCCAGCAAGGGACTAAGGACCCCACAGCAGGGCTCAGAGCTCCCCAGGTTAGGAACTGAGGACCTCCAACCAGACCCAGAACCCTCTGGGAGGGACTGGGGATCCCCCACCACGGCTCAAATCCCCTTAGGAAGGGGTTGTGTGCCCTAGTCAGACTCAGAGACCGCAGTAAGGGATTGGAGACCCCCACCCAGAGCTGCCCAGGAAGGCAATGGGGTGCCCCCCAGGTTTGGGGTCCCGCTGACTCACGTGGCAGTTTGGTGACGCGCCAGGGGACAGAGGCGGTGACGTATCCGCGGCGCGCAGCGGTGACCAGCAGCCAGGAGCCCAGGCGGTAGGGCACGGGCAGGACCCCGGTGCCCGTGTGGTCGGTGGTCCCGGCTGCCAGCGCGCTGCGGGCGCCAAACACGTCCAGGGCCGCCTGCGCCAGAGGGGCCAGCGTCCCGCTCTCAAACACTTGCACCCGCAGCAGCACCTCTGTGGGGACACGGGCGGGGACATTGGCGTGGGCACAGGCACGGGCACAGCACCCCCGGAGCACCACCGGCACAGGGACAGCGGGGGTGGGACACACCTCGGGAGTCACAGCCACCAACCCAGCAGGCACGGCCACCATCCCAGCGGGGGGTGGG
The DNA here is from genome assembly GCA_008694505.1 of Cyanoderma ruficeps. NCBI lineage: Eukaryota > Metazoa > Chordata > Aves > Passeriformes > Timaliidae > Cyanoderma > Cyanoderma ruficeps. Next base: position 892,374 of record VZDJ01000148.1, on the reverse strand, counting down.
AAACAACCCGGGGGCCACAGACACCATCCCAGTGGTTCATGGCCACCATCCCAGTGGTTCATGGCCACCATCCCAGCGGGTCACGGGCACCATCCTGGTGGATGATGGGCATCACACCACCAGGTGGTGGGACGTGTCCTGCTGGGTCATGGCCACCGTCCCCATCACAGGGGGTCATGGCCAACAGCACAGGGGGTCTGGCCACCATTTCAGCAGGTGGTGGAACACTCTGCCAGGTCATGGCCAGCACCCCAGGGGGTTCATGGCCACCATCCCAGGCGTGTCATGGTCACCATCACAGCCACGATCCTGACGGGTGACGGTCACCACCCCAGCAGGTGATGGGACCTGTCACAGTGGATCCAGGCAGGATGGCGGGACCCGCTCTGACAGGTTACAGGCACCATCCCAGAAAGCCATGGGCACCATCCTGGTGGGTCATGGCCACCCTCCTAGCAGGTGGTGGGACCCATCCCAGTGCCCACCATCCCCAGCAGGTCACAGCCACCACCCAGGTGGGTCACAGGTGCTCCCCAGCAGGCAGCAAGCACTGTCCTGAAGGGTGTGAGCATCACTGCTGTGCCCCCCCTGAAGGCGGTGCTGGCCCCAGGGTGCCAAGCCCACCCGGGTGGGTGCACCCAGCCACGTCACTCTCAACCCCCCCAGCGGAGGCCACCCCCAGGTGCTGCTCACACCTGTACCAAGGTCAGGGGCCTCGCCCCCAGCAGGCCCCGCCGGCAGCAGAGGGAGGGATTCCCCGGCAAGTCCCTGCTGCAGGGCCCGGCCCGAGGGAGGGGGGAACCCTAAACCCCCGCGCGCCCCCGGCCCCCCCCGAGCCAGCGCCATCCTGCGCATGATCCGCAGCCCTTGGCAGCGGTCCCGGCTCCGGCGCCGTCACCCAGGCAACGACCTCCTTCATCCCGCCGCCCCGGGGCTCCCGCCCGGCCCCCCGCAGCCCCGGCCCCCCGGAACGCCCCACTCCACCGGGCACCCCACCCCGACCCGCCCCGGCCCAGATGCGGCCCAGATGTGGCAGTGGGCGAGGAAGGGGGGGAAATTCGCAGCAGCTGCTCCAGCGATGCACAGGGGCGGGGGAGCGGCTTTCAGGAATGGAGGGGCTGGGGGTGTCCCCCGGCATGGCGGGGACAGCCGGCACCCGCCGCCAGGAATGTCCCCGCGGCCACACGCCGGCCACCCGCAGCTGCCGAGGGACAGTTGGCACCAACTGCCACCCCGGTATCCGCCGGAGGGGGGGGGGCCATTGTGCCACCCCCAGCGCGGGGGCACCGGCATGGCTGTCCCCGTCCCCCCTCTCTGACCCCCCACCATCACCAAACGGTCCCCAGAGGGTGGCATGGCCACCGCGAGGCACACCGGCCCCTCGCTGGCTCCCCAGTGCCTCCCAGTCTGACCCCAGTGCCGCCCAGTCTGACCCCAGTGCCCCCCAGTCTGACCCCACCGGCCCATGAGGCACGGTGGGGGATGCCAGGCCCCGGGGTGGCAGCGAGGAGCCCTGTCATGTCTGTCACCCCGCGGGGACAGGGATGGGCAGGGGTGACGCCAGCGAGGAGCTGAGCCAGCACAGACAGGCTGGGGCAGGGACCCCGTCACCCCACAGCCCCGCTCTCACCCCGGGCACGCCTCGCCCTGGCACTGGGGCTCTTGCCAGGAGGGTTTAGGGTGCAGGAGGGGGTCACAGGGAACCGCGGGGACCCCAAGGCCCACCCTGCCTGCCGGATGCACCCCCCATCATCCTGCACCCCCGGGGGCTGCTCAGGACCCCCCTGCCCACCCACCGTCTGCACCCCCTGACCTGGGACCTCCACCCACCATCANGGGATGGGGGGGCCGGTGCAGGGATCGATCGGAGGGTGGTGCGCGGGGGGGGCGATGGGATTCAAAGGATGCCGGGGGGATGTCGGTGCGGGGCTCGGGCGGGTATGGGGGAGTGGGGGCGGTGGTCGCGCTGGGGTGGTGCGGGGCAAGGGGTGGGGACCAAGGGATGCCGGAGGGATGCGGGCGCGGGGGTCGGGTGGGGAGGGCGGCGGGGGTGTTGCCGGCGGCGTCCCCCGCCCCGCACACAAAGGCCGCTCTCACCGTGCGCTCCCGGCTCCGCCGCGCCCCGCGCCCGCCGCCCGCCCGCGGCCGCCAGCAGCAGCAGCACCGGCAGCGGCGGCAGCGGCGGCAGGAGGCGGCGGGGCCGCATGGTGGCTCCGCGCCGTTACCCCGCCATGCCCGGCCCGCCCGGCCCGTCCGCCCGCCCGCCGCGGGGACCGGGCTCCACCTGCCGGAGCCGCCGGGCACGGCCGCCCAGTGCCCACCCCTGGAGCGGCACCGCCCCGGCACCGGGACCACCCCCGGCACCGCCCCGAGACCCCCAGACCAACCCCCGGCACCGCCCCAGACCTCCGGCACCGCCCCCCACAGTGCCCCGAGACCCGGGCCCCATCGCCGGTACTGCAGCTGACGCCGACGCCCCTCCCCGGGACCGCTCTGGGACCTAGACCGGGACTCGGTACCGTCACCGGCATCCCGCGACTGACCCTGGTATCGGCAGCAGCATCTCAGGACCCACCCCCGACATCGACACCGACCCCGGATCCACCTCTGACAATGCCTCGAGCCCCGGTACTATTCCCGGTACCGATCCCCACCCGCTGTATCCACCCCTGGTACCGCCCCGAGACCGGGACCGGGACCCGGCACTGCAGGACCGCCTCCGGTCCTGGCACCGGCAGTCTTGCACTGCCCTCGGCACCGCACAGGCTTCCCGGGACCCGTTCCCGGCTCCACTCCAAGCCCCGGGACGGGGACATGGTACCGGCACCGTCATCCCGGGACTAACCCTGTACCGGCACCAGCATCCCAGGACCCACTCGCGGTACTTCCTTGAGCTTCATTGTCGACCCCCGGTGCCACGGTGGCATTTTGGGACTGGCCCTTGGCATGGGCCCGATCCCCCGGTTCCATCCCTGGGATTGACTCCGGTACCGCGACCCACCCACGGTACCAGCACCGGCCCCAGTACGGCTCCCCCAGCGCTGCACCAGCCCCCGGGACTGACCCCGGCACCAACCCCCCCGACTGCCCTCCCGGGGCACCCCACAAGGGCACACGGGGGTCCCCGAAAGCCTCCCTGCCCCCCCTGCTGTGCCCTGTCCCCTGCCAGACCCCCCCGCTGCAGGTCCGGGGGGACACAACCATATCCCCATGGGCAGCGCCCGAGGGCAGGGCAGGGATTTATTGTCCGGGGGGAGCAGAGCGGGGCTGGGGGTCCCATGGGCACTCGGGGGGACCGAGGAACGGGAGCTGGGTGGGGCACAGGGTCACCCCGGGGACGCCGCTAGTCCTGGGCACTGCCCGGCTCCTGGGGCTGGCCGGGCTCCTGCGCGTCCCCCTCGGCAGGCGGCCGCGTCCTCTTGAAGAAACCCGTCTGGAAGGGGACACAGTGACAGTGACAATGTCCCACACTATCAGTCTCCTAGGGATCCCCGTGGCACCACCGCAGGCACCCCATGACATCACTCCTGAGGGGTCCCCTGCCACCCGCCTCTGGGACCCCACAGTGTCACCCACCTGGACTGCACGGTGTCACCCGTGCTGCTGTCCCACCCCCCCGTCCCATCCCACAGCCCCGTCCCCGCCCCCAGCACTCTGTCCCATGTTTCATGGTCCCTCTGGTGCCAGTGAGGCCCCAGCATTGTGGTGGACCGTCACCAGTGTCCCCAGTATCCCCCGTGCCCACTCACCTTCCACATGAGGAGGATGAGGAGGGTGAGGAGCAGGAGCCCGGCCAGGACCCCCAGCACCACCCACCACACCGGCACGGCCCCCTCGCCCCCGGGGCTGGCGCGCACCACGCGGGTGTCAGTCTGCAGAGGGACGGGTGGGTGACACCGCTGCCACCACGGCCTGTCCCTGTGTTCCCACACCCACGCCAGCCCTACCTCAGCCTTGCCGGTGGGCAGGACCCGGGGCAGGACGCGGTAGGGCATGGACGAGGTGTTGAACCACGCTTGTGACTGGATGAGGAACTGCGTCAGGAGGTGCTCCCGCTAGGGACAGATGAGGGGACAGTCGGGGGACACATGGGGACACATGGGAACCTGGCATCAGGGCTGCTGGCAGCTAACAGGGTACCCATGACCCCACACATGATATCCCCAGAGTGATCTCTGGGGATCACCGTGTAGGAGGGGACATTGCAGGGATGCCCTGGGGCCACAATGCCACCGCATCCCCTCTGTCCCCAGGAGGGGCAGTACCTGCTGCAGCGTGTCCATCCAGAGCAGGGCATGGACGCTGACCAGAGCCCGCTGGTCTTTGCCCAGGCTGGGCACGTGGCAGGTGATGTCCACGCACGTGGCATTGTCACAGTCCTGAGGGACACGGTGGGTGTTGGGAGGTCCCCACCCCAGGGGACACTCCCAGCCCTGTGCCCACCATGGGCTGCAGGTCTCCGGGTTCACCCAAGGGATGCGGCCCCCACCCTGGCACCCCCGGCCCTGCACCCATCACAGCCCGCAGGTCCCCAGGGTCACCCGCTCACCACACGGACGAGGTCCCCCAGCCCGGCCCCCGGGGGCGGCTCCACCTCCCGGCGCTCCCGCTGGTGGCTGCGGTTCCCGGGCGCTGCAGCCGTGGCACTGGGGATCTTCAGCTGGAAGGGGACACAGGGGTGACACGCACCTCCCCGACATGTCCCACCCAGCGCCCGCCGGTGTGCAGCGGCGCCGCAGCCCCTACCTGGGCGGGGTTGAGGGCGGGGTGGTGGGAGCAGTTCATGCCCCCCTCGGTGCCCAGCTCCAGCAGGTAGAGCAGGACGTGGTTGCCCAGCAGGTGGGGGACAGCGATGTTCAGGGTGACCCCGCTGACGGTGCTGGGACCTTTGTTGTGGAGCTGTGGGAGGACGGTGGGATCACGCCCAGCAAAGGGGGTGACAATGGGGAGAAGACAGAAGGGACATCCTCTGAGCACCCACAGGTGCTGTGACCTACCTCATAGACATGTTCCACCTTGATGCCATGGTCCTCGAGCCGCTGGCTGCCCTCCACCCAGTGCCAGCTGGTGGGCAGCACCGTGGTGGCAGGCAGGGAGTTGCTGGTGGGAGAGGGGGGTCAGTGTCCCCCTTTGTCCCCCCATTATCCCCATGTCCCCAAGACCCTCACCCTCGCAGCTCCATCTCTGCCTCTGCCTCCACGGGCACTGTCACCATCACAGATGCATTGCTGGGGCTGGGGCTGTTCTTGCTGTGGGGACATTGCAAGATGAAGGGTGGACACTGATTTGGGGACATGCTGGGGACACTGAGCCCAAGATGCCGGTGTCCCAGCAGTGGGTGGGGGACAGCGGGACAGCAGGGTGTCACCTCCGCAGCTGGAGGTGGAAGGTGATGGCCTCCCCTATGTCCTCCAGCCCGGACACGCTCAGCTCCATGTCCACGGTGATCTGAGGGACAGCAGAGGAGAGGGGCAGGTGGGTGACCAGCCCCAATGGGTGGCAGGCACAGCAGGGACCCCCCGTCCCCTTACCCGGGCCCCCGCCTTCATGGGGTTGCCCAACTCGCAGAGCACCACGTGTGTCCCATTCTCCTTCTTGGGGTTGCAGCTCAGCTTCTCCTGTCCCTGTGGGGTGGGGACATGGGATGGGACACGTCATGGACCCCTCCATGAACCAACCATCCTGGGGACCTGCATGAGGTGAGGGCAGGGCTTGAGGCCCACACCCCGGACACCCCTGAACACCCATCACCAGTGGGGACCCTGTGGAGGGTGACAGCCATCAAGGGCAGGACATGAACCCCCCAACTCAGGATCCCTGGGCACCCATCCCAACCAGGCAGCCCCATGGAGGATGATGATGAAGCCCCCCAAGGACACTGTTTGAGCCCCCCACCCTGGGCATCTCCCGGCACCCGTCAGCACTGGGCACCTCCAAAGAGGGCGACGGCCACCAAGGGCAGGACATGAGCTCCCCACCCCAGACACCACCAAGCACAGAATATGAGCCCCCCCACCCCGGTCACCTCTGTGACCCCCCCCCGACACCCACCGGGATGGTGCTGCGGGCAGCCTGGTAGTGGGTGCCGGGGGGCAGCTGCACCCTCAGCTCGGCCTCAAAGGCGCCTTCGCCCGCGTTGGTGGCGTTGGCACGCAGGGACAGCGCAGCCTCCGCGCCGATCAGCAGGCGGTGGCTGGGCCTGGGGACATGGGGACAGGGCTCAGCACCCCACGGGGACACCAAGCACACCCTCACCCCCTCGGTGCTCACGTGTCGGCAGCCAGGTGGAGGTCGGGGACACAGAGGTTGTCGTCACCACAGTCCTCCAGGATGATGTGGGTCTGGGAGGGGGACAGGGAGGGACAGGGGGAAACCCCATTCAGGGCAAGGTGTGAGAGGGGGAGTCATTGGGGACAGCAAGGGGCATGGGGAGACATCCCAGGAAAGGATTGGGCTGGTGGGGGGGCCAAAGGGGACATCCCAGAGGGAAGATTTGGGGCAGGGCAGAGTAGAGAGGGAACATTCCAGGGAGAGACCGGGGATGGAGGGGGGGGTGACATCTCTGAGAGGGGAGAATGGGGACAGCAGAGGGGACATCCAGGGGGCGACTGGGGACATACCCTAGGACATGCCAAAAGGGGAGCAGGGACAGCAGGGGGACATCCTGGGGAGGGATTTGGGATGGCAAAGGGAACAGAGGGGACATTCCCAGGGTTGGGAATGGGGACAGTGCTGAGTACAGAGGGCACATCCAAGGGAGGGATTGGGGACTGCAGGGTGAGCACAGAGGGCAGAACAAGATTGACATGCCAGAGAGTGGCAGGGACAGTGTGGGGACACATACCAGGGGAATGAGGGACAGTGCGGGGGGTAGGAGCCACACCCCAGTGGAAACTGGGGCAGTGGGGGGGACAGAGGCAATGTCCCGGGGGGATATTGGGGACACTGGCACAGGCTGGGGACCCTGGAGCTGGGCACACCCAGGCTGGGGGTACCCACATGTGCCCAGGCCCAACTGCAGGGATGAGCCCACCTTGTGTCACCATGATGACGTCCCCCCACAGCCACGTCCCCCCTACCTGTGCCTGCACCAGGGTGTCCCCGTAGAGCACCAACCCCGGGGCCTCTCTGGGCAGCGTCAGGGCCACGCTCAGGGCCACCGGGCTCAGCTTGTCCTTGAACTCGGCCTCGTCCTGGGGACACCCACGGGCAGAGCACTCTGGAGGGCATCCCGTGCCCACCCCACCCCAGGGTCCCCCCCCACCACTGCCCCCATCGCTGTTACCCACCCTCCTGGGAGAGGGAGACGCTGTTTTCCCCAATCCCTATCCCCAGCCCTGTCCCCATCCTGGCTGGAGATGCCACATCCCCGTTCCTGTCCCCCGCCCTCCATGGATTGTCCCCGCCCTCTGCCGCGCTGTCCCTGTGCCCGTACCCGCAGGTAGGCGGTGAGGTTGCTGCACACAGGGGGTGTCCCCGGTGCCACCACCAGCTGCTCCTGCCAGGACGATTGGTGTCCCTGCAGCAGCAGGACCCTCCGCGACGGCCGGGGCTTCAGCCGGTCCAGCTGCAGCTCGGCCTCCAGCTCTGGTGGGGAACAGGAGGGTGGCACCGGTGACAGCTGCGGTGACACCCCCGAGGTGCCTGTGTGACAGCGGTGTCCCCAGGGTGACACTGGCACTCACGGATGCTCTGAGGGATGTGCTGGCCCGTCACGCTGACACAAAACACCACGTGGAAGCTGCGGGGGGACAACACCAACAGCTGCTCAGGAACCTGTCCTGTGCCCACGGTGGTGCCCCATGGTTCCCACAGTGATGTCCCCATAGTGTCCCCACGGCAGTGTCCCCACGGTAGTGCCCCCTCACCAGCTGACACGGACGCTGGAGTCAGGCAGGACACAGTCCAGGCTCTCGGGGTTCAGCCCATCAGGGACATTCAGCCGGGTCTGGGCCACCACCACGGGCAGTCCCCTGGGGCACGGGGACATTGCTGAGGTGCCAGGGGACCCAACAGGGAGCCCCGGGCCACCGCAGGGAGGGGCACTCACTGGTACACGGCCACCTTGGCCGCCCCGTAAGCCCCGACGAGCAGATCTGCAGGGACAAGCAGAGGGTCGGTGCCGGGGTGGTGACACAAGGGTGGCAGGGCGGTGGCAGGGCCGTGTCGTGCCAGGGCTGTACCCGCGTAGCCGTTGCCGTCCAGGTCGGTGGCACCACGCAGCGCGAAGCCGAAGGCGGCGGGGCCGGGGAAGGGGCTGTTGAGGCGCTGGGTGGGCACCGGCACCAGCCCCTCGCTCTGCCCGCGGAAGATGAAAACCTGCCCGCTGCCACTGTCACCCCCCTGCGGGGCGCCCACGGCCACGTCTGGGGACAGAAGGGACGTGAGCACCCGCCCGCCCCCTTCTGCCTCGGTTTCCCCAAGGCGCGGCACCGGGGAAACATCCTCCCCCACCCGCCGCGCTGTTACCGCCGAAGCCGTCCTTGTCCAGGTCCCCGAGGCTGGCGATGGCGGCGGCGAAGCGGCCGTAGGGGTGGGTGCCCGTCAGGGTCTGGGGGGGCCCGGCCAGGGGCTGCTGTCCCCGCCCCAGGTAGAGGTAGAGGCGCCCCAGTTCGCTGCGCTGCCCGTCGGAGCGCCGGGCCATGTACAGGGGTGCACCCACCAGCAGGTCGTCCCGCCTGTGCCCGGTGTGGGGTCAGGGTCAGCAGGTTTGGGGGCTGGGGCACCCAGCGGTGTACCAGGCACGGGGCAGCACCCGTGGGTGTCCCCGTGGAGGAGGAGGGGGATGACTGTCCCTGCTCTCACCCGTCCCCATCGACATCCGCCACTGCCACCGTGTGCCCGAAGTACGAAGCCACCTGGAAAGGGTCCGGGTAGAGGGTGGCACCGGGGGGTGCAGGGGCTCAGTGTCCGGGCACGCTGGGGGAGCAGGGGGGTGCTGGGGTGCTGTGGGAGGGGGGCAGGGGTGCTGTGGAGCAGGGGGGTGCCGGGGGTGGCACAAGGCACGGGTACCTGCTCGCTGGCGATGCCCCGCAGCCGGCGCAGGGTGTCCCCCGCAGTGAAGATCTCCACCTGCCCAGGGCAGTGTCAGACGCCAGACCCAGCCCGGGGTGACACATGGTTGTGTCCCCTGTGTGTCCCCTCGGCCAGGCACCCGCACCAGGCACTCCGCAGCACTCACCTCACCCCTCGTGTTGCTCTTGTTGGGGACCCCCACCACGTACTCTGTGAGGGATGAGAGCCCTGAGTGCCCCCACTGGGACAGTGAGGGGGGCACGGGGATATCCCCCGCATTGGAGTGGGCACAGGGACACCCCTGGTGTGACATGGGGGCATGAGGGCACATAGATGGACGGCCCCCTGTCCTGGCACAACGTGTCCATCCCCCTCAGGAAGAGAAGCAAGGTCACCCTGGAGCCCCGGGGTGCCCCAGGCCCATCAACCCCTGTTCCCTGCACCCCCCAGCCCTACCTTTCGTTTTGGAGTTGCCATCAAACTCGCCCACAGCCACCGAGTACCCTGCAGGGAAATGGGCACTGGTGACCCCGGGGTATCCCAGCAGGAGCTGGCAGTGGGGCAGGGTGCCCATGCCCACTGCTCACCCCGGTACCCGTCCTCGTAATCCCCAAACACCGGCTCTGTGGGGCGCCCGGGGCTCCCCAGCCACAGCAGAGACGTGCCGAGGAAGCGCCTGAGGATCTTGTCCAGCTCCACCGAGTACAGGAGCCCTGGGGGACACGGCGGCGGGGAACACCAGCACTGATGGGGCATCCGCTGCCACACTCCCTGGGCTGCCAGTGCCACTGCGGGTGGCGCTTATGGGGTACCCCATCCGGGGCGTCCTCTGCCCGCCGTGCCCACCCGGAGGGAGCACCCCGGGAGTACCAGCCGGGGTGGCAACGCCGGCAGGAAGGACTCACCCGAGAAGTAGTACCCGCCGGGGGCACCCAGCACCAGCGTCCCGTCCTGCGGGGGGAGCTGGCTCAGCACCACCCTGGAGCATCCTGGTATCCCCCCAAAGCATCCTCACCCAAGTATTGCCCATCCCAGTGTTTCCCATCCTGGCACTCCCACCCCAGCATCCCCCCCCACGCCTAGGACCTCTCCTCCCGGAATTCCCACTCCAGCATCCCCCATCTCAGCATCCCTACCCCAACATCCCCCGCCGTGACACCCAGCTACCGTCCTGGCCACACCCTCTGCACCTCTATCAGCACGCCATGGCCGCCGCCCCCGGATCCCCCCAAGGTGCCCCTCGAGTCCCCCGAGCCCGCTCTCACCGGGGTGGCAGCGGCGCTGAAGCCGATCTCGCAGTAGCGCTTGTCGTGCACTGAGGGCACAGGGCAGGGTCAGGCGGATGCGGGGTTGGGGGCACCCCCCGCTCCCCGGTCCCGTCTCACCGTAGTTCGTCTGGCGGTAGGTGCTGGCCATGGTCTGGTCGCGGCAGGGCGAATACCACACGGCGCGCCCCCGGCCCGGGCTCCGCACGAAGCAGGTGCCCGTCGGGGTGCGGAACGCCTCGTGCTGCCCCTCCATCGCGTTCCAGTGCTGCAGCGGGGCACAGACCTGGGCACGGCGATGGGACAGGCTGGTGCCCACCCCGCCGCCACCCAAGGCTGCCCACATCCCCCCCGGATGCACCCACCACCAGTTTGCCGTCCCAGCTGGTGACGGACGCTCCCAGCCACTGGTGCGACTTGTAGGTGTGGAACTCCAAGGTGCCCTGGATCTCGCTCTCGTCCCCTGGGGGAGGGGGACAGGAGGAATGTGCGGAGCTGGCACACCCCACCCCGCGCCCACCCCCCGCCCCACGGCGCCCACGCACCCTCAGTGTCGATGGGGAGGGGGTGGCAGGGGGTCTTGTCGGGGGGCCAGGAGCAGAGGAAGACGGCGCCGGGCTGAGCCACGCCGGGCTGGGAGGTGTTGGCACGGGGGGCCCCCACCGCCACGCTGGGCCTGGAGGGCAGAGCGGGTGTCAGGGTCGGCGGGCGTGTGCCGTGCCCGACCCCGACACCCCGGTGCCTCCCTACCTTCCCTCGCTCATGTGGAAATCCAGGGCGAAACCGAAATAGCTGCCGGGGGGTCCTTCGTAGATGGTGGGGGGGTCCTGGAGAAGCCCCAGCATGGGGGGCAGGCGCAGCCCCCCGAGGAGCAGCAGCACCCGCAGCAGCCCCATCGTCACCCCAAAATGTGGCCACAACCCCCGTCCCGGGGCGTCCCTGGCTTATCTCGGGGGACACAGCTGGGGACGGGACCAGCAGGAAGAGGGAATACAGGAAAGGCCCCCCCAGACCCACATCCGCTCCTGCAGGAAGCCAGAGAGGTGCGGGGGAGAAGGATGCGGCCGGAGCAGGGCGGGGGACAGGAGGTGGCAGTGCCACCGGGTGACGCGGTGACAGGGTGGGGGGACACGGCCACAGCAGCCTGAGCCTATCGCCCGCCGGGGCCGCACCCAGTCCGCCGCGGGGTGCCAGCCTCGGGGCGGCTATTTCGGGATGTCCATCTTGGGGTGGCTATTTCGGGGTGCAGCCAGTCCCTACCGGCGGAAATGTGGCGAGGACAGCAGGGCACAGGGCCCGTCCCCGATATCCCCTCCGCAGCCGGATGGAGCTGGCAGCACCGAGCCCGCCCGCGCTCGGCATCACCCCCAGTGTCCCCTTTGGGGCAGGGCCACCCCAAGACCCTGTCAGGGGAGAGGCAGCACCAGCGCTGAGCAGGGCAGTGGCTCAGGCGAGGGAGCGGGGGCAGGGTGAGGGCAGCCCACAGCCAAGTGACCAAGGCGTGTCCTTGTCCCTGTCCCCGAGGAACAGCCGGGCCCGCAGACACGCCCATGGCAGCCGCGGGGGTCCAGCCCTGCCCGGACAGCGGCGCCAGCCCCTGAACCCACCTGCAGAATTAATTTAAACTCAGTTAAGGACTCTCAGGCTGCCCGAGATCTCCGGGGGCTCCCCGTGCCAACCCAACACCGGTGGCCGGGAGAAGTCCCGGAGCATCTCCCTGGGAGCCAGCCCGTGTGGAATGGGACATTTCTCCTCTCCATCTCCGAAGCTGCAGGTGGGGAGCAGGACGGGGGAGTCAGGGGGTTTGAGGGGGGCACAGGGGGTCCCCACAGAGGCAAACGGCACCTTGGCCCCTGACAGGGGACAGTCCCCGAAGCAGGGTCTGCTCCAGCCCTTCGGAGCAGCTGCAGTTGGAAGAGTGGGATTTGCCCAAAGCCGTGGCAGAGCTCCGAGGTGTAGGAAGGGTTTGCTGAGCTCGGATCAGCTCCGTGTCCCGGGAGAGGAGGACATCGGACCCAGGCGCAGCTGCTCCTCCTCGGGAGGTCTCGTCCCCAGCTGGCAGCAGCATCTGAACCCAGCTGGAGCGCACATCAGACTCCTCAGGGCAATTAGAATTCTCTCTTCTGTCCAATTACTTAATTTCCTGTTTCTTTCAGCACTTCTGCACCATCCCTCATCAGCCACCTCCTCCCAGGGCCACCGCCAGGGAAGGGCAGGTGGCACCCTGGACCCCGACCCTGCTGGCAGGCAGGGGGGTGGATTTTTTTCCTTTAATCAAACTACGGCTTTGGTTAGGAAAGGAGAGGCTGGTGCTCTATACAGCAGCTCCTCACCACCACACACCATCACATAATTTTTTCCACAAATCATTGGTTTATTAGAAAGGTTTTTTTTCCCTCATTTTACAGCATATATATATATTTATATATATATCTTATGTGACAAAGTTAAATACAGTCTGTTTATGCTCGTTAAGTAATGACAGGTTAATTATTTTAGCGCTATCCTTTAAGTCCAAAAGAATCCCTGCCCACAGCGTGATGGGGCCGGGGCACGGATGGGCCCTACAAAGCTCAGCTCTGACAGTAACACTGAATTGTTCGGTATTTACAGGAAATTTGAGTCCCTTTTTTGTGACTGCTGTCACTCTGACCTGCTCCAATTTCTCGTTTACACGGTGAGGGAGCTCAGGGGGTTTTGATCCTTTGACTGTGCCTGGTCTCTTGCTGCACTCCAGGAGGGGACGGGGAAGAGGATGAGGATGGGGAAGGGGACAGGGATGAGGATGTCACCCCATCCCCACACTGCTCTGAAATCCCTCCCTCCAGCAGTGGTGGCCCAGGGACAGTGACACCTGCAGTGCCCCGTGACTGCGGACAGCAGAGCTCACCCCTGCACTGCGGTGGGGAAGGTCCCCGGGCAGTGTCACCTGAGCCAGGTGATGCAGGGAGAACTGGGAAATCCCTTACGGACCCAGGTGGGGTAACCTCGTGTGTGGGATGGAAACAGTCCCCAGGCTCCTCCTGCACCAGCAGGGTCCACAGTTACTGCTTCCAGCAGGGGAGGGGGAGTGGGGAAGGAAAGGAGAAAGAAACAAAAAGGGCTCTCCACACTCTGGGAGCACCCTGAATTCCTGCTGCTCCCCGGGCTGCTCCAGCGCCCATTCCTATGGCAGGGAGGAACGCAGCATTACCTGCCAGAGCCACTGCTACCCCCACACCCCTCACCTTGCCCAAGTCTCACGTGTTCGTTTTTTTTTCTTCTGCAAAATTCTAAATGAAGATTTTTTGTTTGTTTTTACATTTTATAGTACATAAAAACTTCAAAAATACATGAGCTTGATAAAATATACATGCTTAGCTGTTCTGCATCTAGCTGAAACTATAAATTGAACCTTTACAAGTGTCTTGGGTCACCTACAGCAAACATATTTACACAGAAGCCACCAGAACAAGTACCACTAAGAACTGGCTGTAAAAAATATTATTGCGATATACTACAAATGTAACCTTTGATAGGAGCTACAAAAAGCAGCATCTTTGTTTACAGAGTTCAGTGCAATTCTTTACATTAAAAAAAAATTCCTATAAATTAATAAGGAAACCATCAGTGTCACAGAGGAAAGAACACGCTTTACATCCTGGCCGCGCTCCCCCATCCTCTGTATTGCTTCAATTCCTAACAGGATTTTCCTTCTCTCTCCTATCCCAGTGCCTCTTTCCCAACACCACAGAAGATGGAACTCAGAGTGATTTTTTTCCCCCTTTCAGGAGAAGAGTGGTCAAAGCCCAGGCTGGAATCCCAACCCCTGACCCAAGAACCTCTCTCCAGTCTGGGATATCCAGGCATGGTCCCGGCGCCAGAGAGTGCAGATGCAGGATGGAGGAGGACAGAAGCTCTGGGCATACACACAGAACTCCTCCTCCTCTTTACAGTAAGATCTTTCTTCCACCTTTGCTGCTCACACAAAGAAAAACTCACGTGTGCAGTGACAGGGGCCAAGGAACCTCCTGCAATGCCTGGAAACTGAGGCCTCCAGTGCCCCCGCAGCCAACAGCTCCTGATGTTCCATTGCCGATTACAAGCCAGATTCAATCATGCTATTTTAATTAGATGATCTCATTAAAACGATTTTTAGAGATCCTATTAGTGTGTATGAAATCTCATTTATCATATACAAGGTGGCAGAAGGAAGATGACCAAGTGAGAATCCAGGGGGGAAAAAAAAGCCTTTCCAAGTGTCCCGCTGCTCTAAAGGTGAAATGGTTCTCCCGGAGCGGTGCTGCTGCGCGCACGGAGGAGTCGGAGCGAGACATCCCTGGGGGACAGCCAACAGCCCGGCCCTCGAACCTCCGGCTTCTTTGGCTGCTCAAGAGTGAAATGCTCAGGCCTCACCTGCCCGCTGGCTCGACTCCAACCCCCTCCCGAAACACCAAATATTCTCCTTCCTCTGAGGTTCCTTCATTTCGTCCTTCATGTGCCGTGGCTGGGTGGATGCTGCAAGTCCTGTCCTGAGAAAATGGGGTGCAGCAGGGGGTGGAGGTGCAGGGCCGTGGCGGCAGCAGCGGCCGCGGGCCTCGGAGCCAGGAGGGTCGGGTAGAGAGCGTGAGGGACAGGGTGGAAGGTGAAGGGGCCCGGGTGGATGGCGGACGCTGGAATGATGTGGATGGGGTGGCTGGCCAGGAACGTGGCGGGGTGCCCCGGAATAATGGAGTGGGTCAGGTGGGACAAGGAAATGGGTGTCAGGTGCGGCTGGGGGATGTGGTGGACCTGAGCGAGGGGCTGCGGGTGCGGGTGGGGGTGGATGCCGATGGCGGCGGCGGCGGCGGCGGCGTGGTGCTGCAGGATGGCGTGCTGCACCGTCGTGATGGACGTGGCCGACGCCGCCGCCGGCTGCTGGATGTGGATGGGCTGGAGCGCGGGCGCGGCCGGCGCCAGGGCAGCCGAGGCGGGGAAGGCCTTGACTTGCTTGGCCAGCAGCTGCTGCTGGATGTGCTGCTGGGCGGCCTGCTGCAGCTTGCTGTACTTCTCCATCTCCTCGGGGGTGAAGGTGATGGGCTGGCTCTCCAGCGGGGCTAGAGAGGAATCTTCTCCCCCCTCCCGATCCCCTTCTATGCTCGGCTCCCCGCTCTGAGGCACGTAGCCAGGAAAGTGCTCAACATCTGGAACTAAGGGCATCATACTGGTTTCCACTGGGACCGGATGGTTGCCCCCATCCATGGGCTCCAGCCCGTCACCGTCGCTCGGATCCGAGAGGAAGTTGTGTGGCATGACCAGATCTCTGGAGCCAAAGCACTCAGGGAGCGCCGGCGCATCCAGGGGGAGGGACTGCATCTCTACAGAGGCTTCGTCGCGTTTCTGCTCATCCAGAGGTTTGTCCTGAATTACCATCACCACATCTTCCAAGAGAGACTGACCAGCCAGCTGACCCTCCTCCATGCCTTGGGAACCATCCTCAGCATCTGACAGCTCCTGCTCCTCGCCCCTCTCCAAGCCAGACTCCTCGTATCTTTTGGAGTTTGGTTTCCGAATGGTTGGCAACTTCCCAATTAAGGGCAGAACCGGTTTGTTGCCTAAGGAAGGAGGCAGTTTGGGGCCAAAGTAGCCCTGGGGAGGATCTTTGAGCTTTATGCCCACCTTGTTTGCCCCTGACAGCATCTCCTCAGTGACGCAGGGCTTCTTCTCAACCTTCCTGGACTGCACCTTCTCCAGGAGCAGCTTTGCAGTGACAGAGTTCCTCTCCTCAGGACTGCAGTCCCCTTCTGAGGTCCGCCCCGTGCCAGAGCTGCTGCTGTTCTGCGACAGGGATCCAGATCCTTTCAGATCCTCTCCTTTGCCATCCTCCTTCTTCAGCAGCGACCCTTCACCTCGGCCTGTCCGGAAATAGTGAGGAGACTGGGAGCGATAGATCTTGGACCTGATGAAGTCCCTTCTGCCAGACCTTCGCTCCTCGGGGCTCTCGTGGCCCCGTGAGCCCTTCCGTGACAGGGACCTCTGCGAGTGGCTGCGGGTGCTGCGGCTGCGGTCCCGGCTATAGCTGCGGCTGCGCTTCCAGCTGCGGCCCGTCACGCTGCGGCTCCTCCTCTTGCTCCGACTGCGGCTGCAGCTGCTGCTGCGGCTCCTGCCCCTGCTCCTGGATCTTGACCTGCCTCGAGGGTGGGTTCGGCTCCTGCTCCGGCTCCTGGACCTGCTCCTGCTCGAGCTGTAGTCATCTTCTGACGAGGAGTATTTGCGCCGCTTCGAGCGGTGGTTTGAGCTGTTGTAGTCAGAGTCGTCCTCCGAGTCCTGGGAGCGCTTGGAGTGGCAGCGGGAGCGGTCGCTGTAGTCGCTGTAGCTGTCGTCCGAGTAGCTCCTGTGGCGGCTGTAGCGGCTGTGCTCCGAGGACGCGTCCGAGCTGGTGGAGTAGGACCTGTGCGAGGAGTGCCGGCGGCCCGAGCGGGAGCGGCTGTGGGAGTGCTCGCTGCCCGAGTCGTAGTCGTCGCTGTACTGCGACGGGGACTTCTGGTGGCAGTGCTTGCCGGGGGAGCCCTCGTCGGTGTCGTAGTCACCGCTGCTCTGCCGGCTCCGGCGGCTGCTCCGGGCCTGGGACAGCCCCGGGCAGCGTCTCCTCACACCAGGCACCTGCTGCAGCTCAGCCTTGTGTCTTTTGCTGCCGTGCTCTTGGCAGGAGTTACCCCCGTCCTCCTTTTTACCGCTGCTTCCCTCCTCAGCAGACAGGGATTTCCTCTGGGACTCCTGGGAGCATCGCTTTTTCTTCTGGAAATGGCTGCAGTCTTCAGACAGCTCAGGTTTCCGGTCTGACTCTGTCGAAAGGGAGGATTTACCTTTTTTGTGCCTGTGCCTTTTCCGTTTCTTAGGTTTCTCTTCCCCCAGCTCAGCCTTCCGGGCCTTCTCCTCAGCTTCCTCCTTGTGTTTGCGTTTGTGTCTGCTGGACTTTTTGTGCTTCTTTTTCTTTTTGTGTTTATGGGACCTTCCAGATTTACTCTTACCCGTTATACTCTTACTGCTGTCCTCCCCCTCTCCCTTACTGACGTTTCCCAGACCAGACTCCTGCTTGCTCTGGGATTTATTTTCCATTTTTTGAGCAGAACTGTTCCCTACACTTTCAGCCTCCTTTGCTTTGCTCACCTCACCAGGTTCTGTGCTCTGAGCGTTGTCTTTACAAAGCCCCCCTGGATCCTTGGATTTCTCTGCCCCTTTCCCTTTTGCATCCTTGTTACGGGAGAGCTTGAAGTCGAAGTACAGGGGGTTGCAGCTGTAGGACACAGAGGGCTCCGCTTTGGTGAAGATGAGCAGCTCTGAAGGCCACTGCAGGGTCGTGCTCTCATCCTTACTCAGAACAGGGAAAAAAGGTCCTGTGGGGTGCTTTGGTCCCTCAGAGCCATCTCTGCAGCCCGAGGCAGGAGGAGGAGCAGTGTCTGGCTCGGGGGGATTGCTCTCTGGAAGGTGCTTGCTCTCCTGTCTGTTTTCATTCTCTGGGACGTCTTTTCGTTCTGTTTTGCCCTGCTGAGCTGCACTTTCAGTAGTACTCTGCTCCTTCTGCTGTCCTGTGCTCTCAGCAGCCTTTTCTGTGTGCTTGCTGGGTTTGGGTTTGGGGGAATTCCCCTTTTTCGCTTCGTGCACGTTTTTTTTGTTCACATTTTCTGCTTCCGTTTGCTCAGTAGCCTTCATGAATAGCAGGAATTGAAAGTTGGGCTTTACTTTACAGTGGGCTGGGGGGATGTAGTGGTAATACTCTGGTTCCACAGCTGTTGGTCCATCTTCTCGCCTCATCTTCTTCAGTTTGGATAAGGTGCTGGCCAGAGCCCCGCTGTCCTTGTCGTGCTGGTCATCGTCCTCTGTCTTGCCATCAGAATTATTGGTGCCTTCGCCCTCCCCAGACTTCTGCAGGCTGCCAGCCTCTGAGGACCCCTTCTCATCACCTTTTGCCCCGTCTGCAGAACTGGACTCGTCCACGTGGTCCTTGAAAACAGAAGCGATGGTCTCCAGCTTCACTGGGGTCTTCTTGGCGAAGGAAAAGGACACCCCGATCTTCTGCAGAGGAGTTCCCAGAGAGCTCTTAATGCCAAAGCTGATGGCCTGTGCCCCCTGGGCAGGCGTCTGGCCTGGCATCACAGTGCCTTGTCCAGTGTTCAGGAAGCCTCTGTCCGTGGTCATCTCTGTGGCCTGGCCAGAGCTCGTCTGGATGAAGGAGCCACTGTTGGCTGCGGAATCATCGTCATCTCCACCCTCCTCATCCACAGCCACCGTGGTGGTCCTGAACATGGGCCCACTTCCAGGAGCACTGGAACAGGAGAGAGAGAAAACACAGCTGACTGGTGTCCCTGTCCCTCTGCAGGAGGATCCATCCCTCAGCAGAGACCATCTTAACACAGTTCAAGTGCTCTTGCACTCAGACACATACATTAAAATATCATTACACAGACACTCAAAGTTTTTAATGATATTAAATTACTGAAGGAAATACCTATTGCTGGATAAAGCAATTTGGGGATACTCCACATGATCAGTTCAGTGAACTCCTACCAAAACCACAGCATGAGCCCCAAACAGTGTGTGAAGCTTTGCCCTCAAAGCCTGTGCAGTACCCTGGAGCAGGAATGCCAGCCCAGCCCAGGACTGCAGCCCCCCAGGCTCCAGGGGACCACCCAGACTCACCACTCAGGCTGCCTCCTCTGCTCAGCCAGCTCGTGCAGGCGCCGCAGGGCCTTCTCCTGCTTCCTCTCGTCTTTCCGGGATCTCGACGAGACATTGCGAGCAAATTCCCTTTGCTTGAGATCTTTCAACCTCTGAGGCAAAACAAAGCAGGGATGAATCAGATCAAAGGTGTTTGTGGTTTGTCCAAGAACAGCTCTTTGCTGCAGCACTGGAAATTGCGGTGTCAAGTCCCTCCCCAGGGATATTCATTGAGCCACGATGGAGCAACAGCATCTTAGCTCAACAAACCCCACGGAGCACACTGCCATCCTCCCAGCAGCTGAAGGAAAAGACAACTGGTGGTCACTTTTGGCTATGACTTCAAGTTCCCTGTATACCCCCTTCCAATCAACACTACTGGTTTTCTTTAGCATGGACAACAAAGCTGATTTCGAAGCAACAAGCAAATTCTGGAAGGAAAAAGGGAAAAGAAGGAGGATTGTTTACTTTGCTGCTCTTGCAGGGTGCAGATGTACTTGACAAACAGTGCATGACACGAGTCAAGAGCATGGGCCAAAGGACAGGAAGGATTAGCTGGTGCCAGAGTTACCCAGGAATGACATCTGACAAAAGCAATGTATCATTACATTGGAGAAGGAGCCAAAAATCCCATGCAAATAATTTCATAAGCAAATCCAGAATACAACATACACCACAACCAGTTACTTGTTTTCCTGACAGTAGTTCTGAGAGGGTCAAGAAACAAACTGCTCTAAAGGCAGGAGGGTCTCTTGGGGTTGAATACTTTGGGGGCCAGAAGCACCAAGTTCCCCAGAAATCTTATCACGAGGGAGCAAACCCAATCCCAAGGAATTTCAAACATCCTAATATCACTGAGGAAGTCTAGGTAGCCAATTCTAATAGAAAATAAACATCCAAGACTTCAGAATATTTTGGAAAGTCCTTGTCTCAGAGCACTAGGAGAAGAGGCTGCTGCTTTTCCTTGGCATATATGTGGATATTCACAACATTTTTTTAGAGTGCTCTACAGAAGTGTAAGTAACAGAAAGCAACAAAGACAGACCTCTACCATCCTAAAGGGACTCATTGTTCTTTTTTAGTGCACAATTGAAAACCCTTTCAAAGGGCCCAGTTCCAGAACGCATCCTGTACTCAGCTTTTGGAAGAAGTTTCATGTTTCTCAGGCATTTCATGCAGGGCCTGGGAGACTAACAGGACTCAGAGCAGGAGTCACTTTGGAACAATTCTTGTACAGGATGTACAAATCACTGGTGAATTCTAAATACTTCTGGCTGGCTGACTCTGCCTCTTTCCTGGAGCAGAGTCAGACTGCCACACACAGAAACAGTAGATCTGGAAACCAACCCAAAGCTCAAATTAGAGGAATTTAGCTGGCCCAATGTAAAGAGAACATTGCTTTGTGAAAAGGGGGAGATTGGACAGGACAGAAGATTCTCTTACCTAATTATATTTACTAAATGTGGTTGATTGTCACCAAAATCAGAGGGGAGGACACACAAAAAAGATACAACTACAGACACCAGTAGAAAGAAACTCACTCTTGTGATCTGGACTCCCAAATTAGAAGGGTTTGCTTTCAATACATCAGCTGAAAACGTCACATCACAAAGAAAAAAAGAAAGTAAAAATATAACAAGAGTGGAAGAGAGAAAATAAAAAAAACAAGCAAGCATTACTAGAGAGCTGTGGGGGAGTGTGCCAGCTATTCTACAGAGCGGGAATGGAGCCAGTGGAGCCACGGGACTGAGCCGGGGTCTGGAGCAGGGGGACACACACGGACACGCACGGACACAGCAATGATCCCACCTGGAACAGCAGAACTACTTTCACCAGGACAAGTAAAGGGCTCAAGGGTTTTGTGGTGTATGTTAAATGTTGAAGAGTAATTTTTTTTCCAAGAGGAAGGGAAAAAAAAAATAGATGGACTGAGCAATGCTGCAATGCTATCAGCTTTTTCATGCTGATTTCAAAAGTGTGTCTGAAACGCTCTGGGAAGTTACAGCCACCAACAGCTGACAAAGCTATTTAATGGGGGCTGATGCCAAGTCTCGAGATCACTCACCCATTTGGAAAAAAGTATGACCCAGCTATTTACACCAGACATGAACTGTGACCTTTTCCTCTCAAGAGGAAGGTGCGATGGTGCACTCAGAACCCCCTGTGCCCCCAGGCATGGTCCTGATCATCCCCCAGGACACAAACTAGGCTCAGAGCTGTTGGAATGATGCAGCTGCCCCCAGGCTCTCCTGCCTCCATTACATGGCAATTTGAATGCAGACAGAATTAAATGCCCACTATTAAATGCTGATCTTTGTGTGTCTCTGCTCCCTCAAACCTCCCACTCTCAATACTTCAAATTTAGAAGTGTGAAGCAAACGAACCACCCCAAAGCACTGTAACTCTGGAATATGCACCACAGTAACTCCCAGCTGCACCCAAACCTGGGCCCTTTAGGCTGACAAACCACCCGCCCTGGTGTCAAGACTGCTGAGAATCTGGGGAAATTCTTCCCCACAAACTTCCAAAATTGGGGAAGAGTTAGTCTGGTTTCCAAAGGACCAAGAGATCTCAAGGCTGAGTTTCTTTTTGTCACACAGGAGTCAGGAGGAAAAAGAAATCTTTCTAGGGAAGTACAGGACAGAAAAGCTCACAAATGCACCATGCCAGCTCCTTACTGTAAAATACAGAACAGAACACAGCTCAGCTTCTTAGACTGACCTAAACCAACACACCTCTCATCAGAAATGACACCAGCTGTGCAAGAGACCTGGTTGGACTGCATTATCTTCCCTAAATGCATCCTGGGGGAGGGAAAAGGGAGAAAATAGGAGCCCACACTGCTCATCTGTAAGAACCACCTGCTGCAGGAATGAAAAATACCCAGAACTTTAAAAAAAAAATGTAACTCTCCCCTCACCTACTGCTTCAAATATGTCACTGAATCCAGTGATTGATCCCCTCAAAGACTGGATAACCAGTTCACTACAGCCATGCCCACCCTGCTCCCCAGTCCTGACTGGGAAGGAGCAATCTAAAGCCTGAAGTAATTTCACTGGGTGAAGGGAGCACATGGAGCACTGAAATGCTGCTCACACACTTCCAGGTCTCAGCCTGCCCTGGAAATCATTTGAACTAAACAGATATTTAAACTCAGCTGACACTAAAGAAACTTCCATCTAATCCTGAGGAGAGTGTTTGTTATTCTAATCCCCCAAAAACCTCTTAATGACTTTTTGAACTGCACCATATGTATGGGTGTGAGGAAGAGCATGGTACTGTCCCTTCCCCTGCACCACGGAGAAATTCTGACAGGGATTTCACAAAGCCACTCAGCCATGCTCAAGGAGCTTCTCCCCCCGAAAAGGAATCCTGGGAACTCATACTTTTAGGGTGAATCCTCCCTTTTTAAGTCTTCCTATTGTGCTTAGCAAGACAATGATTTTTTCAACAGGATTAGAGCCACCAAATCTGTATTAAATCAAACACATGTTTCATGCTACTACAGGATTTCAAAATTAAGGGGCATTTTTTTCTCCACTGGCAGCATGTGAGGAAGCAGCAGTTTATCTAATCAGCAATATCCTTTCAAACTGCAGGATCATGGGGACCATAAAGCCAAGGAATATTCTGCTGGTTTATTACTTCAGCTGTCAGAAGGGCCACACTGCAGTGACCAGCAGTGACACACATCACCAGCACTTACATAAAATTCCTCCAGATTTCCACATGCTGTAGGCAGTAGTTCACTACTCCAGCCTTCCTGGGGTTTATTAATAGCTGCCACCCCCCTCAGCTTTGGAACAAAGAATTGTATTTTAAGTTTCCAGCCTTGTTTCTAACAAAATTCCAAACTCGCCTCCCCATTTCCACAGGAGTGCAAATGGAGCTCCTGAAGAGCAGGTTTGGTATCAAATCTGCAGCTACCTCTGGACTGCAGCACAAAGAGGCCACAGTGCCGGATTATCTCCCAGTCCCTGCATGGCTCAGGAGGCCAAACTGGCAAATACCACCAGTACCCTCCAATTCTCACAAATCAGCTTAAAGCAGCTGCACTACAGCACTAATGAAAAGCTCCTGAGAGCCCCTCCCAGGCACAGCAAAGCGGGGAAATCCAGGGGGGTGAGCATGAGTCAGGAACTGCTGCAACAGGAAAACCACTGGATCATCACAGGATGTCCTAAGCAGGAAGGAACCCCCAAGGCTCATCCAGTCCAACCCCCCACAATCCCACCCTGTGCATCCCTGGGAGCGTTGTCCAAGTGCTCTTGGAGCTCTGGCAGCCTCGGGGCCATGAAAAAACTCAGCACACACCAGATTTGGCTGATGGTACCAGGTAAGACCTCCCCAGTGCCCAGCTGGGGTGCAGAGCTTTACAGGTTCAGCACCAGCAGTACACGGATTTTCTCCGTTTAAGGTGACAAAGCCACTCAGCATCACTGAACTGAGGCCCACGGAGAGACATTCTTTGCCTAAAACTGCAGAGCAGAAAGAGCCCCTGTTATTCTCACAAGACAAAAGCACTGTCACCATACCTGAAGATGTGAGACTTTCATGCCAAACCTCATATTGGGATGGGTCAGAGCAGATCCACCTCTGGGGCTCGAGGCAGGAGGCAGCTCCCAGGACACCAGAGCCCCCTCCTCCCTTGCCATTGTTCTCATGTCTCTCTGCCAACCCACATTAAATAAAATAATAATAATGTACTTTTCATTCTGTGCCAGCAGATTTCTGGCTTTCTGAACTTTTGATGTCTGCTCTATTCTTTGCCCCAAAAGCTTCTGGGAGTGAACGACACCATTAAACACAAGCTCAAAGAATGGCAACCTTGATCATTTTATTGAAATGAGAACACAAGCCTGGCTTATCTTTGGTCATCAACATTCTTTGCACACTTATAAACGAAGTGAAAAGAACACAGGGGAAATTGTCTGCAAATGCTGTTTTATTTCATCTAAACTTCCCTCCTGGAAGGAATCAGTATTTTTCTTAGTTGGGTTAAGAAAAATATAGAATGGGTTGGGTTGGAAGGGACCTTAAAGCTCACCCAGCCCAACTCCCTGCCATAGGCAGGGACACCTTCCACTATCCCAGGGTGCTCCAAGCCCCATCTAACCTGGTCTTGGACACTTCCAAGGACCCAGGGGCAGCCACAGGTGCTCTGGGCACCCTGTGCCAGGGTCTTCCCATCCCCACTGGGGAAAATTTCCTCATCATCTCTAATCCAAACCTACTCCCCTTTGCAGTTAAATCCATTGCCCTTTGTTTTATCACTCCATGCTCTTGTCCAAAGTCCCTCTCCAGTTCTCTTGTAGCCCCTTTATTGTTAACTGGTGAGTTTTCTGAGGGCAAAGGATTTTGAAGCAGAAGAACCTCCCATGTAACACCAAGTACCTCAGAGATTCCCTCCTCAGTCTTCTCCATTCAAGCTGTGCTTGGAGGCCCAAGGTTTTGGAAATCACAAGTTTCCCCAAAACACAAAGTTCAGAGTTTGCATTCAGAGTATTCCTCAACCCCAGCAGTGACTGTCTTGGTAATTTTATTGTGCTTGAACAGATCCCACCCCCTTGGCATGAGAAGCAAAGATACAGCTAATTAGGGCACAAAGAGAACTGCACATCTATACTTTCAGTTCTGAGTTCCACCCTCTTTTCCAAAGAACTTCTTTATGGAATACACTCCCTTTGTCCTTTTACAAAAAGAATCTAGGCAGAATTAATCACCTACACCTCCAAAACACCACACGCTTAGGGGAAAAAAACCAGCTACATAAAAGCCTGCATTTCAATGCTGGTTTGTGTTCTCCCAGGGAACCTGGCACAGGTTCACTCGGGAACACGTTTGTTTTTCACAGCGAATGCAGAAGGGGAATGTTTTGATTCTGTTGGGTCAGTGACTCAGTAAACAGCTCGAGCCCTCAGCAGGCACACAAGCAGAACGAGGTGACGGTGGGAGATTCTCCAAGTTCCTGGATTGTTAAAAACTCCACATAGTAAAAGCTGACTGTAAATGCTACATAACTGACACACAAGGTAATTCCAACCATAACTCCTGCAGGCTGCTCCAGGTGTTGGGCCCTGCACATCCGAGTTTATCAGATAGGAACACACAGACTGGGCACAACCCAGATAAGGGGCTCTCGCTCATCTTCACACAAATCCAACATAAGGCCTTTATCTTAATGTCAAAACCCCAAAGCAAATAAGGAGCCCACACAGGTGTGATGCCTTAAGGACACATTCCCACTGGGTCCAGAATGTTCTCGGACTGTGGGAGCTGCCAAGGATCAGGACATTGTGGATCGGCAGGAAACCAGAACAAAAATCACAGAATCACAGACTGGCTCGGCTTAGAAAAGATCCTAAAGATTACCTTGTTCCACTCCCTGCCATGGGCAGGAACACCCTGCACTATCCCAAGCTGCTCCAAGTCCTGTCCAACCTGGCCCTGAACACTTCCAGGGATATACACGGGGGTCCATCTTCACCACCCAAGCTCCTTCTTAGCAGCAGAAGCTTCCTTTCTACATTTGCCCCCTTTTGTCTTTTGATTATTGTTAATTATTACTCTGTTGACTGTCAGGGCTGGGCACCATCAGGAGTGGGGGCCCTCCATAACCTACCAGGCCTTCAGGATCAAAATCTACAGCTAAAACCCCCACCATTAAAGACATCAGCAGCTGTACAAGAAGTTGAGACGCAGCCTTTTCCAGTTGGTCACCGAAGGGTGTGTGAGAGAACTGAGCTTATTGTCCCTCCTGCAGGGCCATCTGCACCCGCTCCAGCTGCTTTCAGCCCCCTGAGAGGGACAAGCCATGTGCTGACCAGAGGGTGACTGGTCCTTAAAACAGCTGCATTTCTCATCTCAAGTATCAGCCTAATTAAAACCAGCTCCAGAACAACACTGCACACCTCCAACACAACGGCTAAAACATGCCAATGGTTTGGGAGAATAAATGCTAGGCTCTTTTCCCAGGTAAAGAAATGCTGCCTTTTGGAGAAACTTGGTGTTGAGGTTGATTCAGATGTAGTCAAACGGTCTGTGAAACCAGGACAGGCAGGAAATAAAGAGAATAAACCTCCCCTTTAATTGTTTGGTGTTGACACAATTTTGGTGGGTCCAAAATTCATCCGGTTGGGATCAATACACTTACCTATCATCCCTGTTGGGCAATAATCCCGAGTTCCTTCCTGGAATACAAGACAGTGTCTTTATAACTCGGGAGTGGAAAGGGATCTGAGGATGGAACATCTATTTACAGGGACAGCCTAATGCTTGCTGAGCCACAGAGGGATAACCAAATACTCCAACGTCAGGGGGATGTGGAACTAAAAATACTTAAAAGCAAAAATGCTGTGGAAACTGAGCCAAGGCAAAAACGAGCTCTGTTGCCTCAAAAATTACCACTGAGGCAACAAAATCTCGCAGATGATGTATACCAAGCTGGGTTGCTGTAACTAAGATACTGTAATGGCCTTTCTTTCCAAGAAAGCCAACTGATGGCCTACTTTTAGGAAAATTTCACATTTTTCCTCAAAAACTTCAGGCTCACCTTTCTGCAATCCCACCTTCTTGTCTAGAGAGACAAACTATAAAACATCAACGTGCAACGTATCAAAAGCACAGCTTTTTTTTTAAATCTGTTTTAAAATTTAGACTGCATTGCTGGAAATGAGCCTCCCTGGAGCAGGAGGGAGCACAGCAGTGAGATAATGTTACTTATGCAAATTCACTGTCATTCTGTCTCGGGGGTTTCAAGTTCACTCCCTGAATGCTGACCCAGTGGGGTCACACACATTTCAGCCCAACAAAGCTGGACAAGCAATTTTTTCCCCAAGCAAAGCATGATTGCTTCTTTGTTTAAATCCCTCTGTAACTAGAAATTAATGCTGGGTGATGCAGCCAGAGTTTGGAGGCTCATTTTCTCCAAAGCCTGCCTGAAGTGACTGCAATGGATGGAATTATCCAAGAACATAATTCCTCTCAACATAATCAGCAGTACCAAGCAACCTCCAAATTCTTTCTCCTGATGAGATGACCCCACCCTGTGGGTGCACAAGACATTTTTCTCTCAGGCCACTCCTGCTGATGACTCCTTTTATTGTTTTCCACAGGTTGGTTTCCTCCTCCACAGCGTCTCCAGCTGCTGGAAGAGCTTTGATCCTGGGCAGGCTCACATCAGGGCCCCATCAGTCACCGAGGGCTGGAGCAGTTCATGGAATCCCACAGCGTCAGCACACCAAGAATGTGACACAAACAGGTCCTGCCACCTCCCAGATAAATGCAGGTCACTGCACTCAGGTTTCAGCCAAACTGGAGACTTTCCAAGGAAGTTCTCTGCTCTCAGGTGTCACGACTGAGCTCAGCTAAAACCACCCCTCTGCCCAATAACCAAAGGAATAAATGCATTTCTGGTCTTGATTCTGCCAAACCACAATTTTTACAGAACCCAACAGCCCTGCCATGAGAATTCCTGACAAGACTCCCTTAGTTCAATGTAGATTCTCTGTCATGTCCTGCACTTAATACACACACAAAAATCATACTCTAAAGCCACATTCTTGTTTTTAAGCTGTTTTCACTGCTATTTTGCAGCTCTACAGCACATCCTCCTCGAGTTACCAGCAGTCTGATGATTGTGTTGTTAGAATTTATGACTAGGAACATCAAATCCCTCCTCTGAGCCCTTCCAGCCCTGGAGGAGCACAACACTGCTATCTGCTGTGCAGTTCCATCTCATTTAGCAGTTTAAATGGTCAAACAGATCAGGCTAACACAAGAACTCCCATTACTTACTGTGCAGCATGAAGACACTACAGTACATTCCCACCTTGGGAAAAAAGCCAGCTCCACAGAGACTCTGAACCCACCTTCTGCTGAGAATTACAGAATTTGGGAAGTGCTCCTTTCTTAGGATTCCTTTGACACAGCCCATTACTTCCTAGCCTGTTTTCAGAAACTCCACAGAACACAGACTCAGAGAGTAAAATGCTCACATGGGTGGAATCATCACTCCCCAAAGCTGTACTAATGCTAAAAGCAAGCTGGGAGCCATCCACCTCCACGAGGACTCTCCTCAGTTTAACCCCAGCACATTCCTGCCCCGGGTCTTTCAGAACTGGGGCTCCTTGATGCCAACCATGAAGTGGGGTTTGGGGTTCTTTTGTTGTTTTGTGTTCTTAAATGAATGATGGGCATAAAAATCTTACCCAGCGACATAAAACACCTATTCCTGGACCAGTAAGGAAAACAGATACACCAGGGAAACTCCAAGTATTAACCACAAACAAGACCACCACAATGAATATCAAACTGATGAACTGTGCTGCCTACAACTGGTTACCTGTTTGTGAGCGTGGTCGTAGGAGTTGATGTGGTTGTCAAACTCTTGGTGCTTCTGATACTGCTTGTCACAGAGTTCACAGTAGAAGTTTGCTCTGAGGTCTTCCAAAGCCTTGGCAATGGCCTTTTCTTTATCAACATAATCCTGAAAAATTAACAAAAAAATGTTTGTTAAGTGTCCTGTAGAACACTGGAAGATGATGGGTTAGTCCTTTAAGGAAAAATAGTGCTTAACAAAAACTTAGTGTACATTGATTATATTTATTACAGAATCCCTGAGGCTGGAAAACACCCCCAAGATCACTGGGTCCAACCTGTGCCCAATCCCCACCTTGTCCCCAGCCCAGGGCACTGAGTGCCACGTCCAGGCCTTCCTGGGACACCTCCAGGGATGGGCACTCCAGACCTCCCTGGGCAGCCCCTGCCAAGGCCTGAGCGGCCTTTCCATGGGGAAATTCCTGCTGCTGTCCACCCTGAGCCTCCCCTGGCCCAGCCCGAGGCCGTTCCCTCTCCTCCTGTCCCTGTTCCCTGGGAGCAGAGCCCGACCCCCCCGGCTGTCCCCTCCTGTCAGGGAGTTGTGCAGAGCCACAAGGTCCCCCCTGAGGCTCCTTTTCTCCAGGCTGAGCCCCTTTCCAGCTCCCTCAGCCTCTCCTGGGGCTCCAGCCCATTCCCAGCTCCATTCCCTTCCCTGGACACGCTCCAGCCCCTCAATGTCCTTCCTATCATGAGGTGCCCAGAACTGGACACAGCACTTGAGGCCCCTCAGCAGTGCCAGCTCAGGGGACAGTCACTGCCCTGGCCCTGTTGCCACTCCACCTAGGACAGCCCAGGTGCCATTGGCCTCTTGTCCACCTGGACACTGCTGACCAGCACCTCCAGATCCTGCCCAGTTTTCCAGTCACTTCGCCCCCACCTGGGACATACCATGGGGCTGCTGTGACCCAAATGCAGGTCCCAGCACTTCACCTTACTGAACCCAGCTTACTAAGCTGAGTCTTTGCAAATTCACTGATGGGATTCCAGAACTTCACAATGCCACCAACCTTGGCTCCATTTCTTACCCAGAATCACAGAATATTGTGTGTTGGAAAGAACCCACAAGGACTGAACATCCCCTGGTCATAGCAGAAGCATCACTAAAAGGATTCTGCTTAAAACAAGGCCTGCAGTGCTGATGGGGGAAGGCAGCTCTGCCTCATGGGAGCCTCCTGGATTGTCTGTGCTCCAAGGAGAAGTTCAAAACCTCAAGCTAAGCCTGGGACACACTGGCATCAAACCTAGGAGGAACCCTGCCTTTGGAACAGAACCTTACAACTCTAAAGCTGACACTGCTCCATTTTGAGTGCTAAGAGATGTCTGTTTGATCTTGGTTTGGCTGCCTGAATTCAGGTGGGAGGAATGTGGCTCTGGCTGGGAATTATCCTTCAGAGTCTGCAAAAGCCAATCCACTCCAGTGCAATATTCCCAGGAGCAGAACTGTCCCTCAGGCTGGGCTCAGCACAGGGCCCACACTGCAGTGGACACAGGGAGGGAGACAGCCTTGGAGTGCTGAGAGGGTCTTTTCCCTTCTAAAACTGAACATTTGCACAGGTGGAAAACCAAACCTCCAGGCAGAGATGGGCTGGCTCACCTGGCAACAGCCACATCCTTCCCCCTTTTGCTGCAGGTTTTGAATATGCACTGAGCTCTGGGACTGGGAAATCCCAGTCCCTCAAGTGGCTGCACTGGCTGGAAATCCAGGTGTGGAAGGAGCCTGTGCTGCCCATCTGGGGGGCACATCTGGGGGGCTCAGAGACACACCTGATGCCAGGACACAGAAACCTCAGGCCCAAGCAGCTGTTCCCTCTTGCCAGGCTGTATCAATTACAACCCCACCAGTAGAATTAATAAAACATCACCACTTTGCACAAGCTCTCTGGGGGAGGTTTACCCTGAGGAGGTGGAAGCTTTTACTCAACATCAGCTACAAATGCTGCATCACAAAGGCCACTGTACTCACTGCACCACTCCTCATATAACCATTGACCATAGGCATTTCAACTGGAATAAAAAGACATTATATAAAAAAACAGCCTAACATTAAAGAAAAAGCACTTAAGGATCTTTTTTTCCATCTTCAATACAAACTTCCTATGGGAAGCTTCCTTGCTCAGCAAGAGGAGGCAGCAAACATTTAAGACAGAAAACTCTGAAAGGTTTTTCCTTTGAATTTCAGATTTTGTTCAAGGCAATATGGTTTATCTCCTAGTTACCACATCAAAACGGCATTAAAATAAAATTACTGACTGTGTTTTATGATGCAAAATTTATATAAAAAATTTCAACACCCCAGGAGAAGAAAAAATATCTAAAAAATTTTATTGTTCATGTTTGGGATTGTTTTCAATTTAAAGCACTGTTCATTTCTACATAAAAAAGGAAGCAACTTCCTGCTTCC
Source organism: Cyanoderma ruficeps (assembly GCA_008694505.1). Taxonomy (NCBI): domain Eukaryota; kingdom Metazoa; phylum Chordata; class Aves; order Passeriformes; family Timaliidae; genus Cyanoderma; species Cyanoderma ruficeps. The sequence goes on along the minus strand of VZDJ01000148.1, from coordinate 861,639 downwards.
ATCTATTACCAGGTGCCCTTGTTAAGGGAAAAAAAATAATAAACCAACAAATCTGGAGTTTTGAGCCTGAAGCAGGTCCCCAGGAAGGCAAGAAAGGAAAACAGAGCAGCGTGAGCTCCACAGAACACGGACGTTTAAAGTTCCTCTGAATCCCAGACAAGCTTCCTGTGCCACGTGTAGGTTTTTTTGAGCAAGCATCCTGTGGCTAAACAATGAAACTCAGCCATTTGAGTGATCAGAATCTATACAAAAGAAGGGAATTAAAAAACATTTCTTGGCTGCAGAGTTATCCGAAATTCCTCTGAGGCTCCCTGAATGGCTGATCAGGATGCACCGCCATCAGCAGTTACATAATGGACTCCTGTGGAGCAGCAAAAAGTAACGGCTGCAGAGACTTTTCACAGATTAATACCAAAATGCAAGGGGCTAAGGATGAACTGAGCTAATAAAAACCCACTGGAGCTGGGAGAGTCTGCTACTGCTCCAGAGCTCCTGAGAAAAACCCGTGCTGGATGAGGGCAGGAAGAGAAAAGAGTCTCAGAGCAACACAGGCTGGGCTGTGTTTGGAACGCTAACTGCAAACCCAAGAACTCCAGGATCACAAAATGGTTTTGGTTGGGAGGGACCTTAAAGCTCCCCCAGTCCCACTCTGTACCATGGGCAGGGACACCTCAACTAGACCAGGTTGCTCAAAGCCCCATCCAACCTTCCCAGGGATGAGGAGTCCACAGCCCCTCTGGGTACCCAAACACCTGCAGTTCACATACCAAACAAGTCAAGGTCTCAAGGAAAAAAAAAAAGAAGAGAGGAGAGGAGGCTATAAATTTTCATAGCTGAACAAACTGCCTGAAGAATTAACTGTTCAGCTGGGGAAATGGAATTTTAGATTTGCAGAGGTTATGTTTAATTTTAATGGCATTGAAACTACTTTCCCATTATTTCTCAAATAATTAAAATTTATGCAAGACTGACACTTCATTTGGATGTCTTGAGCTCTTCCTCAACCCTGGTACTCCCCAAATCTCCAGACAATTGAACAAGCAGGCTTTCCTAAGAGCTGATGGACTGAGGGGCTGGGAAGCAGAAGAGTGGATTAAAGGATGAGCAGAGACCACGTCTCCACAGAGAACCCAGTTACAGCTAATCCAAAAATGCTCCTTCATGTCACGCTCAGTCCCAACACCACAGCTCATTTTTATCAGCCCTTGGCTTACAAAATAACCCCACAGGTTTTGTAAATCCCATAGAAATACAGAATTTGTCCTGTTTTTTAATGCTGCCTGAACAATTCTTCCAAAGAGCTCCAGCCCATCCATTTCTCCAAGCTGGAGCCATGTCCTACCTTTCCAAAGCAAGCAGGATTTATGCAGTAACATCATAATGTACTGTTCACTCCTCACTCAGTACAATGCAAGAGCTTCTCCCCTCCCAGCTGGTAAGTGCCCCTCTACCACCTGCAGGTTTTGTCCTGACATGGCAGGCTCACTCAAACAATCTGGCAGCTCTGGGTATAGGGAAGGAAATGTCCTGCTCACCCCAGGACTGCTCATTCCAGAACAGGAGCAAAGCACAGGGAGAGAGCCCCGCTGCTGTCCAGGGGCTCTTCAGCAGCTAAACAAACAGGAAGGTTGATGGCAGGAAGTGAATAACCAGTGTGTTAAAATACAAATCTCCACAGTGACCAAACCCAAGCACAGTGAATTTCTACCGCCGTCACTGCGGCAGAACGAGGAGAACTCAGCCCCATCAGAACAGATCTCTTCCCAACCAGCCCACAGACACTGTGATGTTGATGTCCCTCTCTCTGTACCTTGTACTTCTGCCTCAGCTCCTCGGTGTCTTCCTTCTCCACCTCCAGCACTCGCCTCCGCTCTGTGGCATCCTCGGCGTAGTCGAGCTGTTTAAAAAAAAACAGAGAAGAGATGCAATTTGGCCCATAAATACATTGCACTATCAAATCTACCAGAAAGCACAACTTAACAACTTCAACTGGAACAGAATCTATGCAAGTTGTGCTTTGCTTTCCCTGTTTTGTCACCCCAAGTGTAAAACAGGTCATTAATCCCCCTGATGTGGAGGGCCCTGGCAGGCCCATGGCAGCTTTGGGAAGGGGAAATCTCAGAGCCCAGGAACTCTGGGGAGCATCCAGACCCCAGAACTCAGGCTCACAGGGATAAACAGGGGATGCATTTTGCAGACAAGTGTTTTCTTACTGCACTGATTTAAGAGCAAGTTGCTCTTTACCTCGGATGCACAAACTCTCACTTTTCCACGTCTTTCCCACCCAGTCCCCAGAAGCCCTGAGGTGAGGGGAGCTCACCTCCATCTCCATCCGGCCCATGCCCATGACATCATACTTGACAACGATAGGGATGGGATCCGTCCTCCCTGGAAGAGGAACACACAGAGAAGGGTCAGCAGCAGCCCAGCACCACAGCTCACTGTACACATTGGGTTTGGGTGGTTAGAGATCTTGCCTTGGAGTGCAGAGACCAGAAAGCTACAGTGAACCAAACACGAGCCATTCTCACAGCTTACAGCCAACCCGGTGCCCAGCTCCCAGTGGCACCCAGGATGACAAATGCATTTTCTGAACATTAACTGCTCATGTAAAAGCTTCTCGTGGTTAATGTTCCCCCATGACAAGCCCTGGGGCAGGGCTGACAACAGGACTTGAGCCTTTTCCTCAAGGCTTCCACATCAGGCTCCTCATCTCCCCATAAGAGTGAAGAAGCTGCTAATCACATTCCACTGTTGCAGCTCATGACTAATCGATTAGAACTTCCCTGAAAAGGACGTGGAAGCCTCCCTCCCACCAGCTTTTGCCCTCCCCAGGAGTAAGGAATGCTGAGGAGATGCTGGCACAGAAGCCAAACTTCCCCATCCAACCACCCAGTCTAGGCCAGGGGTTGGTGGCTGCTCTGGCCCCGCCGTGTCACCTGTAAGCTGTGAAAAGGACTGGTTGCGAAGAAAATTGACTTTGAACTAATCAAACTATGCTGGAGATTTTTTTTTTTAACATATCTTTAATCCACTCATAACCAGCCAAACAAAGCAAAATGGGGCAGACAAGCACTTTACTACCACAGCTTTTTTTTTTTTTTTTTNNTTTTTTTTTTTTTTTTAATTATTATGATTTTGATTTTTACATCACAACTGGCACTGGTGGTTGTGATGTAACCCACTGACAAAGTACTTACCTTCTCCAGTGCAAACCTTGAGTGAGAAAACAGAATGTTTACTTCCCTTATTATTGCTCTTGTTTGGTGTAAACAACTCTTTCGTTATACACACATACACAGGTATTATACCTTTGGGCTAAAAGATCAACAGGTTGGAGTCATGCCGAAATATTTCACTGCCATCCACATGTGCAAAAGCTTAAAGTCTTTAAAACTTCCTCAGAAAACCTGGACAGGTGTGAACTCTTTGCCAGCATCAGCCATAATTCCTGCCAAAAACACAGCCCCAGAGGGGCTTTTGAACCTTAAAGTACAGACATGTGGTTTTATCCAGAAATAAATCCATTTAATTAATTGCTTTACAGTTTCATTGATATGCCCAAGAATTTGACAGGCAGGTATCCAGCAGGTCCAAAAGTAGTGATCACATTAATCTGAAATGGTTTGGATTGAGCTTTCCTTTGGATATTTAATGCTCATCTTTGACAAGGCTTCTCTTATGCCCAATGGTATAATACAGTAAGCAGTGACTGCAATTTTTAGCAAAAGGACCAAATTAAAGACAGGTTATAAAAATGACTTCCTAGGTGCAATATCACTTTCATAACGTCTCAGCCAGGGATTTACTGGTAAGTGGTGAAACCAAATAGAATGGTTGGGATCAAGTGCCAACAATTTATTATTCAAATTTTTTTCAAGCTTTTTTCTTTCTGTTTTGCTTTGGTTTTGGGTGTTTTTGGTTCTTTTTTGTTTTGTTTCTCCAGCAATTGAGATCTTTTGATGCAGCCTCATTGCCCTGGTAAACCCCTGTATACAAACAATGCATCAGTACTTTTGCCTTCTAAGGCAGTCAAAGTTTTTTGAGTTGGTTCTTTTTAATTCAAAATCTATTTGGAAATTGCAGTAGCAAGTGCTAGTGCCCATCGTGTTGGGGGGGAAAAAATCAAGTTTGGACAGTATTAAAAATTTATGTTTAAACTGATTTTGGCAGTTCTAACACAAACAGAAACATCCCTTCTTAGCAATACCCTTTAATGAACAAGGATCAGACAAGTGTGCATAAAGAAAGGAAAGGAAAGGAAAATGAAAGACCAAGCAGAAGGATGATGGCTACAACAGAGAAAGTAAGCCTAACATTGGTGCACTGATGACAAAAGGAGTAATTCAGTCTGAAAATAAAAAATTACCACTGCTAAGTTTACCATCACCACAACAAGTCCAGGATCATAACGCTGTAAAAAAGAAACACCATTTGTTAGGCAGAAACCATTAGGGGCAGAAAATAGGCCGTTTGGCAGGGAGGATGGGTTACAAAAAATAACAGGAGGCTTCTTGCTCACCCCTCCACCCCATGACCGTGCTCTGCCCTGCAGAACCAGGGAGCCACTGGAGCAGCTCTGGCTCCTGCTGGGTGCTGGGAGAGCTCCTGGGGACAGCCCCCTCTGAGGAGGCACTGAGGCACAGGTAAGCAGGCAATTTAAAAAGGAAACAAATCCATCCTAAGGAAGTAACAAATACTCTGGGCCAAAAGGAGCTCTGCTTGCAACTAAGAGGAGAATACTCCACGCGAAAAGTGATGGCTCTGTTTTAAACTGAACCATCATTTCATTATGAATGGAACCTCATGGGTGACATCCAGGTGACAAGTGGCATGTCCAGGCATACAACACAGCTATGGCAGCAGTGCCAAGCCCACGTGGATCCCCCTGGAGCAGGACATGCTGCTGGGCACTGGGGTGGCCTCGCTCTGTGTCCAAGGAAAGTCACCATGGTGAAGGGACAGGGACAGGCTCAGGGCCACCCCTGGCCCACTGGCTGCCAGGTGGGACATGGGGAGCAGCCAAAGGGGGAAATGGGACTCTCCAAGTTCAGCTCATTATTCCTCCTTTGAAGGACCTTCCTTGAGGAAAGTTTATCCTACTGCAGGCCATGACAATGGGATCTTTCCCAGCAGGTAAATGTGGCTTGGAGGTCAGGAGCCTCCCAGGTCTGGGGTCCCTGCTGAGCCTTTCCAGTGCACCAGCACGCTTTGAAGGGAATGGAAGCTTCCAAGGCCCAGAATTCCCACACTTCCTGCCACTCAGCAGGGCTGCAAGCAGCGCCACACAGACAGCTAATTCCCAGGGTAAATCCTGCAGTGTCCTTGTCCCAGCCCCCTGCAGCCTACAACATTAATTTTTCTTTTTGAGGCAGGTCACAAAGTCCTTCACAGACTGGTCAATGCAGGCAGACCCCAAAGCAGAGAGGGTTATTGCACAGAACACTTCCACACACAGGGAAATCTCGTGGAGAGGACAGAGCAGGAACCTCCAGCAGGATGGAAAAAATAAACAGCTCACAAAACTCACAACTTAGAAAATCCAACCTCCAAGTAAATAAGGTTAGTAATGATCCCCCCTGGGCTCAGAAATGAAATAAGATTCCCAAACTGACCGGCTGTACCCGTTTTGCTTTCCTCTCCCCAAGAAATGGGAAAACCTTTCTCCCAGCTTGTGAAAAATTGCTCAGACCCAAATAAACCCTGACAGCCACCCCTTCCCAGAGCCCTGCAGTGGCAGGGAGAAGGGAGCACGTGGCCAGGCAGGCTTCTCCAAATTCCCTCCTTTTTAACTGCATAAAGTTATTAGATATGAACAAATACTTCCCCCCCCAGTGCTATAAATTAATAAATCTTGGGAAAATTCATCCTAAGGCTTCAGGGCTTTGGTATCAGACACAGGTCTGGGTGCACATGGAGGACTGTGGGTTCAGGGCCGTGCTCTGGCTCTGGACACAGTGTGGATACTGCTCTGCCCTCTGGAATAGGAATATCCCAGCTGGAGCTGCCATCTGAGGCTGCCTGGAAACACCAGCATTGTCAACACCAGCCCATGTTTTATCCTGTTTTTAACAAGTGAAAACAGAAAACAGTTTTCATCAAATTTGCAGATTCAGAGGAACTCCTCCCTCCAAAAATAGCATCATGGCAGTAGAATGGTCTGGGTTGGGAGGGAACTTAAAAACCACTTCCTCCATGGAACAGGGACACCTTCCACTAACCTTGGTTGCTCCAAGCCCCCATCCCTTTGATACTTCCAGGGAGGGGGCAGCCACAGCTGCTCTGAGCACCCTGTGCCAGGGCCCCACCACCCTCACAAAGAAGAGTTTCCTCCCAATATCTAAAGTAAATTGGTCCTTTTTTTAATTTGTAACATCTACTCCTTGTCCCATCCCAACAGGTAAATTTCTCCATTAAAGAGAAATCCAGATATAACAGGATGAAAAAAAAGCACCCCAAACATTCTATGTTAACATAATTCAATCAAATCTCTTTCAGTGTGTCCCCTATGCACAGTGTGCCAGCATCACAGAAGTAACACAACCACCGTGATCCTGCTTGTTTTGTTGACATCTTCATAGAAATTCCCCTCAGGTACAAGCTTTGTAGGATCCAATCCTAGAGGACTGATTGATATCACTCTTGTCACCAGAGGAGAATTTCATAAACTCAGCATCTCCAGAGGACACAGACAACAGCATCCGATCTTGTTGGACACAGAGGATTTCTCCTTATTTGCTGTCTTTATGCTGCCACTGAAACCCACAGTAAGACACAACAACCTTCCAGGGGTTTTTAGCTGCTCCTGGAAAGGGATTATCACTCAGCTGCGTGCAGGGCAGTTTCATGACCACAGCACTGGGCTGCTCTGGTGGATAAGGGTTGATTTGTTCAGTCAGTACAAACCCCCCTGCAGGCTCTGGAAAGGAAACAGGCGCCTGGAGTCAGCAATCAGCACCTGCAGGAACGGATCCACAGGGACAGGGCTCACCTACATCTGCACTGTCTGGGTGGAGGGAGACAGGGAGGAGCCCCTGTGCTCATGAATGAGTTGCATTTTCAAAGACAGGACTTTGCAACACTCAACACTCCTGGCATTGTTTTGATACAGCATGGCAGGGCTGGGCTCTGCTTCCAGGGAACAAGGGACAGGACAAGAGGGAACAGCCTCAAATTGTGCCAGGGAAGGTTTAGTTTGGATATTGGGAAAATTTCCTCATGAGAGGGGTTTCCCAGCCTAGGCAGAGGCTGCCCAGGGCAGTGGTGGAGTCCCCACCCCTGGTGGGACTTAAAAGCTGCATAGATGTAGCACCTGGGGACAGGGATTAATGGTGGCCTTGGGAGCACTGGGCTCCCTAAGTGTCTATGAGAAACCAAGAGCTGTCCTGTTGAAAATTCAGAATCCTCATTCAGCACATCAAGAGGGGAGAGAGGAGAAAATCCACTCGTTTTCACTGGTGCAGAAGCCTGGGTTGCTCCTCACTGGCTAAAAATGACACCACGTTATCAAACTCATCCAACTGCTACAAGAAGCAAATGAATGAACAAGGGCAAGCTTTAATCCCGGTCCCCTTTGGGAATTAGATTTGTGAACTCATCCTGTTTATGTCAGATTTCTGGAAGGGGTCAAAACCATCAAGAGATTTAAACAAAGGTCCATGATCCTTGGTGGCAAACAAAGTTCCAGAGAGGAGAAAGTGTTTTCCAAGAACACAGAAACTGCCCTGTGAATTTGATCCTTACTAAGCAGGGGAGAAATGACGAGAGAAAGTCAAGTTGTAAACACCCCAATCACATGGAAAACTTCCAATGGGAGCTCAAAACTCCACAGACACACAAACCAAGGGTGCCACTTGCAGAAAACCAAGCTGAGGTTTGACACTGAGGCACCAAACAGAGCTCCTTGAACTTTTGCAGTGGAAGGAAAATTGCGGAGTCTGGGTCAAAAAACATCCCTACCCCAAATGCTGAACAATGGATTAAAGAGCAACACAGAAGGTGTTGGAGCAAGAACACAATTTCTGGTTGATTTAGGATAGGAATTCAAGGTAAGAGTTGCTGTCTGTGTTCATCTGGGTACGTGGACAGGCCTGAAGCGTCTGGTCTGATTCAGGGCTGCACTGAGGAGCGAGGGAGGCTGTGCATGGGCACAGACTCTCCCTTCCCCACAGTCCTGTCTCCCAGTTCAATTAAACTGCTCCTCCGTTGCACCAGCGCAAAGGGCCAGAAGGCCTCGTCCCAGGCCAAGTGAAGGCTGTCTGCCACAAAAAACACGTGGCACTGGAAGCACAATGATTTCAGATTTCACTGGCTACATCCACTCAAGCAACACAAACTCACCACCTGTAATCAAGGGAAGGATCTTGCACCTCCAAAAGCAAACAAAGGGGCAACTGCTTCCCCCAAAGGACACTGAGCAAACCTCCTGTTCAGTCTGTGGTCTTCTGGGTTTTAACACAGCAGTGAAGATGGGTATGATGACAGCAGCCACAGCAGCCAGGTTTCTAATGCTAAGTTCACATGAAAACATCACTCTTAAAACTACTGGTGTGATTTGTGTTGCAAACACAAGCATGGAAATGTTCCTCCTTGCCAGGATTTAAGTTCCTGTGAGGACATGGGAAGATAGAAGAAGACAAGAGAGTGATCATAGCTATTTCTTGGGTAAGAACCAATCAAACCAACCCATACCTCATGAATAAAGGCACTGTAAAACATTTTTATCTGCCTCTCCTGTGTTTTCCTGTATTTATTACAAAGCTCCAAAACCCAGAAAGAAATCTGATAGCCCTCAGTCCCTCAGATGCTCATTGTTCAATGTTCACAGGCCTGACACACATCCACCGTCTGCCTCCACAACATCAGAGGAGCCAACAAATGGAAAACACATTAATATCTGAGCTGAAGCCATTTGGTGAGCGGGTGACAGCGCCAGGATTCAAGACCTTGGAATTCAAACCCTGAGCTCATTTCTCCAAGTTGCAGCTGCCAAGTGATCACATTTGTGACTGATCTCAGTTGCCTGAGTGGTCAAAGCTCTGTTCATTGCCCCCCACAGCCCGAGGAACATCCAGCAAAGGCAGCGCCCGCAGCCACCTGGCACGGCCTTGGAACGGGGATTCGGATCCGGCTCCATCCCACAGCCAGGGATCACCCCAGGGGCCGCCAGGAGCGGATATTTCCTGCCTGAGCCGCGGGATCACGGCTTCACCTGCAGCTCTGAGCAGCTTCCAGCACTTGTCAGACGCTTCTGCTCCTCCACCCTGCTCAGCCTTTGGACCAAGAGGGAATGTTTTCCCTTTTCTGAACAGATTTGGGGAGGAATGTGCCAAAGAAGAACTGCACCATAGTGATGCTGAGGGGGAAAGCGCTGACTATATTTATCCTCACAGAATTTGCAAGTCAGAGCACAATTTCACTTGTGCTTTTTCTTTTAATTGAAAACTGTGCAACAAAAATACAGCTTAAATGGAGGAATTGGATTTTAGCATTTGCTAACAAATTTGCTATACCTGACTTTTCTACCTAGCTGGATGTACTCATGAAAGGATAAAATAAACCCAAAGCACTTTTTATTAACTGCTGCTCCCTGTCTCACCAGCATGATTTATACAATCAGTGTGGGGCACACCCTGGTCAACAGGAACAGCACTGCCCTGACAGACTATGCAGGTTTATTGCTCTCAGCCCGAGGGGAAGGGAACAAAGATGCAGGAAGGGTTCCCAGCTCTGCATGGCACTGCCAATGACACAGGCACGGCCCTGCCCTCTCCTCTCAGCATTACATCAGCAGAGCTGCTCCCCAGGGAGATGGAAGCAGCCCTTCCAGAACAGTTACACTGAAACCATGCCAAAACTTGGCCAAAAACATAAGCAAACATGAAGGAAGTTATTACTAACTAGGCAGAGGAAGCAGGGGACAGAAGGCATTTCTTCAGGAGCAAAGGCTACAGGGCAAGTTCCTGCCACTGCAAGGACCTGCCCCACAAGGGACGTCCCTGCCCTAAACAGAACAACCTGCTGCTTCTATTTCCTGAGTGCTGGAGATAATCCAAGTCCCAGTATAGACCAGCAGCCAGCCACCTTGAAACTCCTTTTGCTTTCACTCTGAACATTTTCACAACAATAACCAAGCACTGAATGAGCTGCCTCAGCCCCTGAGGAGCAAACACAGGAATTCCAGAGCTACACTGAGCCCCCACGTTACCTGAGCTGTTTGATTCACAACTGAGACACTGAGGAGCAGCTCTGCCATGACAAATCGTGTGATTTCTGTTGCCATAGCAAAGTGCTACATTGGGATTCACCTCTCAGAGATACCACAAAAGATCGGGATAATCTTGGTCTTGGGAATATTGTGGGAACGTGCAGTAAATCAATGCCTTTAAACATATCAAATTAATCATACAGGACACAGTTCGTGGTTTAGGGGAACTTGTAACTGCTTCTACACAGGTGGGGCTGCTTTTAAAGGGTCAAGGCTGCAATCAGGCAAGAATGTTTACAAAAGAGAACTCTGGAGAGGCAAAAATCTGGGTTGAATATTTACAGTTGTTACCCAGAGTAGCTAAGGATGAGCTGGATCTGTCCACCAGAGCTGGTCAATCCTTCCTCAGTCCCCTCTCTGGGGGGCCAGTCATGCCAGTAAACACCAAACCTTCCTCCTGTCCTCTCCAAACCCTCCCTGCAGAGCTGTGCACCCTCCTCAGGCCCTGCTATGACCCAGGAAGCAGCAGGATAACCTACTCAGTTTCCCCTGGTCTAATTAAATGAGATTAAACTACTGGGTTTAGTCTTGCCGATGTGCCTCTATTACTTCATATTAAACACACAAATCCAAAAGAAAAAAAAAAATCCAGAAGTTTTCAGCACAATTATTTTTTTCCAACAAGACTTGTTCAAAAAATTGACAGGGAAAAGGCAAAGAGCTTATAAAAATATTTTCAAATGTACAATTCAAATTATCCCACTTCTGCACGTCAGTCTCCTGGCTTTTCATAATACTACTTTAACTTGATGGGAAATACTCATTCCAAGGGAAATCATTAGAGCGTGGTCGAATTCAGATTTCCCTCAGCCCTCTGATTCCCCTCCTGACTTATGTAACTCCTGATTTATTCACAATCCTTGGGCTCATTTAGCACAGGACTTCACACGAAGGTCAGGCAATGCTTTTAACCAATCTTTTGCTAGTTTCATTTTTTTCAGGAGACCACAAAATTCTGGATTATCAACTACAGCCATTCCCCCAAAGATAAAAGAGGCCACAATCACCATTTTCTCACTTGTCAGAGCGCAACCATCACATATCTCTGTGGAAAAGTGGCTCCCTAAGCCATATTTTCCAAATTAAAAAAGATCCCTGTCGACTGGCAACCCCCTCTCCTGCTTTTTTTTTATTCACTGGCTGATAGCGAGCTGAAGCACCATTTCCAAATATAACACAAGTTGTTTGTGGGAAAAAATGATGAAAAACATCAGGGAATGAGACGAGCTGAAGGATGACTCTGCTGAATTCCTTACGAGTACATCTCTGAAGCAGGACTCCAGCACTGGCATGGTCAGAGTCGGTAGCACTGTTCTGCCTGATGCTGCACTCAGCACACATCCCAAATTCAGTGAAAGATGCAGATGTTTCAGCCAGAACACAGCTGGTGACAGCCACCTCACTCAGGCCATGGGCTCTGTGCTTCCCTACCCAAGGGCTCAGCTCCTCTCAGCAATGAGATTTACACCACAAGGCAGCTGCCCCAGGGGGTACAAAATGCCTCCACCTCCGGAATTTTCCTGAGAATGAGCCACCTTGCACCGGCAGATTTTTACCACCAGCAATTGGCAAGTGCAGATTTCAGGCTGCTGGGGGTCAAGACACAGCTCAGCACTCTCCCCACTGGATTCCACCCCCCGGTGGGCAGTCAGGATGAAGGAACCCACCACAGGGTAAAGTCCTGCTGAACACCACCACAAGACTACAAGAAAGAAACATTTCTGCTCGGCAGATGTAACACAGCATTACTTTGGGATTCAACAGAACAAAAGAGGGAGCCCCAGCTCAGATGAACAGCTAGAAATAAAAGCACCATCACAAAGCTCAGTACACCGAACTCATCCACTTCCTTTTAAGTTAAAGTGCACAGAAGTAGCTGAATGTGGTATCAATTCCTTACAGGCAACCCAAAATTTTTGAGAGTTTGATGTAAGGACTTTCTGCAGGAGGTCAGACACTACACCCACAGCTCAATGCTGCTTGAAGGGGTTCTGTTTCTGCTGCATCTCCTCATCATAGGCTGTGTAACATTTTACGTTCAAGCAGTGTCAAGCAAGAAGAATTTAACAGGAACACACCTACATCTCTTTACATGTCCTGGTCTTTCCTGAACAAGGGAGTGCAGGAGAGGGGAAGAACTTCTGTTCTGCTCCTCCCTTCTCACTGCACATCAAATGCCTTCACTTTTCAAACTCCTAGAATAAGATGAAATTTGGATGCAAATGCTTCCTTCCTGACATTTTATATTTGGATTTTTGGGCCAATCTAAGATTCATACAGAAAGGTCACTGGATAATGAATTAAACACTCCCAACACAATCATCACCAATGCCACAGGCAACAGGCACAGGCTCTGTCTGCTGAGAACTCAGAGGAGAAAAGCTGGTGCAGCAGCAGCCTCCCTTCCACATCCTCCGTCCGCCCAGACCGCTGGAGAAGTTGGCTGGCAGGTGGACGGGGCACCTCCCTTCCAAAAGGGCTGAGATTCCTGCACATGCTCCAAAGTCTGCGTGAGGAAGGCTGCCGCACTGGACTGGGTTAAGCTGGGGGGTTATTTTCACTCCTGAGCTCCTGTGACCATGCAGGGGGCACAGGAAAGCCCTCAGAGCCCACAGCCATCATCTGCCTGCAGCTTCCACACGGTCCCAATCAGCAGAGCTCCAATGATACGTGAGAGATGTGGAACAGCTCCAGCACAGTGAGAGGCACAGTGGGAACATCTAAATCTGGACAAGACTCAAAGTGCAAATTCCTGCTCAGCCCACGAGGCATGGTGACACCACCACCCCCTGCCCCAACTCCAGACCTAGTCCTGTATTCCATGTTCATTCCACCACATCTGAGCCTGCAGCACCCCAGGCCCTTAGGCTGTGCCTTGGGATCCACCCAGGGCTGGGACAAGGCTTTTCCTTCTTTCAAGTCCCTGTGTTTCCACACTGGTGACACCCAGAGCAATACAGAGGACCCAAAAGAGAGACCACACCAAGATCCAGCCCGTGATGCACATCCCGCATGCCAAAGGAAAGGCCCAGAGGTGACAGCTACAACCCCACCTGAGGTCTTGCCCAGCAGGGACATGAGAGGACTGGAGAGCACCATGCATCAACCAGAGAACTCCAATGAAACCATGTTAGAGGAAGCCAGAAGCATTAACCAGCAAGGCAGTCCTGCCTGAGAGGTTAGAGAGCCTTAGTCCAAGGGATTAATAAACATTCCCAGAGTTTGGAGAACTCGTTACCTCTGCACAGTCCTCCACAGCACAGACACCCCCATCTCTAACGGGCTCACTCATGGAAGATGGATTCCACAAGCTCCCAGGTCTTCAGACTACGGGCATGGGAACATGAGTGAGTTATCGAGGGGCTCAGAGCACACCTGAGCTTCAAACACTTCCACAGGTTTCTACAGAAATGGGGTTTAGTGTCACAGGAAGAATTAAGGCTTGAGACAGCAAGGTCTGGTGTGTGCTGGCTAAACCAGCACTTTGCTGTCCCAGTGAGGTTTGCTAATCCCTGACAAACTGCTGGGAACAGGAATAAGTCCAACCTGTGACAGTCCTGTGGAGAAACCAGGAGTGAGCCTCTCCCGTCCAGAGAACATCTGCCACCACTTTCCATCTTCAGTGGGCCCTTTCCTGGCCTCCTAAAGGCTTCCGACCCCAGTGAGAATTGACAGATCATGGCAACTACCTCCAATCTTTAATTCCTTCAACACCAAAAACATCAGCACAGTTGGAAGCTGCACGACTCCCTGTCAGTGTGGAAAGTGAACCCTCCTCCCTCCCTCCTCCTCCTCCCTCCACACTGACTCTCACACATCCACCACACACACAGCTCTAACCTGTACCAACAAGTGAGGCAGCAGCTTCCACCTGCAAACTGCCAAACACGAAACTCAACAGTGCATTTGTTTGGATATATTAATAATGGAAAGAAAATCTAATCTAGGAACAAAAAGCAGAAATAACTTTGTTAAAGACCGAGGCAGGAGTTGAAGGTTTCAGACACAAGGGACTGGACTTACCCTGCAGTGACTTTCCCAATCCCTGGCCCAGCTTCCACCCATGTTTCTGGAGTAAGCGGTGTCCAATATTATCCTGACAGACAGAACAGAGAAAACAAACCAAAAATATTCCAATAATATATTCTTCCCTTCCCGCTGACATTTAAACATGTGATGAGCAAGAGATTTTTCTACATATATATGCATGCAAAAAAATGCTACTGAAAAGGCAATATATGCCCAATAAAGGGAAAGACAAATGTCAAAAATTGCTGGCTAGAATTTTTCCAGGGGGATGGGTATTGGGGACGGCCACTTTCTGATGGTGTGCTGGGCAACTTTTGTGCATCACATTTAAAAGAAATTAAAAAAGAATAAAAATAAAAAGCAATGTGGGAGAAAATAAAGTGTACCAATAAAAATTGACAGTAAAAAGCATAAAATCAAGCTATTTATACAATCATATCCATCACCTAGACAGCACCACTTAAGATTTTTTTTGTAAAGAAAATCTACAATGTGTTTAGTCATTTTGTTTGTGTGTCAGGCTTTTGTAATACTGAGTAAGTTGTAAGTGCAAGACTGCCCCACCACTAGAAACCAAAACACAATCAGAGCAAAATCCAGGCTAGACTTGATTGGGTTTTTTTAATATATGTATTTATATATATATATATAAAAACTAGCATGCAGCCAATATTAAACTGAAAAAACAGTGAGGTTAGTAAAACAAAAAAAAAATAAAATCAATTAAATAAAATGAGCTCAAGCACAGACTGGGTGATGCATTTCACATGTAAACTAACAAAAATACTAAGATGTTAGAATGAAACAGGCCTAGCAATAAGTTAACAGCAAGGAACCATTAGTGCATGTAGGGGAAACAATAAGCATAATGTCTCATCTTCCTAAAAAAAAAAGCTATTTTGGAATAACTGGAAAAGTACTGACGCAGCAATTAAGTGTCAGCTTTTGGCAATGGGGCTGAGCAGGGCTCAGTGTGCAAACTGTGTGTTTTATGCAAGGTTTCTGCCCCCAGACAAAGAGCAGAGCACTCACAGCACCCTCGAACCATCTCAATCTGCCAGCTCGCCCTCAGTGACCAGTTCACCCAGTTACAAGCAGTGACCAGCTCCTCAGAGAAGGACTCTTGGCTGGGACCATGTTCACCTTCTAATCACAAAAAATAAAAATCAAAATCAGATATGAACTCGTTGATTATTAATTATCATCAGGCAAACCACAACCCAAGGTATCACAGAAATATCCTGAATTATAACAGGATGTGACTCTAGAACACTGAGTGGTACACAGAATCCTAAAAAACAATTATATCTATATGCTACAGGTTTCTTTAATTAAATAACAGTCATCAACAGAAACCAGAGTAGGTTTTGTCACTCCACAGTGAAGAAGATGACCAACAGGTTTTGCACAGCTTTGGTGAATCAGCTTGAAAGGCACAACCTTCCCAAAGATATTGGCTGCATGGATACATTTTTCCTCAAAAAGATGTTATCAAGTACAATTTTTGGATTTTTTTTCTGATATCCTAGTAAAGTCAGACATTTTCTATTCCTGTATTTCCCAAGGAATAATGTACTTTTTCCCCACACTACCAGCTCTTCCCGAGGACATAATTAGGGTTACACAGAAAAAAAAAATTAAACCAGGAGACATAAGGAAGCTTCTGGGGATAAAAAAAAAATACCCAAAATCAAAACCAAAAAAACTATGGACGGATCCCCACCACAAGCACCATGGAGAAGGGTGTCTGTTGGGAAGACAGGAACACTTACCTGCAGGCACACCAATCCCAGTGGCCACAGAGTGCCCCACCCCGGCTGAGAGGGGCTGCAGCTCGGGGTGTGTTTGGGATAAGGCACTAATTGCCCTACCCTGACAAAGGATCATTGAATCTAAAAGCCGCTGCTGACAAAAATGGCTGCGTTTTCCAACAGAAAAAAAAAAAGAAAGAAAAAAAAATTCCAAAGGACAAGGAGTACTTTGCAGTCTTGGCCAAGTGGAGATGAGACATTGTGCTGACTGTGTGTGTTATGAATGCACTAAAATAAAGACAGATGAAGCAGAACGCTATTCCAAAAGCAGTGCAAGTGGAGTGAAAGCATTTCCATACGAACCTGGCTTTAAAAACTGGGCTGTCAAAAGAACAGTTAAATGTAACACAAAGTAAGAAACTGTCCAATCACTAATGGTAGTTTTTTCTTTTGCTTTGTTTTCAATTCACTGCTTGCAAGTAATGTATTTATTAAAGAAGAGTGAAAGCATAAAATAAATTCAACAAGTCAAGACCAGCTGGGAGATTCAAGAGCGGTGTGTTGTGACTGACAGTGAAGGGGGAAACAAATGTTAAAGGGAAAAAGAAAAAAATTTAGAAAGGTTATACACATTAGCACCACTTTTACAGACCCACTCAAGAGGATGGTCCCAAGTTGTTTGACATAAATTGGAATTATGCCTGAACATTGCCCTGTCTCAGTTCCCAGGAAGGAGTTGTCTCCCCACAAACTTTTCAATTTGTTTGTTTATGCAGTGGATCTACTCCTTAATTTTAGGTCCTACTCAATTGAAATGGAGCATCTTCTGTTGCACTGAATAAGGAGAACAACTCTAATAATTTAAAATTAACTTTTGAGTTGGGACCTGGCCATCACTTTGCTTGTTTCTGGCCACGTTCAGCTCCTCCCTCCTTTTCCAACTCCTAACCCAGACCGCTGATGGAGACAGACTGACAGAACTGCTCTTCACTGTAAATGCTGCCCTAAAAAGTAAACTATGGAAGGCCAGGCTTGCTTGATCCCACCTGAGAGCCTGTCTGCAGAGCCTAGGGAGTAGCCAGGAATACTGGGACCAAAATGTGACAACAAATGTTGCAACAGCTGACAGCTTTTCTTTAAAGTGCATTTTTAACTGAAAGTTCTGTAAAAGTACAGCTACTTTCATATAGAAGAGATGGGGCTTTTCACAGCAAGCTTCCTGCCCATGCCAAGAGCTGTCGTTCCTTTTGAACAGACTATTCTCACACTGCAGCAGTTTTCCTACAGAAGAGCTGCAGCGATCCACAGAAACACCACAGCCCTAGGAAGACACCCCTCATTTCTCAGCATGAAATGAGCTGGCATGACTCTCCTCACTTTCTTCCTCTGCTATTTGGGAGCTCCTTGTGTTACAGCCACAATAAAAGTTATTCAGGCAGCCAAAATAAGTCTCCCAAAAGGTGTTCAGGTGAGCAAGGGAGCTCCCCCGGACCATGTGGGCACAGGCTGTGGGACAGTCCATGGAGGGAAAGGGCTTGGCAGCTCTGGGTGGGACAACACCAGCTCTGGAGTTGGGCAACACTGATGGGGAGCTCTGCTGTGATGACAAAGCAGAACTTTTCCAAAGGTGTAGGAAATGCAAGGCCTTGGATCCACCAGACCTCCACAGAGCTGGGTAAGGTGATTGGAAAAACCTCACCCAAAGTGACCGTGCTCCACCTGCTCTGACTGGCCTGCTGCCCCAGCTCCTCATCCTGTGCCCTGACAAGATGCCCCTGTTTGCTTTCCATGGGGATCAGTGATTCCTGAGCAGGATATCCCCAGCCCAAATTTCTGATAAAGATCTTGGCCAGTAGAAAAAAAAATTGCTTACAATTAAAAGACAGGTAGAAGAAGCCCAAGGTTTGATGATGCCTGTGGGATGTAACCCACACCACCAGTTCTTCCTAGCACAGGTTTTCCATGAGATCCCCACGATCCCATTCTCATCCCATCATGGGCAGGAACCATTCCTCTCTTGAGTGGATTGTAAACTGTGCTGACTGTGTATGGAGGAATCTATAAGCAAGGATCGGATGCTACTGGGTGAACCCATGCAAACAAGAGGTTGAAAAGATTCCCAAAACAAAACCTAGAGCTCACTACAGATGACACAATGAAGACCAGAGAGAAAAGCCAAATAGTAATGCTACACCATTCAGCTTCCAGAAGCACATTATTTATAGCGCTGTCCACATATGGCTGCTGCTAAATGTCAAATCAGCAGCCTCATCAAATGACACTTTGGAACTAGCGGAGTCCACAGATCCGTACAGATTTCCAGTGCCACAAGCCCGGCTCCAGCTCGGCCAGGCTGTGACAGCCCCTGGTGTCAAAGCACCACCGACTGCAGCCTGACACGGGGGGCTCAAGGTGCTCCTTGTGGCACCGAGCAGCATTAGAGAGGGGGAAAGGA
Organism: Cyanoderma ruficeps; assembly: GCA_008694505.1. NCBI lineage: Eukaryota > Metazoa > Chordata > Aves > Passeriformes > Timaliidae > Cyanoderma > Cyanoderma ruficeps. The sequence goes on along the minus strand of VZDJ01000148.1, from coordinate 843,137 downwards.
CATTTGTTAGTTAGGACAAGGACAAGCTAACAAGCTCCAGGGTAAGTGGGTGATTCCCAGTCTGGCCTCCAACCTGCAGCGGTGACGGCGTGGGTCGACCCCTGACACTGTCTGCATGGGGCCAGGGCTGCTCCTTGGGGGCTCTAAGGGTCTATCGCTGTCTCCTACTCCATCTGCACTGCTGGGATGAGGAAAACCAGGAATTCACAGCAAAGAGGCTCAATAAACAAGTAGAGATAAGGAATTAACGTGAAGAAAATCTGGATTCTATTAAAGCTGCAATGACTTCCCGTTCAAGTACCTGAACTCAGTGCACTCAAAATGCCCCAAAACAAATGCATGCAGCTTCTTGAATTTAGAAAAAAGGGTGAAGTGCTCCGATTTCTCAAGGACACCAGTGATTGCACTGACATCAACAGCCAGTGTAAGTGCAGCATCTTTCAAAGCACAACAAGAAAAAATGTTACTTGTGGGGGGAAAAAAATAGCAGCATTTGTAGCTCTGAAGAGTCCATTGATATGAAATACTTTCTTCAATTTAGTAATGGAAAACAGCTGGCACTCATTCAGGCCATGTCCATCGCTAGCTCCTGGCAGCTCTGTTTTCCATAAATGTACTCTGGTTAGAGTTGCATGTTTCAGTCCAGACATCTTTGGCCTAAACAAGCTGTACACAGCAGGATTTCCACAGGAACAACACCACCAGTAGGCTAATTGAGGACACGTTTCAACATTGTAATGATCTGTAGACTCCCAAACCTATTTTTCCAGCCACCTTTGAGTTGCATGCTGTAGCAGTACAGTCAGCACCTCTCAACAGATAATGCTGCAGAGATGGATGTCACTCACATCAGTGGGGACTGTCACAGGGACATGGCACAGGAAACCCTCCCCTCACCCCCAAACACCTGCGGGCTTTGGAGCACCTTCCTGTCACTAAGATGTGGGAAGCTGCAAGGAGCACATTTATGAGCATATACCTAATCCACTCTTTGTTCTGAAGAATGGTGTTTTAACTGGGAAGGGCTTTGATCTGCCACGGTTATAAACACAGGATGTTCATCACTCAAACTGCTTCCATACCATGAAGCACAGGCTCACTCATGACTCTGAGCAGATTCCTTGGAAAAGGCCAGTTGGACTGCTAACAGAGAACTGGTTAGGGATTAAAACCCAGTTTGTTAATATTGAAAATACTTAGATGCATGGTAGTCCTAAAACATAGATTTGCCTTTCCTTTTTTCCTCTCAATTTTGGTTCTGGGTGAGCAAACAGCATAAAAGGGGAAAAAAGCCAAAAAAGCAAAATGAACACTCCTTTCCTGGTGAAATATCTTGCAGGAGAGGCGCCCCACTGAATTCTGCCAAGGAAACTGTTCCTTCTGGTAATGTGTGTAATTTGCCAATTCCAAGAGCACACTTATCACTAATAGTGTAGAAGCAAAATCACCTCCACAGGTGTCAGGAAACACAACAAAGTAATTCCTGCTTCCCCGATGGGGAATTTAAGAATCAACAATGTATTTTTACAAAGACCACGTGGACCAAGGGACTAATTTGTTTCTGACTGCAGTTTCTGACACTACACTTGTTCAGGAGGCCAAAACCCCACCCTGTGCAACAGCCACAGCTTTGAAATCCTTGGGTGGACACTGGCATGGCTGTCCTGGGAAGCACTGGAGTCACCATCCCTAGAAAGGTTCACAGGCCATGGGGATGTGGCATTTGGGGACATGGGTTAGGGGTGGCCTTGGCAGTGCTGTAGGATTGGCTGGACTCAGTGAGCTTAGAGGGCTTTTCCAACCTCAGTGATTCTGTGATTCTCTTATCTCAGACAAAAGAAGAGTGGAACAAACTTGATTTTAAAGAACAATTTGAGGTTTTAACTCTTTCTCCTCCCAAAATATGCCGTTCTCTTGCCCTCTTCATCCAATGGTTTTCGATTAGGTTGAACTGTACCTACCGAGGAGTTGTAAAGATTAAAAATGTCCTGACATTTGGATGGCAAGGGACATACATGAATAAAACATTAAAGCCATAATTTAATTAATTTTTTCTGCTGCAGTTCAGCATTAATCAAACTGCACAAAGCATTACTCCTGTGGAGGATGAGAGCTGCCACGTGGCCCCAGAGTCCCTGCTCATGCTTTACACACTTCCATAGGCATCGTTCCCTCTGGAACACCAGAGATGTATTCTGTGACCTCTTCTATTCCTCTCTTTGGGAAAGCACTTTTGGAAATCAGGTAACCAGTCTAGTCTGTAAGCAGCATTTGAATTATTTTGAAATGCTAATTTCCAGAGTAGCGCATAGTAGGCTACCAACACGTATTTCCCATGATATTTCCATTCAGCTTGGCATTTAATTCAAATCCCCGTGTCCCAAGGTAAGGCTGAAGTATTCAGGAGAACAGTGAATACCAATTCCCATCTCTGCAGCATTATCTCATGCGTCATCAATTACTGCCATGCCTAAATCTAGCATCATGCCAGCACATTAAGACAGTAGGTACTATATGCAGTGTTCACTGGACCAGAAGAACAGAAATAAGAAGGGGAAAGGAAACCCTAGAGAAGAAATTAAAAAAGGCAGACCGTGCAATACAAACCAGATCATGGCTGCTTAGCTAATATGGGCCAACTGCTGCGGAAGAAAAATGTCGAACACCCCAAGTTGTGTAAATTTTTGGTAAACATCTAACACACACACAAACACACACAACACCAACCTACACACCAACAAAAATACATAGTGGGCTTTGGCTAACACTTGTTCTTCTAGGGGCTAAGGTGGAGAAACTTTAACTTCTATTAATAGGCAAAAGAAATACTTGACAAGTGCTTCCTTAACAAAAACCTAGACTTAATCAGAACACCACTAAGTGTCCCTTGATTATTCACTACAAGTTTTCTTGTTTCTGAAGGAAACTGCAAATGAAACTTAGCACAAGCTAAATGCCAAATGTGGGTCCAGCTTAGGCTGAACAAGCTGTTGTGCCTAAAACCAGCAGAAGGTGCTTTGCAAAGAGAAAAATTAAAAAGCTCCAAAAAGCTTAAAAAATTAAAACTAAACAAAACCTACTTTTTCCCCATCTTACAGCAGGAATCTTCACACCTTACTCAAGGTTAAGCAACTTTAGAGAATGGCTCAGGGCAGTTTCAGCTCCATGGGGAAGGACTGCTAGACTAACACTGATCCCTCTCTCCATACTGCCAGGTGTCATTCTAACACTTTAAACACACCGGTACTTTTCCAAAAATACAAACTAAAAAGTATCAGAATGCATTTTACTATACTATTCCATAGGTTCACGTTTAAATTAAACTCATTCTTCAAAGAAAAGTACAAAAACTTAAAATAAATATCTATGAATTAATGTATTATTTCAAATAATCCCTGAAATAACATGTTGGACTCAAATTTCAGGTTTTAGTTTTAAGACTATTTCAAGATTAAATCCCAGGCCCACTAAAGGTCAGCATGCAGTTTACCACCAGTTACCCCTCACTGCCAACAAGGTGCCCACTGCTATCAGGTTTGGCTGCATTCACATCAAGGACCATCCGAGCACGGCCTAAGCGCAGAGGGAAGGCTGCGGATCGGGGGGGCCTTACCGATTCGATGGGCTTGTCTAGAGACGCCTGCTCGATCTCCAGGTGCCCCTCTTCATACTGATCAAAGTGATTGCCCTGCAAGAGAGAACCAGCGTCAGCTCCACGGCACAGCACACACTTCCAACAGTGTAGTGTCCAGACAGGTTTGGTTACAGAGTTGTATTTCGTATGATTTTGCTAACAAATGAACTTACTAAACACAGACTCAATTCAGTGTATCAGCTATAAGGACAAAATCCCCCTAAAAACTAATTCCATTTGATGACAAACATAAACTCTTAAAGTTGGCAAAATACCAAACATTTACAATGACAATGCTTCTGGATTTTTTTTTTCCTTAGAAAGTCTATGAAGACACTGAGCATAAGCACCAGTGCCAGCATGGAAACCACACGACAAGGAGCAGCAGGAACGGGCGTCCCCAGCACTAGAAGGCTTTCTTTGAACCAGGAATTTGCTTGAAGGATACATGTGATTTCATACACCTTAAGCCAACAAAACCCTGCAGTGGTAGCAAAAGAAACCTGTCCCTGTGCCCACAGTGCTGGTCCATGGTGTGGAGCAGCCCTTCCCACAAATCTGAATAGTGATCTGTCCATGGAAGTGATCCCCCAACACACCACACAGCCTTTAGTCCTGACCTGAAGTAGTCCCCCTGCCAGCTGACCACCATCCCCCTGGGAAAAACTGCATCTTCCCACGTTTTTGGGTGGATACTGAGAATGCAGGCTCCTGAGCTAGGAAGGCAATGGCAATCTCTGTTCTCCAGAACAAGTGCTGGTGCTGGAACACACCAGTGAAAGGCCATTTCAGGAAAAACAAACACCTCTACTGCAGCTCTGCCATAATTTGAGGTTTCTGAAACCTCAAATTCCTGAGATTTCAAACACGGTGAACCATTTTTGGCTGTTCAAATGGTCAACACATCCACTGTCACTACCACAGACCTGGAAAGAAACACTTGGACTTTCCAGCTGCAAATTCAGAAGCAAAAGAAGTGAGATTCCTGCAGCTGGGATGAGACCAAAAGCCAGGGAAGGGGGTGGTTCCAGTGGGCTCTCCTCCACTCCCAGAGCCTGCTCAGTGTCACAGGAACTCCAGGAAGTGCCACGCCTTGGCTGTCACCCCCCACTCCCCCCTCAGTCCCCGCAGTCCCACTGGAACCTCTGGCTGCTCTGTGCACACCAAACCCCTGGCAGGTTCTATTTGCATCCCAGCTCCACAATCCCTTGGAGCAGGAACACACAGCACTGCTGCCAAGAGAAACATGTTGTCACCCTCCTCCTTCCACCAATACCAACTTCTCCTTCTGCAAGAATTTTAATGGAAGCCAGCACATGAAAGAGCAAACTGCAGTTGTAACAGACTGATGGTTGGAGTATTACAAGCCAGGCAGCAGCCTCCAAAAATCCTCTGGAAGGAGTGTTCCTATGCAGCAATGCAAATCTGCAAGAGAACATCTTGACTAGAACTTGGTGCCAAGAGAAGGTGCTTTGATGCTGGTGCCCCAACTTCCAGCCCATCCATCATCTGCAGGCCCTGGTGGTTAAATTCACCCTGTCCATGCTCGGCTCCCAGGCCTTTCCCATGGCCTCTCCAGAGCAAATCTGGGGTTTAATCTGCAGGCAGGAATCTCCTCCCACTCTTTTTTTTTTGGACAGCCTTCAAGGAGCAAGCTGAAGGCAAACTTACTATGCAGAAGCAGTCGCCGAGCTGCTTTGGAAGGCTAACCACACTCAGAGACAGCGTGGTGTGGATGCACAGACTTAGTGTGTGAGGCATCCAGCAGCCCACACCAAAACACACCAAAAACCTGCCTCAGTGCTTGGGGGACAGCCCAGCCTCCCAAAAAACAGTGCACAAGAGAACCAGAGCAGTCAGGAGTGCACATGCTGCCAGCACTGGCAAAAACACGTAGCTAAACTTCATCTATTAAAACATTATACCCACATAATGTTCACTTAACCAACAGCTAAAACCCTCTCACAGCACGAATCCAGACACGTCCCTGCACCTCCTTTCACCTGCTGCCTGCAGGTAGCTCAGCACACACCACTAAATTACCTGGAACAGCTAAATACTCCTGCCAGCTCCTCTGGTGGGCTGCCTGCCAAGGCACTGAAAGCTGTTTTTACCGAGCAAGGGTCAATCCCAGTTCGAGGGCAGCACGCCTTGCTGCTCTGAGGCTTCACAAGTCACTTTTTCGATGCTTAAAACAACATCTCCTCCCTGAAACTATGCAAAGACTGAGCACTCCCTGTGCCACGGCCAGAGAAACAAAGAGCAAACAAAGCCTTTATCTACATGGAGTGGATCCCACCAGAACCCACTCCATGTATTTTGGGGGTTATTTTATATATTCATATTCTTTGGGATTTATTATGTACTTCATCTCTACTTGTTCCTGGTCCAAACAGCTGCAATACTAAAACTGGAGCCTCCCAGAGAGGCAGGTGCTGCCTGTCAGCTGGAACTCCTGGGCAAAAAAAGGCCATGGAGCACAGGGAACAGGCCCCATGGGAATGCTGCCAGCCTGCTCCTGGGTCAGGAGGGTATTCCAGGCTTGGAAATTAAGGGCTTCAAAATAACAAAGTGTCCAAACCGAGCTGAAATCAATACTCATCACAGAGACTGCTCTTTATTTATCAGTATTTAGAATAAATGATAAAGGGAAAACTCCCTTCCACCATAAAGCAGCTCATCCTGGAAAAAGGTAAGCAGACAATCCAATGGCTATTGTGAGGTTGGACTTATGGGGGTTCAGGCCAGTGATGTTTAATCAGGTAAGAGAAAAATGCTCCTATGGCTATGACCACAATGCTGCTTGCCTTCAGGGTGATCCCAGGCCTCTTGGAGCTGGAGGCAGCACAGTCTGTCCCTTTGCTGCTTCATCACTGGAACTGGCTAAGGAACAAGTTGGGGGGAATTCTGTGTTTCCCCCTCTTTTCCAATCCTACAACCTGGAGCATCAAATGCACCATAAAACATTTCTGTTTTGCTGTACCTTAAGACAATGAATCAGAAGAACACAAAATACTTTAACACTTAAATCCAACAATTAATTAAACCCTAAATGCTGGACCTGTTGAGAATACATTTCTGGCAAACACGAACCCCAAGCACTGACCATGTTTCAGTATGATTCTGAAGTGTATCTTCTGAGGGATGCTTCCCACTTCAGAGGTAACCTCTACGTGAAAAGAAGGATTCAACCCCTTGGATTCAACCCCATGGATACTAGGACATGAAATGATAGCTGCATTAAACCCAGCACTACTCAAAACCTATTCCCAAACCTTCTTCCTGTATGACTGTTACAGAGATGCAGTAAATTCCCAGCCCTGGGAGCAAATAGCAAAGCTTCCACCTTCTCCTGTGGACAAGGATTTTGGGGCTGACTGCAGCACCCTCCTCCTCCTTCATCCTCTGCCCCTCTGCTTTACAGCTGCTTCTATCAGGACCTCTCACTTCTGCTTTGTGAAAACAAGATGTGTTGCACTGTCCCTTTCTTACAGACATTTCTCCATCCACTCTGGAACAGCACAGCAAGAAAGATGAGAGGCTTCCACTCAAGCAGCATTTATTGTTCTCACTTTGTGCTACATCAAGCGCTCCGACACTGGGGCTTCCCCTACAACCACACTGAAATTCAATATATGTTCCTACTTCATGAGAAGCAAGGACAAGCCTCCAGCATGCAAACCCTCCTCATTATACACCACACACACCACTTGGCTTCCTTGTGCATTCATCTCCAGGAGCCAACATGTTTGTGCCCTGTAATTTTTGTGTAATATCATCTGAACTTTGGCTCTCTACCCACTCTGGTTACTCACAGTCACATGTTCTCTGCTCTCTCCTCCACTTTCCCATTGTTTGATCTTTGCTCGAAGCTCTTGGCCAAACCTTCTTAGAGCTCTCACACACTGAATACGGCATTTGAAAAATCAACCAACAAAAGCTGCCTCCATGCAGGATTTCAACTCTTGTTCTCCCTTTTTTGGACTGTAAATACTTTGGAGCCCTGGCTTGACAAATGCCATTTTGTCCCAGACCAGGCGCAGTAGAGTTACTGCATTTCCTGGGACAATTCAAGTTAAGAGCTCAGGGGAAGAGCATTGCTGCTTCTTTCCTACTTACAAGGTCCCAAACATTGTGGCAATGAAACCAAACCCAGTCAGCATAATAAAAAAAAATTTAAGAACTTAATTACACTTTCATCCCAAAATCCTTAGTGGCAAGAACTGTTGCCAATAAATCACTCAAAGCAAGTGAAATGAATCATTGATTAAAGCCCATTTATCACAGTTTAGGACCACAGAATTCACTCTCTCCTCTACATGAAGTCCCTTCATGAAGGTGGATTACCACAAAGCCCACAGGAGACACAGAATCACTGAGAGGGGGAACCCTATAAAAGCACCTTCACAATGACAAGCAGAAGAAAACTCTCTCTCCTTCCCTGTCACACCCCAAAGGGTGTATCCAAAACTACAGCTGGGTCACAAGCACTGCCTGAATTTCTAAGTCACCTAAAGCGCTACCAACACAATGACAAAATAAAGATGAGTCACTTCAACTGCTTTAGGCCCATTAGACCTCCCTGGATATTAATTACTGGACTGCTCTGTGCAATCCACCCGAGCACAGAGCATATTAAGATGTCAGCATGCAGAACACATTCCACATAGTGCCCATTCCTGATGGGAATGAGTGGTTTCTTTGATGAACAGCCCTAAGTTATCCATGTATTATTCCCAAAGAAAATGTGGCAGCCTCCAGCCCAGCAGCTGGGGCAGAGCTGGGGACACAGAGCTCACATGGAGCTGGGAGCAGGACACAAAGGAGCAGGACAATGGAGCCTGGGGATCCTTTCAGGACACCTCCGCTCAGCTGTCCTTGGGCGCCTGCTCCAGCGAGCCCCGTCACACCAGCCTGCTGTCATTAACACCAGAGAGGATAAGGTGAGTTATAAGCCCAACACAAGCCAGACAGCAAGAGCCTAGGATTGGAAAACACTGCCTGCTCCAACCAGAGGGACAATGCCTTCAACGCTGTGAACGGAGCAAAATAGGAAAAGATTGTGGCATAAAACCCTGCAGCTCTGCCTGGGAGCATTAAAGCAGGGCCGGCTGCGGAGGGAATGGGCAGAATGCAGCTGCTGAGACGTCACAGCAGAAACAATCTATTTACGTCCCAACTGGATTTTCAGGAAGGCACTCAGAAACGCTGCTCCCTGAGACCACGCGCCAATAACAATCTGAAGAAAGCAATTTTGTAGAAAAGCCTTACTATACTCGCTGTTATTATTTCTTAAATGCACTGGAAAAGAGCACAGCGTGATCATGACTGCTTAACTGCACTTGAAAAGAGTGCAGTGTGCTCTTTAGATATTCAAAAATTAGTTTTACGCTAGGAGAGTACCAGAAAAAGACAAAAATAATCACATTTATATTGCATTTACCTTAGAAAATGGAATTTTAAAACACTAAAGCAAATCAGCACCACTGCTTCATATTCTGTTTATCCATCAATTCAATCAATAAATCTTAAACTCTAAAAATATTACGTCAAGCCATAAAATTCATGGTTGTTACCCACAAGTATCACTTGAAAGCATTTAACCAAGCCCACTCCCCACTCCCAAAAGCCCTGCAGGCATTAGGCTGAGAACAGCAGCTGAGACACAGAAATATCCAAAAAGAGAAATGAGTCCCCCCAAAAAAGCCATTTTCTAGTGCGGATAAAGCCAGAACAGGCCGCGTGAGCTGCAGATCCCGGAATGTTTTGCTCCTGCGGCTGGGAAGCACAGCTGACATTTCCCGCAGCCCTCCCGGGACGGGTCAGCACAGATGCAAGGTCTGAGCACAGGGAACTGGAGCAGCATCTGAGCACAAGGCAGCAAATGCCATCTTGCTAAATCCTCCCTCCCTGCATGCACACAGCACTCCCACGGAGCAGGGGAAAAAAACACTTATTCCCCAAGAAAATATCCTGTTAAAATTGCAATTTTCTTTTTTAAAAGAGATGGAGCAGTTAGAAAATCTTTAGACAGATAAGGAACCCTCACATCCATCCACTTTTCCCAAAGCTGGCTCCCAGCACTCTTGCAAACATCCCATATCCAGGACACCTGGGTGAATGCTGCCTGTCCAGTACCAGCACAGTCACCAAGAGGCTCAGGAATCACTTTGCTAAGCCCTGATGGATCACCAGCCTATTGCCTGACCCAAAGACCAGGAATTTCAGCAAACCACCACTGCACCCATTTTGTATTTAGTTCTCTTTTGACAAACCTTTCCAGCTCGGGCAGCTGTTTCCAGACATGCTGGTTTCACTTCTCTGCATGTGGCCTGAGGGTGAGACCCACCACCTGTGACTGCAGTGGCACATGTGGGACAGGCAGGACAAAAACTCACCCCAGGCATGGATGAGATACAAGAGGTGCAAGTGCCAAGGTCTGCCAGTGCTCTGATTTATTTGTGGGGCTCTATCTTCAACATCAGCACAGATCTCACAGTGAGTTTCAGCCAAGAGCAGTGGGGGAAGGAAGGTGTTAAACCCAAATGCAGCTCCCCATGACTGATCGTTGTGTTTATTACACACAATCAAAATGTAACGGGTTTCTAATACCTCTGCAAGATCCACACCTCCCTACGCACGCTGACTGCAGATCACAGCAGTAATTCATGCTGCCCTTTGCAGCTCGGCAGGGCCTGATGACTCTATACCATGGAAGGGCTCCAAAACGTAATTGATGCAGACAACCATGTTGATGTTCAGAAATCCACCCAAAGAACTCAAAAACAACTCCAGGAAAGTGTAGCTTACAGTGTTTTCTGAATATTCATTATGGAGTCAGAAAAAAAAAAATTAATATCAACATGCACCTAGGAGATGGCTCCATCCAACCCTGGAAACTTTCTTGGATAATTTTAAAGGACACATGGGTTCTCAAGGCTATAAAAAGCAATACAAAAGCCACTTTGTATTGGCACCTGAAAAGCCTTTGTTAATGCTTCCCAGAACAAAATTATCCTTTTTCCTGTTGTTCCCTGTAGTGTCTGTAAAGACACAAAAACCTCCATAGATTCTTTCCCAGCAACAGAGGTGAAGCATTCCCAAACAACACGTTCTCACCACCCTCCACATGTTAGGAATCGCTTTCCCAGACCTTTCCCTGCAATACAAGTGGGAAGTACGGACACAGCACATCTGCACACCCCCAGAAACAGCTGAATATTTACAGTCAACATCTTGTGAAAGCTGCAGCAAAACCTCATTTTCAGCAGACACACACATCAATTATTCTGAGAGTACTTAACAGGAAAATCCTCTCAAGTCAATACAACAAAAGCAATCACTTGAGACTCAGAGATGAATTTAAATTGGCAAGGTTTGAAAGAAGCACCTTGGAATTGCACATTGAAAAGTTGATGGCACCTTTTGTTTACCAAACTAAAAACTAATTTTGACAAAATTCTTCCTGCTAAATCCAAAAACACTGAAAACTCACTCAGCAGAACACATTTAAGACTAGTCACAGGTCAAGAGGTTTAAACCAGGAAAACATGCATATAAATACCCACTTAGAGCTGTCCAAATAAAAACATGCTCTACAGTTCAGAGATAAACAGCTTGTACCACACAAGGAGTGGGAGCCAGAGGCAGATCTCTGCTTTGCATACTTTGGCACCAAACAAGAACAATTTCATGTCTTTCAGATTCCTCCTGCCGCACCATCCCCAGCTGTGGATCTGTTCCAGAACACGAGGGATGCTCTGCAGTCCTTCAGCAAGCTCTACCCAAGAGCCAGCAGCACCTGCCTCACTCACACAGTTTTCTCTTTGCCATGTTTAACATGCCTTGATGCAGAAGTTGCTGCAGCTTCCAGCAGCCACATCTTCATGGCTAACCAGGACCTTCCAACAACCAAAGAATCATGGAAGGGGCTGGGTGGGGAAGGACCTTCAAGATGATCTTGTTCCATCCCCTGCTGGGCATGGACAGGACACCTTCCACTATCCCAGGCTGCTCCACCTGGCCTTGGACACTTCCAGGGATCCAGGGGCAGCCTCAGCTTCTCTGGGCAACCTGTGCCAGGGCCTCATCATCCTCACAGGGAGGAATTCCTTCCCAACATCCCATCCAACCCTGCTCTTTGTCAGTGGGAAGCCATTTCCCCTTGTCCTGTCCCTCTGTCCCTTGTCCCCAGTCCCTCTCCAGCTCTCTTGGAGCCCCTTTAGGCCCTGGCAGGGCTCTGAGCTCTCCCTGGAGCTTCTCCTCTCCAGGTGAGCCCCCCCAGCTCTCCCAGCCTGGCTCCAGAGCAGAGGAGCTCCAGCCCTTGGAGCATCTCTGTGGCCTCCTCTGGACTGGCTCCTGCAGCTCCACGTCCTTCCTGTGCTGGGGAGCCCAGGGCTGGAGGCATCTCTGCAGGTGGGGTCTCATCTGAGCAGGGCAGAATTCCCCCCTCACCTGCTGTCCATTGTTGGTTTCTGGGCTGCAACACACTCAGCTGAGTCACTGAACTTCTCATCAAACAATCCCCCCTGCCCTCCTCAGAGCTGCTTTCCATCCATTCCCCCCCAGCCTGGATTTGTGCTTGGAATTGACCTGACCCAGGTGCAGGGCTGTGCCCTTGCTGACCTTCATGAGGTTCACACTGACCAACCTCTCCAGCCTGCCCAGGTCTCTCTGGATGCCACCCCTTCCCTCCCGGGTGTGACCACAGCAAACAGTACACGGCAAAGAGAAATCACCCTGATGGCAGAGGGTGCTAATCATGTAATATTTAGGGTGTAATCTATTTACCACTATGAACTTCCAAGCTTCCATAATATTATCTGCCTTTTCTTTCTTACTATGGTGTCTGACTCGATACAGAACTGTTTCTAAACCAAAATCTCACATAAAATCTCCCTCAGGAGCACATTAACAGGATTCAAACTCCATTCAATACTGTTATCAATGATCAGAGGAAACAGAGCACCTGCCAGCTCAGTTTGCAGATCAGGCAGCCCAACAAAGAGGGAGCAACAGTGAGGACAGTGTTTGTACAGAGCAACCTGACCCGTGTAAGAGCAGCTTCAACTCCCTAACACCATGTCTGCTTTCACAGAGCCCTGTACAAACACAGCCACAGCACAGGGCTGCACCCAGCAGGCTGAGAAATCCCACTTAAAACCCCCTCACGCAACATGGCAGCAGAAAGGATAAAAATATGGTCCAAGGGTGTGCAACAAAGGAACAGCAAACACGAAAAAAAGTAGTAAATAGGTGTTTATCACTCAGGAAAAAAGATGTTTATCTCAGGCTGTTATACGAGGCAAGAGTCTGCTCTAGACCCCTCTAAGCAAGTTTTCCAATCACAAGTGTGGACAATTTAGGATGCAGAAAGTAGCAACAACACAAAGGGAGAACAGTAGCAGAATTAAGGCTCTCAAAAGCTAAAATTGAGCAGAAATGCTGTATACACCTTCACACAGAGTAGTAATGCGTGCTTTGGCGTAGCGGAGAAGGACATAAAGCTCAGCTAAAAGCTGAAAATAAAGAAAATCCAGAAGAAAAATTATGGAAAATGCAGCTTTCAATGACTAAACTACCAGAACAACCTACAAAGGAAAATGTTCCCCATCAACAGTTGTCTTCAAGGGAGAGACACTGCAGCCAAATACAAACTCCTGGATTCAGAACTGGGTCAAACAATGGGAATTGAAACCCAAGTGATACCTGGATATTCAAAGCCAGCATCCTGACATTAACTTCTGGCTTTAAAACTGTGAATGGCCAAAATATCAAATTAACTGCCCACAGAGCTGCCTGAAAGGAGAAAGTAGCAACAATCACTACAGGTTTAAAAACAGGTGGAAGGAGAAAAGCTTCTGTCAACTGAGGAAGTGCTGCCCTAGAACTGCAGCAAGGCTTTTTATCAGATGAGCTCCTGAAGCTCCACATTCCCACACAGCGGGCGGCAGGAGCCTGGTTAGAGGGGTGGGTTTTGTCCCAGAGGGGATGATCCAGAAGAAGCTGAGGTAGCTCAGCAATGACTTGTGGGACTGTAGGATAAAGTGTTTTCTTTCCCATTCACTTGGCCTCGGCAATGGAAAACATCACTGTAGGAGAGAAGTGAACACAGACTGAGGGAAGGCAGAATCAAGACAGGAAAGGTCTATACAAAATTACCTCACCACGTGAGTCCCAGAAATCCACACTGAAGTTCAGACCCTGCTACAATATTCTAAAACTGGAACAAATATTACTTGATCTACTTTAGAACACATTTTCCCCCAGACTTCTCCTGCCCTCCTCGCTCACACAGGGAGGTTAAAAAAAAAAGTCACAGTTCTGCTGTTCCTGCTTTGCTCAAGTGAGAGGTCAGAACGTCCTGCCAGGGAGGTAAGAGCTGTATTCTTCCTGTGCTGGGCCCACACCAGAAATATAACCCAAAATGAATGATAAATTCAGATCTCTAAACAATTCTAACAGACCTTCTACAATCTCAGATTAATTCTTCAGTTAGAAGACACTCCATGAAAAGGCACAGGCTCCCTCCTGACTGCTTGCAGCTACTCCCGCCAAAGGCAAACTCACACCCCAGGATCTTGGATCAGCTGAAAGCTCAGCGTAACAGATTTTGCAGAGATTCCAATCCTCGTTCCCCCACATTAAGTCTTTCTTTTCCCAATTAGTAAAGGCAGGCAGAGAAAATGACCCTCTTTATCTCTCTGCGGCGCAGAGCACAGGCATCAGCTCCCAGTGCCACATTGCCCAGAGCAGCTGGGCCTGCTGAAGGACGTGAAAATCAAATGCACTTCCCTAAGGCAGCACCTGGGAAGTGAAGGGAGGCTGCAGCCATGGCCACACTCATTAAGGATGGATTCTAAACCTCCTCGCTGCTGGCCCAGCTGTCCAGTAAAGCGCTGCCTAAGCTGCTTGGGAACAGAACTTATCCCTGACATTCTGCCAATTAAAAAGCATAAAATCCCCCTGCCAGCAGCACTCAGCTCAACCTGCTGGAAGCGGACAGGGCCAGAAGCACAGCGATGTGCTGGCTTAGCTCTTCAAATCCTTTGTGGAGGGAAAGAAAAAAAAAACACCTATCTTCTTGGAATTAACAGGAATACCCGAGCTGAGATTCAGACTGGTCACACTTCCACTCAGCAGGGAAAACCAGGCATGGTTCTTCCTGCTGGGTGGAAGTGTTATTCCATTGCACAGACTACACAACACCAAAAAACGAAGAGACAGAACAGCCTGTGTTCCGTCTGGCTAATGATGCCAGTAAGTGCAATGTACGTAGGAAGAGGAAATTATTGTACACATAGACACATATGGCTGGTAATATTTCTGCTTCAACAATGAAAAGGAGAAAAATGCAGCAAGAAAACATCTTCTCAACATCTGGGAGTAAGTGGGAGTTCCACTGGATTTCAGCGAGAGACATCCACAATATTTATTCTTTGAGCTTGAATAACTGATCTGAAGAATAAAATCATTGCAAATGCAAAAATAGCACTAAAAATACATTTATTTTTTTGCAGCAGTTTCATATGTTCATACAGCTTTCATTAATGCTCCCACAATATTCTGTTAGCATCATCTACAGCTATTGTTCAGAATTCCTCAGTTATGGTGGTTCCCATTTGTCTCTGCCAGGGAAGCCCATCAGTCCAGGGGACAGTGGCACAGACAGGTGACAAAGCCTGTGACAGACAAGCTCCGCCATCCTTCACCCCAAGAACTAAGCTTGTCAGAAACCCAAAATAACCTCTCCTGCATGGAAAATGGAAAAAGGTTGGGATTTATTTGGATGTGTCAGCCAAGACTTCACTTACCATTGCAGAGCCTAGAAAAGAGGCAAGAGAAGGAAGGTCAGGGATATCCCTTCCCCACCACTAATCCATTTCCCTGTCCAAGGCTCCCTGCGCTGACCTGGTAAGGAGAAGATCTCCCATGACAGGCAGAGCACAGCTCAGGGCCTTTCTCTGGAGCTGCCCATGGGTTCAGCATCAGCAGAGTACACTCACAACCAGGGGCTTTCCAAGTTTCTCTAAGGTTTCAGAGCTTAAAGCAAAAACAGAAGAGGATCTAAGCCTTTAGTGTGGCTTCTAAAGCTACAGAGCACAGCAACAGCACAACAATCCTGTGAGGAAAAACCCCAGGGCTACCTAATCAACTCACTGCAGTGATATCCTCCAGCGCCGTTCCTGCTCCTTGGCAATTTCAACTTCCAAATCACCCTCAGCTCCAGGTTCCTCCACCAAAACACAGAGAGGAGTCGTAACAATTTCAGTGTACACAATCTTTCTCCTCTCCCTCCACACCACAACCTTCATCCTTAGGGATAGATGATTTCTTATCCTTACACAAGCCACTCTTTTCCACAGGGCTCCCTATAACTCCCTTGGAGGAGCATCACTCCCTCTGCAGCTCTCCTCATGCCCACCACATCACTGTGGCTGCAGTTATGGGAAGATTCCTGACTCCCTCTTATCACTCCAGTTCTCAGCTGATCCCTCCACCCAATAATCCTTCTCCTCTCAGCACCTTTCCAAGCACTTCAGACCATGGATACTTTCGCTTTCTCAGCTGATTTAGGTCCTTCCTTCCCGATTTTCCTGTAGTGCTGTATGTTTCCATTCCTGCCTCCCCTGATAGCACTGATCTTTCCTCAGTCAGGCACAGGGGAGGGAAGAACAGCTCCCAGCAGATCTCACCTTTAATCTACTTTTCTCCAGCACATCAGAAGCTCAGAAACGCGAGGATCACCTCTGCTAACCCTGCACTGCCAGCTCTCCCCTGCCTACCGTGCCCAACTTGCACCCCTGCCAAACTGATCCTCCCAACCCAGACTCCTTCCAGCTTCTCTCCAGAAAGGCAGCTGATAACAATAATGAGAACTCTGAAATGCTTTTTTTTATCCAGTGACTTTTCCATTAGCCACATCACTAATCCCAAGATATCTGCCGTTCTTCCAAACAGCTAAAAGGTTCCTTTGACCTGTACTCTTTACTTCCGACCTTTTGTTTCTCTCTCCAACTGCTACACATCCTTTCACTTAGAGGAGACCACAAGTAGATCACCCCAGAACAAAATCCGAGAGCTCTCCACAGCATCCACCCCTGATCAAGCTGTGTAATTTTAGAGCCTGTCTCCCTCTGGCCACGCTCCCTGGGACTCACCAGCCTGGCAGGGACATGGGATGGCATCCAGAGTCACACCTGCTCCAAGGACAGAAATTTCACCTGCCAAAGAACTATAACTGTGTGAAAAGGGCATCCCTAACACCGACAGAAACACTCCTGGTTTTGCTATATTTGCAGACCAGTATTTTCTACAGAGGCACAGGCAGGTGTATTTTTACCTATGGCCAGAGCAGCCCTGTAAATACCCAGCACAGCAAGCACTTCCTGTATTCCACACCCATGTTACAGCTCAAGCAATCTCTGTCTCAATGCGGAGAAGAAAATTCAGAAGTCTTCTCTGAAAGTGACTTCAGACCTCATTTTTTCCTTCTTCTTCATCAAAAAGCTTTCCACCATCAATACACTTTGGAAAAACTGTTAGATTGCCCAGCTGTCAGGGGTAGATGCACAGGCCCTTGCCTCCCAAAATTCAGCATGACCTTGTCCCAGTCCCCCTCGGATCATCTCTTCCACAGCTCACTGTTTTCACCTTCAGTCCTCTGCAGCCTCCAACAGCTCTAAACTGCTCTTCCCAAGGGACCAATTCCACTTTTCCCTCAAAGGAAGCTTTAACACAAAATAAAATTTCTCTCTTCTCCCTGGCATATTTTCAGGCAGGAAAAAACAGAGCAGTGACCCTTCCATGAAACCAAACCCCATCTTTTCGTTTTTCACTCTAGTCTATGGGAAAGACAAGGAAAGCATGGTATTCAGCACAGATAAATCCCAATTTAGAATGGTGCCCTTTCTCAAAGTCAAGGGGAAACAGGGTTGTGACTTGAGTTATTGTCCCCAGGCACACCCGGCAGCTTCCAAGATCTTGGGATCAGGTAATGGAGCCAAGTTTTCTCCCTGACATCACCACACATTCCCCCTGCGTGCCCAGAGCCACCACACAGTAACAGGTTTTGCCACTACAATTCTTTTTCTTGTAGGGTTTCCCTGCAAAGGGACAGGAACAAGGACACCCAAAGGCAAATGTGGACACAACTGCAGAGCTCACCCATTCCCTGGGCACAGCCACAGTACCCGACTTGGTTTAGGTTCTGCATCTCCCCTCACCAAAGGATTACGAGAAATGTGTTTTCAAGTCCAAGATCTGGCTCACTCCACTTCCTGAAACACAAACTTCAAAGCCAAATCAGACTATTTCAGTGTTAATTACAGCTCATTTCTTCATTGAAGGAAATGAAAGATGCAAATAAGCCTATGTTTGGAGCTGTGGCAGGAGCCAAACCTCCATCCTCAGAGAAGGCAATACCTACACTGCACACAACCACGTTGGCATTTATTTTCTTGTGTGTTTCTAACACAGTTAACTAATAATTTTTGAAGCGTGCACCCCTTAGAAGCAACAGAGGCACTCCTGGATGTCCTGACTGCGTCCAAGACTGCACCTTAATGCCAGATTAAGCAGAATTACACAAGCTCCACACTGTAAAAACTCTCCCAGGTCTTTGGGTGAAAGGCCCGAGTGAGGATGAACTGCACCATTCCAACGCCAAGCTCCCAAAACAAGGACCCACAGAACAGCTCATCCGGCTCTCCTCGAGCAGCATTACCCTCGCTCCTTTTGTTTTCCTTTCTAACCCCGAGACTCTCTCGGGCTGAAGTCAGAGAACAACATGTCATTGTTCAAGCTTAATGAGTCAACGTTAATTTTCCCATTGTTTATTTAAACCCCCTTTCAAGCAGCATCAGTGGCGTTAATTACGTCGAAATACTAATGTTTTGGCGGGGGGGCGGGTGTGAGAACGAAGAGGCGTTTTCCACATAGAAGGGGTCGCTGGCAGATGTTCGGACGGCGCGGTGCGGTCTCGGGGGGAGTGATCAGAGCCCTCACCGCAGGCCGGGCGATCCCCTCATCGCGGGGCTGCTTCCCTCACCAGGGAGGGGCCCAACCCCGCACGGGGGGTGGTCGGTCCCGTCACTGGTGGAGGGTTGACCCCCTCACCGTCTTCCCCCGGCGGGTCCCTCCGCGGGGTCGGCCCCTCGCCGCCGCCGTCACAACACGCCGCCCGCTGCCCACCGTGCCCGGGCCGCTCTCTCCGGCCGCGGGTCATCTTGAGAGCTGACCCCGGCCCCCCTCGTTGCCCTCAGTGCCGCTCCCCGCTGCGGCGCAGCGCCGGGCCCTCACACAAAGCCCCAGCTTGGGGAGGGGGGGAAGGCGAAGGCGGCGGAGCCCGGCATAAGGGGCCGGGACCGCGGCCGCGCGGGGCAGCGCGAAGGAAGTACCTGGAAATCCCTGTCCTCGTTGAAGCGGGAGAACCTGTCCGCCATTTCACGCCGGCCCCGCTCCGGCCGCCGCCGCCTCCGCCCTCAGCGCCGCCCGCCTGCACCGCCCCCGCCGCACTGAGCATGCGCCGCCCACCGGTCACGTGCGCAGCAACCAGGGTCACGTGATCGATAACGAGGGGGTTCCTCACGGCGGCGCCACCGCGCGGAGCGGAGTGTCTGTTGCAGTCGGACCCGGCGGGGCGGCGGCGGCAGGACCGGCCCGGAGACAGCGGCACGCCGAGGGTTGGCGCACCAGGGGGCAGAACCGGCTCGCACGGCCGGCCGCGCCCTCAGGCCTCCGCCGCGGGACAGATCACGTCCCGCCGAGCCTCGCTGCGCATCTGACTGCAGATGGCAGCGCGCATGCACGCCCCGGTGGCCAATGGGGGCGCGCAAGCGGCGACACGCGCGCGCACAACAACCAATGAGGGCGCGAGCAGCGCACGCGCGTGCCTAGCAGCCAATTAGGGCGGGAGCTGCAGCGCAGCGCGGAGCACCCTTTCCCGCCCCCTGCTCCGCGCATGTGTAAAGGCATCACAGAGCGAGGGCTCGACCCAGAAAACGGAGAGCGCGAGTTCCTCTTCAGCCTTCCCGCTCTCCTACCCGAGCCAATGGGAGCTGCCTCAGTCGTTTGAGTGATGGTCATGTGAGCCAATGGGAGCGCGGGCTCACCCCCGCTCCCTCTGTGAGCGGCGAGCCGTGACGCCTGCTGGGGCAGCGCATGCGCAGAGCCAGGTCGGCGGGGCTCGCGCGGGGCGTGGCTGAGGGCGGCCCGGACCCCTCGGCGCTGGGGACGGCCTCGGGCCCGGGGTGAGCCCTGACGGGATCACAGTAATCGCACCCAGCCCTGAGCCGATGCCCAGCACAAATCCTGAGCCGCGTCACGGTGCTCAGAGCCAGCCCCGCCCTGCAGCCCAGGGCCCGACAGGGACGTGATCGTATCCCTGGCTCCTGCCCCAGCCCTCCGGCCGGCCTGCCAGGGCCTTTCCTTACCCCTGAGTGGGCAGTGTGTGGCCGGCCCGTGCAGCCACAGCCCTGTCCTTCTCTGCAATGGCACAGCGGCAGTGCCGTGGGCAATAGCGGCGGGCTGGGGCAGGTGCTAGGTTAGGGTCTGGGTCTGGTTTTGGGATCGGGGTCGAGTTTAGGATCTAGATCTGGGTCTGGATTTGGGGCCAGGACTGGGAACTTGGGGCTGTGCGATGGATTTGGGGGCCTTGGCTGGGTTTGGCATCTGGGGATGGGATCTAGGGCTGGGTCTGGATTTGTGGGCTAGAGTTGCATTTGGAGTCTGGGGATGGTTCAGGGTCTAGGTTTGAGATCTGGGTGTAGGATTTGGGTCTGGGTCTGCAGGGGTCTCTGCTTCTCCATCCCCCAGCACAGCTGTCACCAGCTGTCCCTGTGCACAGTGCCGTTGCCGGCCTCCACCTCCCCTGACAGCAGGAAAAACGGATCCCATCTGTCCCTCCATTCATTCATTGCTTTCCCTCTCTCCACAGCAGCCGCTCTGCCCGGGCCCTGCTGCCCTCTGCTGCCTGTTAGCGCCGGGCGAGGGAGAGTTCGGGATCGGGGCTGTCTGCAGCGTGTGCTCTGAGCCTCCATGTGCCACCAGACCTGTCCCTGAGGGGGCACCTGTGCCCTGCACAGTGAGGCAGTGAGTCCTGAAGCACTGGTTTTGCTTTGTGCTCCACGGGGTTGTTCTAGACTTGATTTGGTCCTACAGTGAGCCAGGCTGGCCTGTGCTGCCAGAACTCCTGTATGGAACATTCCCTCGTTAGGAGGGAATGGTGTGCTCAACCTGCTACCGCAGCAGCCCTGTGGGAATTCCCCCAGCATATCCTGGAAATGAAAACCTCCCTGGAACGGGAGGCTGTGGATGTCCCAACCCTGGAAGTATTCTAACCCAGGCTAGGTTAGGCCTTGAGCAATCTGGTCTAGTGGGAGTGACCCCTGCCTGTGGAGGAGGGGATAGGACTAGATGGTCTTTAAGATCCATCCCTACCCCTTAACATCCTGTGATTCTAATCTTGGCTCTGTCCTGGGACCAGCCAGCCCTGTGTGCTGAGAAGGGCTTGGTGGCTACGAGATGGGACTTCTGCATTGCAGGAGGGCTGTGTTTCTGTTCGTTTCTTGCTGGGCAGAAACATGCTTTTTGCTCCTCATTGCCCTGAGAAAGTCCTGTTGATGCTCTGCCTGTCTGCTTTACTCAACTCCCTGCAAAAACCCCAGTGTCCCATGTCAGGTGCCCTCCTCATCCTCCCAAAGCATCCAGGTGGGTCCACGTGGGCAGGACTGGACCCGGGATCCCTGCCCTGGGAGCTTGGCCATACCATGTGGAACAGCCCTGTGGATGACTTGGTCAAATGTCCTGCAGCCCAGCCCACCCGTGTGTCCTGAGTGGACACCCTTGGGCCCAGTGCAGGGGCTGTACCCACAACAGGGAGCTCCTGTCCCACCCAGGTGGTCACTGGGACCCCCAGCCACCCCCCGGACCCCCACCCACCATGGGGTGCTGAGCCAGGCCCTGCAAGGAGGTGGGACTGTGTCAAGCCAGGTGGGATGAACCTGGAACAGGGAATGTGGGGACCCCTGGGGAGGGTGGCAGCTCTCCTGGCAGGACCCAGCTGTGCTGGTGTCCTTTGCCCCTTCTCAACATCCCCCCACCCCACTGGGTGCACAAAGCACAAAGCTGGTGCTTATCATCACCCTTGGGTGGGGGTACCCAGCCTTACAGTCCTGGGCTTTGGGAACCTGGCACTCCAGGGGTGCTGAGCTCAGAGCAGGGGTGGTCCTGGGTGCCCACAGTGCTGCCCAAGGCTTCTCAGCCCTGCCTGTGTCACTTGGTGCCATAGGGGTGAGCTGGGACAGTCCCTGGGCTTCTGTGCCTGAGGTGCTCGAGGGGGGCACGGTGTCCCCAGGCCAGGGGACCCCAGACCCCAGCATGGACAGAGGCCCCTCACTGCAGGACCAGGAGCCGGTGCTGCATTCACCAGGGCCCCTGTTCTCTGTGGGGCCTCTCTGGGCTGTGCAGCCCTGCTATGACAGGAGCAGGAGGGAGGCCAGGAAGGAATGCCTCCCTGCTTGGCATTGTCCGTGTGCCAAGGGCCTCTGCTGCTGGGGACGTGCTCACCAGGACCTGTGGCGGTTGGGGGACACAGCTGCCCCACTCTGGTACCCTCTAGCCTGGAGGGACTGGCACAGGGACAGCTCTGTGTCCCACTGGGCACAGGGACAACTCAGTGTCCTTGTTGGGAACAACTTCACGCCACTGTCAGACACAGGGACAGCTCGGTGTCCACACTGAGCACAGGGACAGCTCTGTCCCTATTGGGCATGGGGACAGCTCAATGTCCCTGTGTCAGCTCTGTGCCCCCACTGGGCACAGAGGTAACTGTGTCCCCAGTGGGCTGGGGACAGTTGGAGTGGCTGTGTGACACCGCGGAGTGTGACATTTCTGGTTGCACCCAGCCCACCCCTCCCTCCAGGGGGATTTTGTTGGTGCTGGGGGACAGATGGGCACTCAAGGGACCCTAAGAGTCACCATGGGCCAGTGGCATGGGCTCATTGATGTCCCCACACCCAGCCCTGACACAGGAGGGTATAAATAGCTGCTCTATCACCTCCTGTCACATGCCCGGTGCTGGCAGGTCCCCTGCCCCCAGCTGGGGGCACAGCTGTTCCTGGGAGAGGGAGGCATGGCCAGGGGGGCACCCCAGCCCTCCTGCACTTCCAGCACAGGGGTCATCCCACAGACCTGAACAGTTCCTGGGGGACATCCAGGGTTACAGGCTGTCCCTGTGGGGGCATCAGTGTCACTACCCTGGGAACACAGACCCCAACCCAGCACGGGGACAGAGCTGAGGTGGCTGTACCATGCCCACCCCCTCAGTATGGGGTCCCTGCTCTCCATGAGAACCCGTTGCCAGCTCCAGATGCTTCCCTGGGGACTTAAAGGGCATTTCCAACCCCAAAGCAGAGCAAAAAAGGAAATTTGTGCCCATTCCCCCCCCCCTCCCCTGATCCCATGCACTCCATGGGCAGAAATGGTCACTGCGGTCCAGGGCAGCTCTAAAAATACCCAAGCCCTGACAGTGACAGCTGCAGCCGGGCCAGGGGGACCCGCAGGGGGGCCGGGGCTGCCAGACCCGGGGGTCCCCTCCCTGCCGGGACAGCCCTCGGCACTTTCCACACACACGCTTTTCTCCATGTTAGTGACCCCCAGGGTCCCGCCCCGGTGTCCCAGCGGGATGGTGCCATGGGGCAGTGGCTGCGTGCCCACCCCGGCCCCGCGGCCCGGCCGCCGGCACGCGGCCGTCGCGGCACGGTGGCTGTGGCGCTGGCTGTCCCCCGGCCTCCCCGAAGCCCCTAATCCATCTCTCGCAGCAGGAGATGCCTAAGCTGCCTTTTCATGCCGGCTCCTCCGCGCGCGGGCTCGAGCGCTCTCAATGCCGGCGCTGGCAGGAGATGTGTCGGACAAGCTGAGGGGATCCCTCCCCCGCCAGCAAGGTCAAGGTGTGCTTAAGCCACTTTCCCCACACCCACCCCGGTGGGCTCCGCGCCCCGCCGGCACCGGGGGCGCCTTTGGGGGATACCACAGCTTTGGGGTCTCACCACCCCGAGGGATCCAGGCAGCCAGACCCATATTGTGGGGGGGGCTCATCCCCCAGCTTGTCACAGCCAGTCTTGGGGTCACCCACCAGCCCCCCGATCCAGCTGGGGACGCTCTGTGGTCCTTGGCTAAAGCTGTGCCCACTGCCCACCAGGCTGTCCCCAGGGTGGGGGCACCCAGGGCCTGGCTCACCCCACACACACCCCGGGGCTCATCTCTGCCCCAGCTGCCCTGGGCAGTGCAGCTCACAGACCCCTCCCGTGCACGGAGCCACTGCAGACCATCAGACCCACCAGTTTAGACCAGTACAAACCAGGCCTGAGCACTGCTCTCCCTAGCCCACAGGGTAGGGAGCGTGTGTGTGTGTGTGCACACGTGTGTGTATGCATGTGCACACACGTGTGTGGGAGGGGTGTGGGCACTCGTGTGCCCACTCATGCCCAGGCACGTGGGGGCCCCACAGTGCCCACGCTCAGGACCCCGCGTCACTCCTGTTCCCTTGGTGACAGACCCCCGTCCTCTGCTGGCACCTCGCACCCGCCGCCAGCCAGGGCCTTTATGCCTGGTTTTAATTAGAGGCTCTTAAGTGTGAAACAAAGCCGAGGGCAGGGCCAGGGGCCCTTCCCTTCCTCTGCACTTCTGGGGGACCCCCGAGGGCCCCGTCCTGCCTGGCATCGCCTGCCACAGCCCTTCCATTCCCCAGTTCTGTTTTGCCACCCTCTGTGCCCATCCCTAAGACACACTTACTTGCAAACTGGTGCTGCCAGTGCCCCCTCAAAGTACAGCCCTTCAGAGTGGTGCTGGCCACCAGCCCTGCGTGGGGCCAAGCACAGGGCCTGTGCCAGATGTGGTGTCTGTGTCACCCCCAGTGTCACCCCCAGAATTCCTGTCACCAGGGAGGAGGCTCAGAAAGAGGCCACCAGCCTGTGGCTGGGCTAGGGTGCTGTTGGGTGTGACATGGGTGTTCCCAGCTTTGTCTCCCATCCCTGGCTTTGGTGGGTGTAGGGAGGCCTGCACAGACACCCTGGCACCTCATGGTACTGGAGGAATCCCAGGGAAGGGGGCTGCATGGGCACCATGTCCTGCTCCACGAGGTTCACAGGAGCCACCAGACTCTTGAGGGTGGTGGTATCCATGGGCCTCCCCCTGG
Source organism: Cyanoderma ruficeps (assembly GCA_008694505.1). Lineage (NCBI taxonomy): Eukaryota > Metazoa > Chordata > Aves > Passeriformes > Timaliidae > Cyanoderma > Cyanoderma ruficeps. The sequence goes on along the minus strand of VZDJ01000148.1, from coordinate 818,307 downwards.
GGACCCTTGGGTGCTGGGAGCAGGGGATTGGCAACACTGGGTGCCCACCAGCATCCCCCAGTGCTGTACTGGGATGAAGTGAGAGTGGAGCAGTGGGAGGATTGGGACTCCTGGTGCCCCCCACCCTGAGCAGCTCGGTGAGAACACAAAGAGGAGCTGGGGGGAATAGCTGAGTTTGGCCCCATACTCCCAGTAAAGCCCAGTCTGGGCAGCACCCACTGGGTGAATGGGTTGGTCCTTGTCTTCACAGTGTCCCCTCCAGCCAGGACACCAACCCCAGACCCCCCTGGGAAGTTCTGGGGAGGGAGCTGCACCCTCTACCACCCCTCATGCCCCTGGCAGGGCCTGAGGATGGGGTTGGGTCCCTGGTGACAGGGTCACATGATATCAACAGCATTCCCTGACCACCCTGAATGTCCCTGTGAGGGGACACCCCTGAGCAGGCAGGACCCCACTGGCTGTTTCCCTGGGGTGTCCCCTGACACCCCCAGTCCACCCAGGGGCTCCTCTCAGGGCTGACTGGTGGGTCTGCTCTGGGTTTTGCCCTCCCCAGGAGGGCTTGGCACCTACTCTGGGTGGAACCATATCCCAGTGTGTCCCTGGAGGCTCTGGGGACTCTAGTCCTGAGCCACCAGCGCCCAGGAGGACAGGGAGCATGGGGACAGCCTCTGCAACCCCTTCTGGTAGTGAAATCCCCCCCATCTCCAGAAAGAAGCCAAAATCGAAGTGTTCAGGAAGCCAAGATCCACGTGGCTGTGCAGACACCCTTGCACCCGTCCGTCCCTGTCCCTGTGAGCTTGGGGGACACGGCGGGGGTCACCCAACCAGACCCTGCTGCCACAGGGCCGAAAGGAGCTGCGGCCGCAGCAGCCACCCCGCATTCCCACTGCAGCCGTGGAGCGGGAATGGGAGCGGGAATGGGCCGGAGGCAGCGCTGGCCGGCCTCCGGGCTCGGCCCCCGCCGCCGGCGCTGTGCCAGCCTCTCTCCGCCGCCTCCCGCCCGGCACCACCGGCACCCACCGAGCCCGGCCGTGCGGGGCCTAAAGGCAGCACCCCTGGGTGCCCCATCAGGAACAGCCGGCCCTGGCTCCCATCTCGCCGCCTCACCCCACAGCACCTCCGGAGCCCCCGCCATCCCCGGGAGCGGGGAGAGCCCCCGCCAGCCCCGCTGGGACACCCGGCACGTCCGGGCCGGGGAGGCTGGGGGGGAGCGGGGCCCGGCAGCATCGTGTATCCCGTCTTTCCCCCCCAGGCTTTGATTTTGGAGCCCCCCCCGCCCTTCCCCCTCGGCCAGGAGCCGCAATGGTTTCAATTACGCTGTGAAAGGCGGTGGGGCCCCCTCTTTTCACGGCAGCCCGGGTCTCCTGCTCACAACAAAAGCTTAAGTTACAGGAAAGGGAGAGAAAGGGAGGGAGAACGCGGAGGGAGGGAGGAAAGGGGGCTGCCAGAAGCCCCCCAGCCCCCCAAAACGGAGAAGATGGGTGCAGGGGGCTCCCCACCACAGTTCCCCCCCCACCCCACCCCGTCTGCCCTTGCCTTGGGAAGGGCAGCCCCCCATCCTAGTACCGAAATTTGGAATGATCGCCTACAGTTTCGTTCTCTGATGAGGATCTCCAGTGGGTCCCAGTCTCTCCCAGTGTGTCTCAGTCCCCTCAGTGTGTGCTTGACTCCCCAGCGTGTCCCGTGCCCCTCCGTGCCTGACCTCCCTGTGTCCCAACACTCTCAATGTGTCTTGGATGCTCCTGCTGCGTCCCAGTGTCGTGCCCCCCCGCCCCCCTGCTGTGTGTTCCAGTGTTTCCCGAGCATGTTCCAGTCCCCCGCAGTGTGTCCTGGATCCCCCCAGCATGTCCTGAGTCCTCCCAATGTGTCCTGGTTCCCTCCAGGCATATCCCTGTCTGCCTCTGCTATGTCCAAAACTCCCCCCAGTATGTCCCAGGCCCGGGGAGTGTGTCCCAGTCCTAACGTGTATCCCAGTTCCCTCCAGTGTGTCTCAGTCCCCCAGGCCTCTCCCACTGCCCTGTTTTTGGGACAGAGGTTCCCTTCACCACAACCCCAGCTGGGGTGGGAAGTGTGGGATGGGGGGGGTATGGGGTGGGGCAGAGTGCAGGATGTTTCCCACCACCCCCCACTGATTTGGGGACACCCCTGGCTGTGCAATGGTCTTTTGGGGGTGCAGCACCCCAGGGTGGCCGTGGGCAACCCATAAGATAGTGGCACTGCCTGGCTGACACCTGGGGACAAGGGATGTTTGGGCCAGTGCACCCTGTTCTGGAGGTCTCCACTGGGGCATGGGAGCTAATCCTGCTCCCCTGCACCCTAAAGTGTGACCTGGGGACAATGGAGGACCCCCTGCAGCACGTCAGGGGTGATGTGGGTCTTAGGCTGGGGGGAGCAGCTCCACAGGTGGAGGGGTCATGGTGGGGGAATTAGGGGACATGAGCAGTGCAGAGGACACAAGGGGGGCACAGGAGACACAGAAGAGGCAGAGGACATGGAGGGAGTGCAGAAGCCACAGCAGGGCTAGGGAACACAGCGGGGGATGCAGGGGACACGGGGGGGGGTGCACAGCACTCGGGGGTCACAGGGTGCATGGAAGGCGCAGGGGACAGGGGAGGGGCACAAGACAGAGGGCCAGTGAACACGGGGGTTGGCAGGAGGCACGGGGGGACACAGGACAGCAGGGCACACAGAACGGGGACGCGAGGGGGCTGTTTCCCCGCGGCCCCGGCCCGGCCCCACCCGCGGGGGGAGTTTGCACGACTCGGAAAAAGTTTGCGGGGGGGGCGGTGACCCCCGGGACGGGGGCGTGGCCAGATGGGCGCGGCCTGTGGCCAGTGTGGGCGTGACGGCCGCATTATTTGAATGTGATTGGCTATGGGGGCGGGGCGGGGCCGAGGGGGGCGTGGCGTGGGGCGCTGGCCCCGCCCGGCGGGGACGCGGCGCTGCCCCGCACAAAGGCGGCGGGAGCGTCCGGTGCGGCCGCTCCGCTCCCCGCGCCCCGGGACCCCGGCCCCCCCCCCGGCCCCCTCCTCCCGCCACNCCTCCTCCCGCCACTCTTCTCCCGGCACTCTCCCGGCATCGCCGCCCGCCCGCGGCTCCGGGACCCGGCACCGGCAGCAGCAGGAGCGCCAAATTCGGGCAGCGGGAGCAGCGCCGCGGAGCACCGGGAGCGCCACGTCCGAGCATCGGGAGCCGTCCCGCCACGCACGGTAGATCGGGACACCGGGAGCCGTCCCGCCGGGCACGGGGTAGGCGAACAGCGGGCAGCGAACAGCGGGCAGCGAGAGCCCCTTCGGGCAGCGCCGGGTACGGGGGATCCGGCACCGCTAGCCGTCCAGACCGGACCTGAGAGTATCCAGTCACCGGGGTCGTCCAGCCAGCACCGGGCACGGCAGAGTTGGTCCCTGGGAGCCGTCGAGGCAGCACCGGGTACGGCAGATCAGGCCACCGGGAGTCATCCAGGCGGAACCTGAGTCTATCCAGTCACCGGGAGTCGTCCAGGCAGCACCGGGCACGGCCGATCCGGCTGTGGGAGCCATCCAGGCAGCACCGGGCACGGCAGACCCGGACGGGAGGACTGGCCGTCCGGTTGGGCAGCAGGCACGGTAAATCGGGGCGCACGGCTCGGGGCACCATGGGCCCCCCCGGCGTGCTGCCCGCCCTGGCCTGGCTGCTGGCGGGGCTGAGCGTGCCGGCGCCGAGCCGGGCCCAGCTGCACGGCGAGAAGGGCATCTCCATCCCCGACCACGGCTTCTGCCAGCCCATCTCCATCCCGCTCTGCACCGACATTGCCTACAACCAGACCATCATGCCCAACCTGCTGGGTCACACCAACCAGGAGGACGCGGGGCTGGAGGTCCACCAGTTCTACCCTCTGGTGAAGGTGCAGTGCTCGCTGGAGCTGAAGTTCTTCCTGTGCTCCATGTACGCGCNTACGCGCCGGTGTGCACGGTGCTGGAGCAGGCCATCCCGCCGTGCCGCTCCATCTGCGAGCGGGCGCGCCAGGGCTGCGAGGCCCTCATGAACAAATTCGGGTTCCAGTGGCCGGAGCGGTTGCGATGTGAGAACTTCCCCCGGCACGGCGCCGAGCAGATCTGTGTGGGGCAGAACCACTCGGAGGACGGCGGCTCCCCAGCACTGCTGACCAGCGCCACGCCTCTGGCCGGCCAGGGCACCCCTGGCGCCCCCCGCTATGCCACCCTTGACCACCCTTTCCACTGCCCACGGGCACTGAAGGTGCCCAGCTACCTCAACTACAAGTTCCTGGGGGAGAAGGACTGCGCGGCGCCCTGCGAGCCCACCCGTCCTGATGGCCACATGTTCTTCAATGAGGACGAGATCCGCTTCGCCCGCATCTGGATCCTCATCTGGTCCGTCCTGTGCTGTGCCTCCACCTTCTTCACCGTCACCACCTACCTGGTGGACATGCAGCGCTTCCGCTACCCCGAGCGACCCATCATCTTCCTCTCGGGGTGCTACACCATGGTGTCGGTGGCCTACATCGCCGGCTTCGTGCTGGAGGAGAGGGTGGTCTGCAATGAGCGCTTCCAGGAGGACGGCTACCGCACCGTGGTGCAGGGCACCAAGAAGGAGGGCTGCACCATCCTCTTCATGATGCTCTACTTCTTCAGCATGGCCAGCTCCATCTGGTGGGTCATCCTCTCCCTCACCTGGTTCCTGGCCGCTGGCATGAAGTGGGGCCACGAGGCCATCGAAGCCAACTCCCAGTACTTCCACTTGGCCGCCTGGGCAGTGCCAGCCGTCAAGACCATCACCATCCTGGCCATGGGGCAGATCGACGGGGACCTGCTGAGCGGTGTCTGCTTCGTGGGCCTCAACAACATCGACCCTCTGCGGGGCTTCGTGCTGGCCCCGCTCTTCGTCTACCTCTTCATCGGCACCTCCTTCCTGCTGGCCGGCTTTGTCTCCCTCTTCCGCATCCGCACCATCATGAAGCACGGCGGCACCAAGACGGAGAAGCTGGAGCGGCTCATGGTTCGCATCGGGGTCTTCAGCGTCCTCTACACCGTCCCAGCCACCATTGTCATCGCCTGCTACTTCTACGAGCAGGCGTTCCGCGAGCACTGGGAGCGCAGCTGGATCAGCCAGAACTGCAAGAGCTTGGCCATCCCCTGCCCGCTCCACTTCACCCCCCGCATGACCCCCGACTTCACCGTCTACATGATCAAGTATCTCATGACTCTGATCGTGGGCATCACCTCCGGGTTCTGGATATGGTCGGGCAAAACCCTGCACTCCTGGAGGAAGTTCTACACTCGGCTCACCAACAGCAAGCAGGGCGAGACCACGGTGTGACCCCCCGGCCCCGCCGCCCTTCGGCCTGAAATATTTTTTGGGGGGTGGGGGGGGAGGAGTTATTATATATTTTTTATTTTTAGATTTATTAACGTCTAAGGGGTGTCTCTCTTTCTCTTTGAATTTTTTTTTTTTTTTGTAATTAAACCTGTAAATAGCATTTGTAAATTTAATTACATGTTTCTATTTAAAAATGTGAGAGAGGGAGAAAGTAGGAGGAGAGGGAGGGAGGAATAGGAGAAAAAGGAAGGGGGAAGAGGGGAGGAAAAAGGAGAAAAAGGGAGAAAACAGTGGAAAAGGGAGTAAAAAAAGAGGGAAAGGAAAGAAAAAAGAAGGATAAAAGAAGGAAATGGGGAAAATGAGCAGCAAAGGGTGAAAAAAGGAGAAAAGCGAGGAAAAAAGGGGGAAATCAGAGAAAAAGGAGGAAAGGGAGGAAAAAAGTGAGAGAAAGGGGAGGAAAACAGGAGAAAAGGGAGGAAAACAAAAAGGTGGAAAAAAGGAGAAAAGGGAAGAAAAAAGAGAAGAAAGAAAAAAGGAAAGGGAGAAAAAACAGGAGGAGAGAAAAGAGAAAAAGATAAAGAAGAGGAAAAGAGAAAAAGGAGATTAAAAAATTAGGAGAGAAAAAGCATTAGGAAAAAAGAGAAAGAGGTGGGAAAAGGGAGAAAAAAGAGGAAAAAAAAGGGAAAAAGCCCTGCCAAGCCTGGGAGAGGACCCTCGGCCCCCTGCTCCCCGCTTCCCGCTCCGTTCTGGCTCCCCCCAGGCCCTGCTTCCCTGGCCCCTGGAAAAAGGGTGAAAAAAGGCAAAAAAACCTAATAATGAGCCCATTTTTCTCACTCTCCGTTTGAAACTCCCCAAGAAAGTGGATTTTTTCTTCCCCACCCCTTTGCTCCCAAGAGATCCTGGGCTGGGGCTGCCCTCCCTGGGGGCTCTCCCTGGACCCCCCCACTTGGCTGGTGACTTTTTCTCCCAAATCCCTTTTTGAACAATCCTTCAGAAATACAAACGAGTCAAAAAATTGCCAGATTATTCCCGAGGGCTTTTTTTTTTTTTTTACCCAATAATTAAATTGTGGGGGTCCCCATGGATTCTGCCGGGCCCCCCACTTCCACCGCCCCGTGGGGATGAGCCAGTGCCTCCCTCCAGCTGGAACAAACCACTTTGAAAGGGGAAAAAAGAGACTTTTAACCCCCAAAAAGGAGGAATTTTCAGTTTGCACTGGGAGGGGGGACCTCTCCTGTGCTCCCCCTCCCCCGGGAGGAAATAGCTCACATTTTCTCTGGGATTAGGGGTTTGGCTGGAGTGGGCCCCCATCCCGAAGTTCCGGAGAGAAGCGGGTCCCAACTCCGGTTCGATCTGTCGGGGTTTGGGGGATGCCGGAGGGGGGATGTAGAGGAGTTTCAGCTGGAGGGGGACAAGCTCAGGGCAGGGAGAGGGGGTGGAAGGATGGATTTAATCAGCTGGATTTAATTGGAATGAAAAAAAATACTCTTCCCAAAATGGAGAGGGAGACCTGGCCGCGAAGCGCTGGCCCCTGGGGTGCCCCAAAGCAGCCCCGGGGAGGCTCAGCCCTTCTTGTCTCCCTCATTCCAGAGGATTTGGGGATCCCTGGAGCACAAAGAGGGATTGCCGGGGCATTGCGCCATTCCCCTTCCCCCAGCAAAGCCCGGGAAAATCCCCAAACCCCCTTAAAAATCCCAATCCCGCGATGAGGGCGCGGCGGGAGCCGAAGGGGTTAAGACAGCGCCTCTCCAGCACATTTTGGAAAGGAAAAACTCTTTGGATCCGGTTTAATTTTCCAGCGATGACTTGGAAGGGGGAGAGAAGAGGGGGAGAAACTTATCCAGGGCTTCTTTTCCCCCTCCTGTGTGCTTTGGAGAAGCAGTTTGGGGGTCGGGCTGGGCTGGTCAGGATCCCCCCAGCACCCCCTTGGCACCCACGGCATCCCCCAGGACACCCCAGCACCCTCTGTTACCCCACCCCCGGCCTTGGGAGCCTCTGGAAATGGGAATTCAGGCGGGGTGGTTCCTGCTCTCTGTTCTGGTGGTGGCATGGGCAGGACGAGCCTCTGCCAAGGCTCAGGGGATCCCTCCTGCCCCCCTCAACGCCCACCCCAAGGGTGCCACTTCAGGGGGTCTCCCGTGTAATGGGTTGGGGGGTCCCGGGCCCTATCCAGCCCTGGCTCTGGGTGCTTCGGCTTTGGGGCGCTGCCCTCGGGGTCCTGGCTCTGGCTGGAGGGTCCCACTCCCCAAAAAGCAGCTCCCCCCTCCCCAAGGCTGCTTTGTTTTCTGGAGGCGAAGCGCAGATCACGGGGGACGGGGGGAATGTAAACTCTCCACCCAGGAATGCAGGAGCTCCGAGAGGAGATTTTTTTAAAAGGCTTCATGTCCTGGCTTTGGAAACAGAGCTGGGATCTGGGATTGCCGGGGCTGCTGAGGGATCTGAGGGTTCTGGGCACCCCAGGGGCACTGCTGGCACCCACTGGGGGTCCCTGCGCCCCCCTCCCCCGGCCCCACAGGCTCCTGTGATGGAGTGGGAATAGGAGGAACTGCGCCAGGTCTGTGCCATGTGGCCCTTTCCAAGCAATTTTGGGGGGGAGGTTGGAGGTTTTTGGCTCTCAGGACTGTTTGCAGCCCAAGCAGGAGGAGCTGGAAGGTGTCTGCAAGCAGCGATCGGCGCGTGTCCCCTCTGTCCCCTGCTCTGTCACCCCAGGGATGGGGCACCCTGGGAAACCCCAGGGACAGGTCAGCCCACAGATGGATCTCTCTGGGAATGGGTCACCCGAGGGACAACTAACCCTGGGTACAGGTCACCGTGGGAATGGGTGACCCTAAGGATGGATGACCCCAGGAGCAGGTGATCAATCTCTGGGGAGAGATCACCCCAAATCCAGCTAACCCCAGGGATGGATCACCCCATGTCCAAGGAAACTTGGGGATGTCACCCAAAAAATGGGTGGCTCCAGGTGCCACTGACCCCAGGGACAAGGGATGAGGGGATGAGGGCCGTCCCTCCTGGCTGAGCAGGGCTGTCCTCAGGCCGGTTACTCCCTTCCCCTTTTAAGCCAAGTGAAGAGGGAGCAAACGCCAGCCCAGCGGGTCGAGCCGTGTCCCCGCCCGCCCGGCCGGGCAGGGGGGGCCTTTGATCTCCCCTAATGAGCCCCGCTCTGTTTTCACAGCTGCCACCGCCCGGGAGTCAATTAACGCCCAAACCCGGCCGGCCCCAGAGCACCCACAACTCACCACACCAGTGCCACCAGTGCCACCAGGGCTCGCGGGGCTCGTGCTCCTGGGGATGGGGACAGGGATCAGGTCAGCTGTGGGGTGACAGCTCTGGACTGTCCCAGCACAGGGACAGCCCCTGCGGTGAGACCACTGCAGGGAAGGGAGAGAAGGAGGAAGGAACTGGAGAAGGGTGGGTCATGGGGTGTCCCCAGTTCTGGTTGTCCCAGTGCTCCTGGGACCCAGGCCATGGTCACTCCTGTCCCCTGGACCATGGGCTGTCCTGGCCACAGGCTCTCCTGTCCTGTCCTGTCCCCTGTCCTGCATGGGGCTGTCCTGTCTCCTGGAGCTGTTCTGTCCCCTGTCCCCACAGCCCCCAGTTTCCCCATGGGCCCTTTCTCAGCCCTGGGTCACAGTTCCCTCAGGGCAGTGGGATCCATGTCCCCTGTTCCATCCCCTGCCACTGCCCCTCTTGTCCTGGTCTCCAGCAGTGACACGGAAGTGGCAGAGGGAGGTGACAGGGTGCAGGGCTGTGACAAGGGACATCTCTTTGCTGCAGTTCACGTGTCTCCATGATCGCTCGGTATGACAGGTCCTGAGATTTAGTGGGGACATCTCTGGCTGTCCCCACCTTCTGGCTCCGTGCGCCTTCACCTCCACAGGGACAGAGCCAGCAGGGACCCAGGGGACCAGCACCCAATGGTGCCAGCGGGGCCCCGGGTGTCCCCGGCCCCCCCGGCCCCGTTGTCCCCGCCGGGCGGGCGCTGGAGCGGGATCTGGCCGCGGCCGAGGCCGAGCCCTGGCCGGACGCCAGCGGGGACAGGCGGCCGGCGGCTGAATTCCGCTCCGGCCGCGCCGCTCTTAAAGGAGACGGAGCCACCGGGACGGGCCCTGCGGGACGGGACCCGGCGCCTCGGGGGGCCCTGGCGAGGAGGGTCTCTCAAAGCAGGCGCAGGATCCTGTCCCCATCCCGCCATCCTGCCCAGGTGTGTGCGGCAGGGGTGGGATCCATCCCCATCACTGCCCCCGGAGCCGTGTGGGATCCTGGCTCTGCGCAGGGACATACCTGAAGGGTGGGGGAGTGGGGAATGTGGGGCCACCTCCACATCCCAGCATTGTCCTGGAAAGCTTGGCATCAGTGGGTGTGATGAGCTGTGTCATTCACAGCGTCCTCCCCTGGACCCAGGGATGTGGTGCCCTGGTTCCATCCCAGCACCCCTCCCGCAGGGTAGAGGATGGATGGACACAGCTGGATGGGTGTGGGACTCCATCCTGGGTAACTCCTGGAGAACCTGGGATGGATGGACACACCCCAGCACCCCTCCTGGAAAATAAGGGATGGATGGACACAGGATGGGTGGCCACGGGCTCTCATCTCTATCCTGATGCACCTCCTGGAGAAACTGGGATGGGTGAGTGTGGGACCCCACCAACATCCAGGGCCATCCTACAGAGAGTGTAGGGTGAACGGACAAGGGATGGATAGGCATGGATGAGTGGATGGATGGACACAGGGTGGACAAACACAGATGTGATGGGTGGACATGGAATGAGAGAATGGATGGGTGGATGGGTGGATGGATGGATGGGTGGATGGGTGGATGGATGGGTGGATGGATGGGTGGATGGATGGATGGATGGATGGATGAATATCGGATGGAAGGACATGGATGGATCCACGTGTGGAACGTTTGGTGGATGGACGTGGAGTGGATGGGATGCGTAGGCACAGCCTGGGTGGACACAGATGGGATGGATGGACACAGATGGGATGGATGTGTGGACAGGGATGGCTGGCCATGGTGTCCCACAGCCCCCCAGGACCCCTCCCTGTCCTGTCCTGCAGGGCTCTGCCCGGGGCTGTCCCTCGGCCAGCCGTTTCCACAGCTGCCCTGGCCGGGGAAGGGTCCAGGGGGCCCAGGGGGGCTCCGGGGGAGGGTCGGGCCAGGGGGCCCAGAGGGGGTTCGGGGGAGGGTCTGGGCGGGCGCGGGGGCGGCTCCGGAGGCGGCGGCGGCTCCGGGTGCGGGAATGTTTGTGCAGCTGGAGCCGATTATGGGGCGGGAGCGGGAGGGGGAAGGGGGGAGCAGGGGGGGCGGCGAGAGGGTCGTGCGGAGGGGAGAGGGATGTGCAGGGAGAGCGGAGCGTGTGTGCAGGGGCTCCCCACCTGCGTGGAGCATGTGTGTGGAGGGTCCCTAGGCACCCCCGTGCCCACGTGGGGTGCCACCCACCCCGACCTGTCCCGTCACAGGCATCCCGCGTGTGACCCCTCCCCACACGGGTGTGCAAACCCCACACGCCAGGGACACGCCGGGGACATGCCAGGGACATGCCAGGGACACGCCAGGGACACGCGTTCACACCCTCGGGCTGTGGGTGCCCTCAGGGGCTGCGGGGGTCACTCCCCCCCACACTGGGGGTCCCCAGCCCGGCCCCAGCTCTGCCCCAGCTCTGAGCTCTGGTCCTGTGTTCACTCTGGCCCCTGCTGACACCCCGAAGGCTCTTGGGGAGCACAGCCACACGGGGCCTGTGAGGTCTAAAGGTCGATTGTCCCTGCCCGTCTGGATGGACGACGGAGCCACCACCGGGACCTTGGGGGTGACCCCTCACGCCTGCCCAGCTCGGCCCCCCATGTCCGGCTCCAACTGCCCCTCTGGAAATGGAACAATGGGGACAGGGGAGGGGGGGGTATGGCACCCTCAAAAGAAACACCTGGGGCCACCCATCAGAGGACACCCCAAAACACATCCCCCCATCAGGGTTTAACCCCTGCACTCCCAGGACCATGGTGCTGCCTGATTCCAGTCCCTGTTTCCACTGTTTTTACCCCAAAATAGCTGGTTCAGGTTGGACAAATTATTGCCTTGGCCCAATCTCCCAATCTTGGCCTGTTATTCAGTATTTTTTAACAGTTGTTGTCATTATTATTAATAAAGGGAAAGAAATCACCCCCCCAGCATGGCAAATGACCTGCTTGCCTTTGCCTGCCTCCTNGGATGGATGGATGCAAGGATGGATGGATGGAGAGACAGACCATGTCTCTGCCTGTACCACCCTCTGCCACCACACTCACCCTGTGCCCACGGGGTTTCAGGGGTGAATGTGATGCTCTTGTTTTGGGCTGGACTCATTAAATCCAGTTCAGTGCTGGAGTGGGCAGAATGCCAGGATGTGCCTGGTGCACACAGGCTCCCACTCATGGACCCTGAGGTTCACCCTGGCTTTTCCTGCATCAAAATCCCTGCTCCATTACCCACCTAAAGCCTCCTTTGGGGGCTTTTATACATAATCCTTCCATTTTTGAGAGTTTTCTTCAGTGGTATTTGGAGGAACACGGGGCTAGATCCATCCTGGTGCTGCAGGATCTGGCTGCCATCAGTGTGATGAGTTGGGGTTGGGTGGGTCAGATCTCAGTGCCAGCGATCCCAGTGTCTGCTCCCCTGGATTTTCCCACTGCAGTAAGGCAGAGGAGGGAGTTGAACAGTCCTCTCAGCCCCTCAGTTCCACACAGACACCCCTGACCCATTAAACATCATCTGCTGGGCACCAAAACTTGGCTGCTGAGGGGGACATCAGTCACTGCTCCTGTGCCACCTCCCTGTGCCTGTCCCCAGGGCTGGCACCTCCGGGAGGACCCCACTGTGATATGACTTCCCAGGAGCAACCAGGAGCAGGGTTCTGATTTTATTCCCCATTCAATATAAAACTGACCCTTTCAGGCATTAAATTGGCTTTTCCAGTGGCAGAAAGGTGCTGGTCTGGGGGATGCTGCTCCTGGCTTGCTGGGACAGCAGCAGGACAGGGTGGGCCGTGGGTGGGTTTGGGGAGCTCAGTGGTGATTTTGGGGGCGGTTTTCTGACCAGCTGAGGTGCAAGGCCGGGTTTACCCCAGCCCAAACCATCTGTGCCCCTGCTGCCGGCAGCGCTCCTGGAGCAGGATAAGGCTGGGAGGGGAGCTGTGAACAGTGGGGAACACAACGGGAAGGGCCTTTCCCACCGTGTGGATCGGGCAGTGGGATGGGGACAGGGTCCTCCTCGGGGGCACAGGGACAGGCTCCCCTACAGGTGCCATGGCCTGCTGGGCTCTCCTCCCTTGCCGAGGCTGCCTGGGGCGCTGAGGGGGCCGTGGGGATGTGGATCCCCGGGGACACCCCAGCAGGACGTGGCCATCGATGTGGTGCCTACACTCCAGCCCCCTCCAGCACTGGGCCCACAGCTGGGGAAGGTTCCGGGTGGGACGCCCCACGCCCCCTTCCAGCCCCAGCGGCTCTCCCGGTACGCAGGACCCCGCACAGGTCCCGCTCGGGGCCCCTCGGCCCGGTGTCCTCCGCTCCTTCCCCGGGACGCGACCCCCGCGGGCCCCGCCAGACACACCGCGAGACCCCCGAGGGCGCCCCATTGGCCACGCCCACTCAGGGGACACACCCACAATGACGACACTCTTTCCAAAGACCACGCCCACGTTCCCGGCGGCTTTACCGCCGATTCAAAGGCCCCGCCCCTCCCCGAGACCACGCCCCTCCCCCGCCATCGCGCCCTTTGCCTGCCACGCCCCCTGATCGAAGCCACGCCCCCGGTCAAAGCCACCTCCCCACCCCAGACCACGCCCCAATCCTCTCAATGTGCCCGGGACAGACCCCGCCCAAAGCCCCGCCCCTCCTCAGGCCCCGCTCCTTTCACCTTTACCTCAGACCCCGCCCCGACTCAAACCACGCCCACATAGCCACCTAATCCTCCAATTAGACCACGCCCCTTCCCTCATCCCGCCCTCAGCTGAGACCACGCCCCCACCATAGGCGCAGGCGTCGTTCAGCAGTCCCGCCCCCTCCGCCATCCCCGCCTCTTCCGCCGTCCGCGCGCCGGGACTGCAGTTCCCACCATGCCGCGCGCGCGGAAGGGGCGTGGCCGCGGCGCCGCTTCCGTGCTGGCGGCGAGGCGGAGAGGCGGCAAGATGGCGGCGGCGGCGGTGCTGGAGCTGCAGCGCGCGCAGTCCCTGCTCTCCACCGACCGCGAGGCCTCCATCGGCATCCTGCACTCCATCGGTGAGCGCCGGCCCGCCGCCCGCGCCGCCCGCGCCCCGCCGCCGCCCGCGTCGCGCAGATCCCCGCGCCGCCGCCGCTGCTGACTCACCGTGCGCGCCGGGCGGGAGCGCGGCCTGGGCCCGGCCCCGCGGCGCTGCACCGCGCCGGGACGGCACCGGCAGCGGCCCCCGCGCGTGGGGGCACGGGCGGCAGGAGCTGTTGCTGCGGGTCGGAGCGGGGGTCGCGCTCCGCGAGCCCGGCGGCGGGGCCGGTGCCCGGTGCGTGTCCGCGGAGCCGCTCAGAGCAGCCCCGGAGCCCGGCCGGCCGCTCCTCCCCGTGCGGCTGCAATGGACCTGCCGCCCCGAGATCCCCGATCGGCGTGTGCGGGCCGCGGCGGTGCCGGTACCGGCGGGGTGTCGCGGCTCTTTGGTCGGGGCGGTTCGCGGCGTGTTTGGGGCGCGGTGTCACGGCCCGGTCCGGCCGAGGCCGGGGCCGCTCCGCCGGCAGCGGTGTTTCCTTCCCCAGCGCTGACATTCCGCCGGTGCTGACTCGCCCTTCCAGCGCTGCTCTCACGGAGCCGGGGGCTGTCCCGGGTGCCGCGGCCGAGCTCCGTTCCTCGCTGGAGAAGTTTCCTCGGGGTTCGCTTCTCTGTGTCCCGGCACGGGCCCCTTTGTGCCGCCCCTTTGGGCCGTGGTGCCGGGGAGGTGTCGGTGCCCTGAGGGAGTTTGGAGGTGCTGTGGGCACCCTGCCTGCTCTGAGGGTCGAGGCTGGGGCGTGTGGCCTCGAAACTGCTGTTTAAACCAGAAGTTGATTCTTGTGCTGTGTGGTGACTTCTGCAGAGATGCTCTGACCTGCTGTCACTGCTGTGTCGGGAAGAGTTTTCTGAGTGTCCCTGTTAGACCGTGGAGGTGCTGTCAGGGCTTTCAGAGTTGTTTGTCCCTCAGTGTTTTGCTGGTTGTTCAGTGGGCGGTGCAGCTCTCCGTCAGGACTCACAGGGGCTGTTGTGGGTTGGGAGGATCAGCAGTGGCCCAGACAATGTTGCTGTGATGCTTTTCTCCTTGAGAGCAAAGTTCCCTCACATTTGGTAGGGAATGGCAGGGGATGAAAGGCACAGTGTCAGTTCTCTAGAGCAGGATTTTGGCTCTGTTTATGTGGAAGTTGGAGGAGCTCCCTGTGCTGGGGGTGGTAGCAGGGAAGGAAGGGCACTGTGTGGTGGATAACTCATGGAACTGGTGCTGTGCACACTCGGGTTGTGCTGCTGGCTGTCATTTGTCCCTTTATCTGCCTCAGAGCAGAGTCACTCCCTGGAGGAGAGGGTGATGGCACTGCCAGGACTCAGCACTGACAGCGGGTGTGACACCAGAGTGGGGAGGGATGTACCCACCTCACTTTGCTGATTTGTGCTGCAAAGCACAGATACACAGAGCAGCAACATCAGCAGTCCCAGAGTGGAGTATCCAACCCCAGAAATGTCATTACATGTCTCTTATTTGGTTCTGTGGCTCCAGTGTGGTCTGGTGTGTGGTGCTGTTTGTAAGTGACATTCACACAGCTGGACAAGCTGAGTTTGTTGAAGCTGGAGTGAGCAGGAGGGTCTGTGGGCTGGTGAAACCCCTGTGGAGCAGAGACAAAGGACTGCAAACTTCCTGCACTGGATTTAAACTTCCCAGACCTCTTGGGCCTGAACTCCCTGGTGCCTGTTGGAGCAGGTCCTGCTTTGGGCACCTCCCTGGGAGCTGAGCAGCAGTGATGATCTTCCACCTGAAACACCACTGAAGGCAACTTTCCTGCTCTTTTTCTTCCCAGTGAAACGTGATGTCCAGGAAAACGATGAGGAGGCGGTGCAAGTCAAAGAGCAGAGCATCCTGGAGCTGGGGTCACTGCTGGCCAAGACTGGGCAGGCAGAAGGTGAGCCTGAAATCAGGAACTGAGGTAACAGGCAGGAGATCCTGCAGCCAGTGGATTTAGTCTCCTTACTTAGTGGGACAGCTGGAAAAACAGCTTTTGGCAGGAAATGTTCTCTCAGAGACAAGACAGAAACTAAAAACCAAATAAAGAATATAAATATTAATCTGGTGTTGCTTGGCCCAGTGTTCCAAACAATGCACAGTTCAGTCTGTGGCCCTTTGATGTGGGCCTGTTTCAGTCTGAGTGACTGAAGTTTTGCTAAGTTGTTGTTTGACTTGAGAGGTGTCTCCTGGTTGGTTTCAAATGGGAAAGTTTGTCCCATAAAATACTTTCTCACCAGCAGCTCCTCTCACAATCAATTGATTTATCTGCTGGACCATTACATCAGCAGCCCCTACCCAGCTCTGTGTGGGACAGTCCCTCTATTGTGAGTGTGTGAGGGGACAGGGATGGGGTTCTCTGTTCAGTGATGATTTAGAGCCTGTTCCTGTCTCCTGTTTCCTGGAGAGCTCAAGGCAGCTGTTGGTTGTTTTGCACTCAGCAGTTTAGGGCTGTGCTGTGCCTTTCCCCTGGAGCATTTCAGGACACTCTGTGTCTGTACCCCGAGTGTTCAGGGGTTGGGCTGGTGCCCTGGGCAGTGGAAAACGTTTGCTTGCAAGTCTGGCACGGGGTGGGGAGAGCACCCAGCAGAAGGTTCAACCCCACTGGAAGTGTTGGGACACCAGGCCTAACTTTGGAGGAGCTCATGGACAGCTCTGTGAGGGCTCGGCCACGGGTCCAGGGCACAGTTTGTGTCTGTTGTGAAATGTCCCTTGGTGTCCCACTGGGCTTGGGAAGCTCCTGTGGGGCTGGGCCATTTCAGTGCTGTTCACACGTGCTGGAATGAGCCTTCCACTGATCCCACTGTGGGTTGCAGTTGGGCAGGGCTGGGACAGTGGATGAGTGGCCCTGAGAACCTGCTGGAAACAAAGCTGCTGTTCTTGTCACCTCACTTAGGTGTCCACCTCTCATTCCTGCTGGGGGCTGCTTTTAGGGTCCCTGGGGAAAAACAAACCCTTGCAGCACAGGATTCAGCTGCCCCTGCAGGACAGAGGAAGCTGCTGTGCAAGTGCCCTTTCCTGGCTGAAGTCAGTGTGGGTGTCTCTGCTGTGCCAGTGCCCTTTGCACCCTGGTGTTTGCTCACCAGAGATCACCAAACATGGCTGGGCCCTGCAGCAGGGGAGATGTGTGTGTTTGGGTAAAAATGGGGACATCTGAGTCTCTTCAGGTCAGTGTGGGTGTGCTGCTGGTGAGCAGAACTGAGGGCAGAGTTCTTGTGGTCTCCTCCCCTCTGCAGAGCTTGGGGCAGTGTTGAGTTTAAGCTGAAGTTTGACACAAGGATAAAGAGTTCCAGGTTTTTCCCAGAGGGTGGTAATTGATAGATTTATTTTCTGTCAGGGGGAAGGCTGAGGAATTGAAAATAACACTGTTAACTCATCAAATTCGGGGTTGTGAGGGGGCAAACATGGAATGTATTTGTGGTCTATTAAAGGTACCACTAAACTGCAGAGTGAGTGTGTTCTGGAGGGAAGGAAATGGACTTAGTGCCATTCAGAAACCAGGGGGGTGTGTGTGCAGCTCAGGGGGAGATCAGCAGGGTCTGGAGGTGTTTTCTGGAGTTGTGGAACTGGGGGTGAAGGAAAGGGTACCCTGGCTTCAGGTGGTGCTGGAACTGTGGGAAGGGCTCTGTCCCTTCTCCTCCTGTCAGCTTTCTGGGTAGGAGTGACAAGTCAGGGGCAGCAGCACCATCACCAGCTACAGCTGCTTCCAGAGACTCCAGTGCTGGGCAGACACTGGGATTTCATCCTGTGGCTTTCACTGCACAGGGTTTGGTTTTAGCCAGTGGAAATTCTTGGACAGGTCTGAGGGGGTCCAGTGCCCAAAGAGGTGGTGGCTGTGCTGTCCCTGGAAGTAGATATTGGGCAGGAATTGTTCCCTGGCAGGGTGGGCAGGCCCTGGCACAGGGTGCCCAGAGCAGCTGGGGCTGCCCCTGGATCCCTGGCAGTGTCCAAGCTAAGTTGGACAGGATTTGGAGCAACCTGGGACAGTGGAAGGTGTCCCTGCCCATGACAGGGGTGGCACTGGCTGGACTTTAAGGTTCCTTCTAACCAAACTAATCTGTGATTCTGTGACTCTCCTGAACTGCAGTCCTTGTTTACAAAAACAACAATAATACGAGTGACCCTCTTAAATCCTTAATCTTTATCAAGCAGATAAGCTTGTAGATGGATTAGTTTTCTTTATGACAGTTCCAGATTTTTATAGCATTTCACAGAACTATAGGGTTGGAATAACTCGGATCAGGAATTTGGGTATGTGGAGTGTTAGCTGGTGGAAGCACTTCCCTGAGGATGAGCTGCAGGCTTCATTTTCCAGAGCTGCTGCTCATCACTCCTGCAGAGCTGTCAATCCCACCCCTTTACCAGGCATTGCATTTTCTTTAGAAAAATAAAATCCTAAAAATAGTTGATGGTTACGTTGGTAGGAGAGAGAAATTTCTGTGGGAACTTTGAGGCTGCTTGGCTGAATGTGGAGTTTGCAGCATGCACAGCTGCATTCCAGCTGTTGGCTTGGGATCTGCTTTCTGGGGAGTTCTGGGGCTGCTCTGGAGCACATCAGTGGGATGATAAACAGTGCAGTGTGTTCCACTGGAGTTTTCCTTCTTTGTTCTGAAGTTCCTGTGGGAAAGTGTGTTGGGCACTGATTCCTTGGTCCTGAGGAGCTGGTGGAGCACAGGGATGCACAGAGGAAGGTTCCTGGTGGTGCTTGAGAGCTGATGGATCTTGGAGAGCCTCAGTGAGACAGATCCAGAGCCCAGCTTTCCCAGCTCCCTCCGAGAGCTGGGGAGGAGCTCTGTGCAGAGCTGATGTGTTGGATTGTCTGTGCTTGTCTGTTTGCTGTGTATGAGACCAGAGCGTTTGCCTGGGATTAAAGTGATTGGGATTTGCATCCAGGAGTTGTACTGGAGACTTAATGGACCCCAGAACACGATGGGGTGGGAAGAGTCATGGAGCAGCAGGTTCCTTGTGGAGTGAAGACTGTCAGATGTTAAAGTAGCTGCACCTTAAGTGTAGAAAAAGCTGCCTGTTCGTGCTCTGGCAGAGAGAAAATCAGACTTCTATGGAAGGAGGTGTGGCAGTCAGAGCATCCTGTGGTGTTCTTGTGCTGAGTCCAGGTGTTCTGCTGGGGTCAGGATCTGTGGTTGGCTGGGGTTGGGATCTCCTGCACTACAGTTTGGGAAATAAAGCTGAGGATCACATTTGAGATAAGTTCTGTTTGTTCTAAATCTGCACTTTGAGATGTTTGGAAACTTTCCAGTGCCTTGAGGGGCTCCAGGAGCTGGAGGGGGACTTGGAGAAGAGCCTGGAGTGATAAGACACAGGGAATGGCTTCCCACTGCCCAGGGCAGGGAGAGATGGGATATTGGGCAGGAATTGTTCCCTGGCACAGGGTGCCCAGAGCAGCTGTGGCTGCCCCTGCATCCCTGGGAGTGTCCAAGCTAAGTTGGACAGGGCTTGGAGCGGTGTCCCTGCCATGGCAGGGGTGGCACTGGATGAGCTTTAAGGTCCCTCCCAACCCAAACCATCCCGGGATTCTATGGTCACTATGAGTGATTGGGAAAAAGTGAGTTCCACATGTTAAGAGTGTGATAAATGAGGTATGTCAGGCTAGATTAAACTTTAAGTAAATAGGCTAAAAAAGTCAAACATAGGAAGAACAATTTTTAGATATTAATAAGATGTTGTTATAACAATTAGCATTAGCATTCTTTAGCATCACTGCTAAATGAAATACAGAAGAAACCTTGTTTACATTTGTTTTAATTGGAATCCTTCCAAACTGAAATTCTCCTGATACTCCTCCATATACTAATTGAAATAAAATTAGACTAATCTCTTATTTTAGTTCTGATTCAGTACAGTTTGGTGTAGAAGATCTCTGAATTACTCATTACCAGCTTTGTTTTGATTTTTTTCTTTTCTGTGGAATCTTGTAAACACAGTAGTGTGAGATCCACCTGATATTTGGGTGAGACTTGGCAATCTGGGGCAGGGAGCTGTGATTTCAGTGTGCAGCCCCGGTGCTGATGAGTCAGCACTGAGCCCTGCCCCTCTGCAGGATCATCTTCCCAAACTGGGAGCAGCCCTGGCCGGGACCTCCCCAAAACCACGTGGTGTTTGTTGTAGGAGACTTTTCACTTGTGCTCTGCAGTTCCAGCACGTCCAACATTCCTGAGTGGCTCTGAGTGCTGGAGCTGCTGTGCTGTGGCTGCCACATTCCTCTGCTCCCTGGGAATGACACTTCAGTGTTTCTCCATAAAAAAAAGACATTTCCTTTTTCCACCTCTTGTAAAGACAGGTTTTGTAACTGTGAATTAATGAGGAGACCTAGAAGCAGAAATGTCATTAAGTGAGGTCAAAGCTGATCTGGTAACCCTGAAGGTGGAGTTGGAGTGTTAAGGAATATGTAGTGGAGCACAAGGTGGATCCAACTTCCTGGGCTTGGCTAGGTGGGGCAGATTAAAGCATGAAACTGAGCAAATAAAAACACACCTAAATTATAAACTCCATCCCTCATTTTATAGAAAAATCTCCAAGCGTTTACCAGACCCTTACATTTTCCAACATGCCTGAGGCAGTTACAGCTGGTGGTCGCTGGGGAGCTGCAGTGACAGGCAGAGCTGTGGTGAGGCTGGAGCCCCAGACCCCTGTGCAGCCCCTTGTTTGCTTCGGGGCTGCCCTGCAGGGGACATTTGTTGCTCTGTTCTGTGCATGACTCTGAGGAACCACCTGGGAATTGTTTGGTATGCCGTGCTCTGCTGGTCCATGTGATGGTGCAGCTCTTGGCTGGGGGGTCGTGTTTCATGTTTTGGGGTTTTTGCAGAGCTGGGAGGACTCCTGAAGTACGTCCGGCCCTTCTTGAACTCCATCAGCAAAGCCAAGGCCGCGCGCCTGGTCCGGTCCCTGCTCGACCTCTTCCTGGACATGGAGGCAGCCACAGGACAGGAGGTGAGCCTGCACTCCCAGCACCAGGCTGTTCCTCAAAAGCCTGCAGCACCATTATCTGACCTAGTTTGCTTCTCACTGAAGAATTATTCATGTCAGGAAGCAGACTTTTAATGCATTTGAATGTATTTTATAAATAAAACATCAGATAATTGAATTCATAACCATGTTTTTCTGCAAGCCTCTCCCTGCTGCAGGTTAGGAGTGGCTCCCACCATGGGCATTTGTCTTAGATTCATGTTGCTTCCTCAAGTTGTGCCACGGGAGGCTTAGATAGGATATTAGGGAAAATTCTTTTACTGAGTGGGTTGTCCAGCCCTAGCACAGCTGCCCAGGGCAGTGGTGGAGTCCCTGTCCCTGGAGGGATTTAAAAGCTGTGTGGATGGGGCACCTGGGGACATGGGGCAGTGGTAGCCTTGCAGTGCTGGGGGAATGGTTGGACTCCATGACCTTAGAGGGCTTTTTCCAACCTCAGTGACTGTAGGTGCAGCACTGGGAGTATTCTGTAGTGTGGCCAGTGCTGGGGACGTGTTCCCAGGGAGCTTTGGAGCAGGAGTGCTGGGGGTGGTGTGGGATGGCACAGAACTGGAGCAGCTGCTGCCTGGGGGCTGGTCAGGATTGCACATGGACACACCTGTGATGGGTGTTTCAGTGCACAGAGACACAAAAGTTACTCCTCAAGTGGGAGTGGAAAGGGTTTTGCAGCTACCAGGTGTCAACTGCTTCAGTGAATGAGCTCCCCCACCAGAAAACCAGAGACAGTCTAAGATAGTGCCCAGTTCACTCCATTCTCATCAGCTCCATAGGATACATTTGTCTTAGTTTTTCTTTTTTTCCCCCCAATTGTTGTTTTTTTGGGAGTGGGGTAAAGACAGGAGCACCATGGGAGTGCTTCCAGGCTGTGCTGCCCTGCAGGGGGTTGTGCTGGCACACCAAGGCTGGCACAGGAAGGCTCTGAGCAGCAGGTTAGGGACAAAACCCACATGAAACCTGCACTCAGGGACTGGCAGATTGCAGGCTGGAGAGGTTCTGCCATGCTGAGGGGCAGGTGATGTTCTCATTAGGCAAATTAGCACAAAATTAGTCAAATCAGAACTGGCATCCTCTAGTACAGGAAACCCAGCCAATGTGCCTTGTTTGCTGTTCAGTCCTTGTGGCTTGTGGGTGATGAATGGTGACAGAATGTTTTCCCCCTCTTTCTTTAACAGACGAGGTCAGAGGAAATGGGGTGGGATGTGCAGGTGAGAAGGGAGACTTCTAAAAGTGTCAGGAGGAAATGAGCAGCTGCAGGCTTTTCTCAAGGTAATGTAGTGTAAACTGCACTTGGATGCAGTTGCAAAGGAGGAGCAGGTTGGAGTAACAGTGATGGAAATAATAAAAAGTCAGTCAAAACAGTCACTTCAGAGCATATTCTGAAGCTAATCCCAAAACCTTAAGGAGGGATGACATCAACCTGTGAGGTCTTTGATGCAGCAATCTTAAATCTTTCAGAAATGTTCCGAGGATTGTCTGCTTCCTCAGGGTAACTCACATCCAGAATGCTCCCAGGAGCCCAGTAAAGCAGTGAAATTGGAGATTTCTCCAGCTCCTAATGCTCCAGCTATCATCCTGTAATAAATTGAAATTTCATAATGGCTTTTCATAAAATGTTCACGTTTAATAAGTGGTGAGAAGGAGCTGACAAGGCTTGCAGTGTTGAGCTGCAATCCAGAGGTGTTGGGAAGAGGCATTCCTGAGCCTGGCACCACAGGATGACTTACTGTGTATTATTGGTCAGATAAGATACAATAATGTCTAACTGAGATGGAGCAGTTCTGCTTTATCCATCAAGGGAGTCTCAGCCTGAAAAATATGGGAAGATTCTGAGTTTCTTTGCTGCGCTTTGAAATCATGGATGAGGCCCCCCCAAAGCAGAGCCCAAAACCTCTGCTGCTTTTTACAGATTACATGATCAACCTAGACCCTAAAGCAGATGAAATTTATTTTTCTTTATTGAAAATACACCATGACTGTGGGTTTAAACTCTGGGAAAGCATTAATGCCTACCCCAAATGCCTCCCTTTGACACCTCTGGTGTCGTTGGGAGGCATTTAGGGTGGGCACTGACAAAATGTCTAGAATTGACGGATTTCTTTCTGCTCCCTTTAAGGTTGACCTGTGTTTAGAGTGTATTGAATGGGCCAAATCAGAGAAGAGGACTTTCCTACGCCAGGCTCTGGAGGTAGGTCTCAGATCCCAAACACGTGGAGCAGCACCAGCCCCTTGTCACATTTAATACCTGTAAAAGTAGAGCACTTGTGTGCTGTTCAGATCTTCCTGTGTGTCAGGGGGAGGGCATTAATCACCCTGAAATTCTCCTTAAAAATGCAGGGTTTTACTCCTTGTGCAGCAGGCATTGCACAACTGGAGCACACAATGTGAGAAATAGAGATTAATATAGTGAAGTCTGTGCAGAGAAGAATGCAGAGCTTCATTTTACAAAACAAATCTGTTCTGGCTTTCCTCACAGCAGTTCCTTTTCTGTTCTCCAGGCGAGGCTGGTCTCTCTCTACTTCGACACCAAGAGGTACCAAGAAGCTCTGCAGCTAGGTGAGGCTCCCACTAGGTGGTGGTAAATCTTTGCTTTTAATTTACTCCTGACAAGGAAAGCCATCGCCTGTGTCGTGTTCCTTGAGAAGTTTTGCAGGATTTGGGTCTTAATTTCTCAGTGCTGGTCCAGTTCTGACACCTTTTGCTGTAGCTGGATGATAACAACTCCTAGAGGTGTCTTTGTTCTTGCTGTTTCACCATCCTTACCCGTCTCACCTGGGCCTAAGGCCAGTTTGGATGGGGCTTGGAGCAACTGGGAGGTGTCCCTGCCCATTTGAGAGTGGAATGAGATGAGCTTCAAGGCCCCTTCCAACCCAAACCCCTCTGGGATTCTGTGGTTTATTCAGTGTGGATAATTTTGGGAGCTGTATCCAGCTGAAGGCCACAGGTTTGGCTCCTGCTGGAAAATGCTGGAATACTCTTCTGTGGCCACAGAGGCTGAAGGGAGAAAGCAGCTTTTTTCCAATTTGCTCAAACACAGCCCCAGTAAAACCAGGAAATGCCAAAACCTCTGTGGGTGTCATTAGCCAAGGCCTTATGGAGGCTTTAAGAATTTGCCACTGCACCGCCTGAAGGATGGTAATGAACCTGTGAACTCCTGCTCTGCCCCAAAGCAGAGTAAAGCAGGACCTCTTACAGCTCCCCTGATGCTTTTAAAATGCTCATTTTGCAAATGGCTGCAGTGCTGTAAGTGAGGCTTAGGCCGTAATTGAGATTTAAGCTTTAAGTGAGGTTGAAGCTGTCAGTGGTTTAAGCTGTGAGGTTGAAGCTGTCTGAGGGGTGTTTGCACAGCCTGCTCTGCCAGGGCTGAGGGACAATTGCATGGACACAGCCTGAACTGCTCACCTGGGACCCAGAACTTCTTAACCTGTGTGGTGGCACGAGCCTGTGTCGTGTCCAGAGTCACCTGGTGACATGTATCCCATCAGAATGCTGAGTTCACGGAATTCAGTATGGAATTAGAACTAGTTTGCACAGGGATAGGTAATGAACCCAGGTTTAAACTGATCAGAGGCCACACTCCAAAACTGTGCTTAATTAATTGAATCCCTTGGCTGGTGATGGGACAGTTGAGGAGTTGGGAAGGTCTGTACCTCTAGGGCAGGCTCTGCTGCTCTGTCAGGATGTCAGTGTTGTGCACAGCATTCCCGTGGCTGAGGGGGTGGTTGTGTCCATGGCTGTGGGGAGTAGGTGCAAGCAGAGTCTCTCAGGGATGTTTCCAGGGAGAAGTTCTGCAGTTTCAGCTCTGATTATCAGCTCCTAAGCACAGCAAGGGAGGAGGAGGTTTTTATATCTGCTCACCCTAAGTTACCTCTGCAGTGGGGGAAAGAAGGGGACAAGTTTCCTCTAGGACTGACTCATTCTGTCCTCACAAGGCTGTGATGTGGCAGCTTGTCTTGGCATTTCTTAGGTTGTCCCTTCCTGCCTCCTAAATCTGACCTGTAGATGTCCTGTGTTAAAATCATTCCTTCTTCATCCCATGTTCTCAGGAGTTTCTTGAGGATGCTCTGTGATGCAGAGGGGGCAGTTCTGCAGGAGCTCCCTGTGGGAGAGGGAGATCACCTGGGGACAGGTGCCAGAGTGACCATCCCAACTGCCCAGCCCCGCAGGACACTCTGCTGCCCACACACCACCTCTGACACACAACTGCTTCATCCTCCTGCTGGGGGCTACCACTGTCCCACCATTAGCACGTGTCCCACTAGCACTGTCCCACCATTATTCCGTCTCCTGGGCTTTTTCTTGGAAGAGCAGGTTGTGTGAGCCTCATGTCCTTCCCTGAAAGCCCTGGCTGCTGGGGGAGGATGGGTGGCCCCTGGAGAGGCTTGGTTTGTGTGGATGCTGATGCAGAGCAGGTCACAGTTTTGTCCTTGCCCTCTGCCAGGCTCCCAGCTGCTCCGGGAGTTGAAGAAGATGGATGACAAGGCACTGCTGGTGGAAGTGCAGCTCCTAGAGAGCAAGACTTACCATGCCCTGAGCAATCTGCCAAAAGCAAGAGCAGCCTTAACCTCGGCACGTACCACGGCCAATGCCATCTACTGTCCCCCCAAGCTGCAGGCAGCGCTGGACATGCAGTCAGGTGAGGCCTTTGGGACAAGGACAACGCCCAGGACTCCTCCTGACACGTCACTTGTAGGATACTTGTTTTTTCTGAGGTAAAATGGTGCTTGGGGGGCCTCCAGATACTGCCAGCTCTGCCTCGGGTGGTGTCAGCTGCAATGACATTGTTCCTGACACTGGTGTTTTCAGCCCATTTTTGAAAGCTGCCAGTGGTGGAGGGTCCATAAGGTCCCCAGGCACTGCAGTTCCAGCCTCACACTGTGTTCCTGACCCATTACACGTTGTTCCTGACCCAGTTTGCAGGCACTTACCTGAAGTGCCCCAAACTTGTCTGTCTAAAAATGTCCTCAAAGATTTTCTTTGGATAGAGGTGAGGCAAGGGGGGCACAGGAGGAAAGGGTTCCCTTCACTGAAGTCACAACCAAATTGTTCTGTCCTCTCCCAGTCATGCCCAGAATTAACCTGTTTGTGCCTCTCCCAGGTATTATCCACGCAGCAGAAGAGAAGGACTGGAAAACAGCCTATTCATATTTTTACGAGGCATTTGAGGGCAATGATTCAATTGACAACCCCAAAGCCATCACTGCTCTGAAATACATGTTGCTGTGCAAAATCATGCTCAACAGGTAGGTGGCAGATGGTTCTGGGAAGAACACTTCCTGCATTTCCAGGGGAAGGGCTTTTTGTTTATGGGACTCTGAATTAATGGGCTCAGGGAGTGTCTTTATCACCTGATCAGTGCTCCTGTGTGGTGGTATTTGGGTTACTTCCCCATCAGTTGGGGATTTTGGAGGTGCTCTGGGGTTTAAGTTGACCATGTTCCTGTATAAATGCTCTGCCCCCTTCCCTCTGTCTGCAGCCCAGAAGATGTGCAAGCATTAGTGAGTGGGAAGCTTGCTCTGCGGTATGCAGGAAGACAGGTACAGAGACTTAAGCCTTTCTATCTTCCTCTTACTTTTCTCAGTGCTGGCTTGTTCTTTTTGTCAAACACTTTGCTCTTCTCATACCAAAATACCCATCCCTCCCGAGTGTCCTGAACGAGATCCAGAACTGATTAAATTACCATGAGTCATTGCCAGAAGTCAGTTGCCTTCAAAGGGTTTACAGTGATTTTCACAACCAGAGAATTTGGGCTGCTCACTTCGTTTTCCATGTTTTTTCCTTCCTGCTTTTCTTCAGCTACAGACTGCCTGATGCCATCAGGTCCTGTGTCCCTGCTCTCACCAGCTGCTGCAGTGTTTAAATCCGAGTTACTGTTTTTACTTTGTTGTAGCCAGTCCTGAGAATCCATTCCTGGCAGTGCAGCTGAGCAGGTGGAGACCTGGATGGCTGCGAGGTGGGAGCCAGGCAGTCAGGGAGGTGTTAAACCCTCTGCTTATTCTGACATGTGAGCGTGCCAGGCTGGGAATGCCACCCCCAGAGTAAATCCAGGGTTGCCTGTAGAAGGTGCAGGGCCACACTCCAGGTGTGCCAGGGGCTGGGCAGGCTGATCCTGCTGTCCTCAGGGGCTCAGCCTGGGCTTTGCTGTGACGCAGGAGCTGCTGCTGCCCTGCCCTCAAGGGATTGGGAATTAGCAGAGCTGGGTGAGCAAACTCGCGTGGAAAGGTCTGACATGGGGACATCTCTCCTGGATCAGGAAGGGCAGCTCCAATCCTGCCTCATCCCTTTGCCCTGAGTGGCAGCTGGAGCCTTCTCTCCAGAGCAGGGGATCCTGGCTGTTCCCACACTGTGCCCCTGAGGCAGCCCTGACCAGCAATTCCCACAGACACTGGGCAGCAGGGAGAGAGCAGCCCTGGGGCAATCCCAGAATATCCTGAGCTGGAAAGGATCAAGTCCAGCTCCTGGCTCTGCACGGGACATTTGTTGCTCTGTTCTGTGCATGATGCTGAAAAACCACCTGGGAATTGTTTGGTCCCAGAAGAGGGGGCAGCAGAAGCCCCTCCCTTGGGCTCTGTTCTGCTGTTCCCTGCTGGGATTACCTCTGTTGGGTGTAAATCTGCTTCTTTGGGAATGTGGCTCTTGCTTCATTTTAGCAGTTATGGGGTAAAGAAGACTCGTCCCTGTTGCTGGGGGTGTCCACAGGAGCTGCTGCCCTGCCCCTGTCATTCAGGGGAGAGACTCAGCTGCAGGGCCCAAAATGGCCACGTTCGTTAAGCAAGTGCCAAAACGTGCCCTTCCCTTAAAAACAGCATCAAACTCACTCCAGCCTGCAGCTGGTGCTGTCAGACCCGGGTGCTCTGTCCCTCTGGGGATGTTTCAGGTCATGTCCTGCAGCTGCCCGGCTTGTTCTGCCCCCAGCAGCTGCTCTCCCTCTGCCTGTGGCAGTGACAAGGAACATTCCTGGTTTGCTGTTTAAACACATTCCCAGGGTACTGTACAGTTGGCATATTCACCCTCAGAGGAGAATCCAGAAAAAAACAACCTCCTTTGGTTCTCTTTCCCCACAGACAGAAGCACTAAAGTGTGTGGCACAGGCCAGCAAGAACCGGTCGCTGGCAGACTTTGAAAAGGTGAGTCAGGGACACAAAACATGGGGCCTGGCTGGGCAAAAACCAGTCAGAAATGCCAAGTTTGAAAAGTTGTAGGAGCTGTTACATCCCACAGCAGGAAACCATGGAAACATTGATAGAAAGCAAGAGTGCATCAAGAGAAACCCCCCACCCAAAACCGATTGCGTTTTCAGTGCGTGGGGAGTAAACTTGCTTGAACCCAGGTTTTTTTTGGGTTTTTTTTTGGAGAGCCAACTCAGAAGCAGTTTTCCTTTAGGTGCTGTGTACTGGGATGTGTATCTTCCTAAAACATTTCCTGGTTTCAGGAGGAATTCTGCAGAGCTCAGGGAGAGGATTCCCATGTCAGGATCCAATCCTGTCGTGCTCTGCTGGCCGTGAACAGAGACTGGGGCTCGCTGAGCTCCGGCAGGGTGAGGATAAAAGATGTTGGAAAGGCTGCTGGGCTGTCGTGACCTGCTGGCTTTTAGCTAAGTTAGGGATTGGATTAGCCATGGTACTTGGCTGGGCAGGGAGGGGATCTCATCCTCAGAG
This sequence comes from Cyanoderma ruficeps, assembly GCA_008694505.1. NCBI lineage: Eukaryota > Metazoa > Chordata > Aves > Passeriformes > Timaliidae > Cyanoderma > Cyanoderma ruficeps. The sequence goes on along the minus strand of VZDJ01000148.1, from coordinate 790,112 downwards.
GACCTTGAGGAACTGTTGCTACCGGAATTATTTCCTGCCACTGTGTCCCCACAGGCTCTGACAGACTACAAGGTGGAGCTCAGGGACGACCCCATCATAAACACTCACCTGGCCAAGCTCTATGATAATTTATTGGAACAGAACCTGATCAGAGTCATCGAACCCTTCTCCAGAGTACAGGTAAATGTTTCCAGCAGCACCTCAATGGGCTGGTCCCTCTGTCCCTGCTGCTGGGCTGAGGGGATTGTTCCCATATGGAACACTTCTTACTCTGAGCTGTTCAGCACTTTCAGAGCTCAGGATTAAAATTAAAAGGAGGAGGCTGAGGGGGCCTTTGGAAAATCACATTCTAGAGTCATTGCCCTTTCCACCTGTTTCTCTTATGCTCCCTGCAAGATGACTGGCTTTTAACCCTGAGGTGACAGCATTTGGCTTTGAAGGCCTCTGACAGGGCAAGGCTGGGCCACAGTCTTGGAGAAGAAACATTTCACCTTTCAGAGTGAAATGGCTTTAGGGGTCCAGTCTACCAGTCCATCTTAGTTAAAATCAGATGTGAAACCTGAAGGACCTGAAGCTGAAGACTGGAGGAGACACTGGAGATTTTTAGGCCAGAGCATTTCCAGTCCTTTGAGCAGTTTCATGGAAGAGCCCTAAACCTCTGTGTTGTGTGTCCAAAGTGCAGCTAAAGATTTACCTAAATGTTGGTCTTTCTTATAGATTGAACACATATCCAGCCTCATCAAGCTCTCAAAGGTAAGAACCTCACCAGAAATCAGTGCCATGTTTCCAGAGGGCAGAGGAGTTGTGGTTAAATGTCATTTGTCTCTGGGGACTGAACATGAAGGGATGAGATCTGTAGCATTTCCAGGTGAATCTCACCCTTGGGAACTAAACTCTGACACAGGAGCTCCTGGGAGGCATCAAGGCTTCCTGTGCTCCAGACTTTGCTGTGCTGGCCCCTTCCCTCTCATGGGTTTTACTCCCTGTCTTGGCTCTTACTTTTAATTGGAGGCAGATTTTCCTCTCCTCTGTCGTGACCAGCTCAGTCTTCCCCCGTGCCCTGTGTTTAATCCCCTGAGTGTTCCTAGGGGAACCTTACTTAGACCCTTAAGATCCAGGATCCAGCTAATCACCCTGCAGTGCCATTAGGGACGTGTCTGTCACACTGACTATGCAGTAACTGCTTTACAGATAATCCCAGACAGATTCAGTTTGGGGAAAATCCGCTGTAATCCCAGCCAGTTGCACCCCAGAGTGCTGTTGTCTTGTTCTGGCTTTAAGGCCAGAGGTTGGGAAGTGAGCTGAGCTCAGCCTTTGTGGTCACAGAATCACTGAATCATTCAGGTTGGAAAAGGCCTCTGAGCTCATTGAGTCCAAATATTCCCCCAGCACTGCCAAAACCACTCATGTCCCCAAGTGCCACATCCACACATCTGTTAAATCTGGTGATTTCACCTCTGCTTGGGCTGGACAACCCTTTCCATGAAGAAATTTTCCCTAATATCCAACCTAAACGTCCCCTGGCACACAGTCTGTTCCCAGACTAGCTTGTGGTGTTTAACACATCCTTAATATTCAGAGTAAAAGCTGCTCTGTGCCCCCTCTGCCCAGAGAGGAGCTGCCTCCTGTGGGCCTTCCTGCTGCTGGGCAGGAGCTCAGCTGGGTCCTGCATGGATTAAATAAACCTTGGCCAGCTCTTGTTGAAATCCTTGCTGAACTGAGTTAGAAAGTTCCAGAACCCCCGCAGGTAAAGCCTGTGTGAAGTGACAGATACAGTGTCACTTGTGGAACAAGGGACATGCTGGTGCTCCCTCATTAACAGCTGCTCCCTAATTTCCTGAGGCCTCTCAAGCAGGTGGTGGTGTCCAAGCCACGTTCAGGGAGGAGGAGCTGCTGTTGAGCAGTGCTCGTGTTCCACCAGGGCTGTCAAGCGTGCAGCAGTAAAATTCATGTATTTTTGTGTTCTGGGAGACTTCTAATTTTTCTGCTTCAATTTCAGGCTGAGGTAGAAAGGAAACTGTCACAGATGATCTTGGACAAGAAGTTTCATGGTGAGTCTCTGCATCACTCAGCTATCCCCATGTGTGCACGAGCTGTGGCTGGACTCCCCTTCCCTCCTCTGAACCTGGTGGTTCTGCTCAGGCACCAGATGTGCAGGTGACAGTCAGGAGTGAGTCAGGAGTGACAGGCAGGAATGCTGCTCTGCTGCTCTGTAACAGGTGACGGTCAGGGGTGACAGTCAGGGGTGACAGGAATGCTGTTCCTGCTGCTCCATTGGAGGTGACAGTCAGGAAAGCTCTTCCTGCTGCTCCATCCACCTTCCTTAACCCGAGGGTTAGTTTCAGAAATGCTGTTGGGTCCCTCTTGCTGTGACCATCCAGGGCAGTGTGGGACCCCCAGGTGGGCTGCCTGGCCAGGCTGGGCCCTCCCTCTTGGAGCTGAGCAGAGGTGTGGTCACCTTTCCCAGCCGTTTGTGTCTGGAGCATTCCGTGGGGCACTCCATGGCCCAGTGGGGTGCTGTGGCTTGGCTGGGCCCACAGCAGCTGCTGCCCCAATAAACTGCTCAAGGAACCAGCTGTGCTCTTGGTTCTGGTGTCCCTGGGTGTGGCTGAGCCAGGGGGATGCCTGGGGGCAGCACGTTGGGCACAGAGCACTGTGGGGGCCAGAGCCCCCCTGGGCACAGCTGCAGGGTAAACCAGCTGTGCTGAGCCATCCTGCTGGGCACAGGCCCGAGGAGGCAGGGAGATGGCAGGGGATGGGCAGGAGTGCTCATCTCTTGGATGGTTTCTCAGGCTGTTCTCTGTTCTTTGGTCCTGACCAAAATCAGCCAGTCCAGTGCAACACATGAGCTCTGCCCAAACCCTGCACAGCTGGTTGGGTGTTTCTGGGGTAGATCCCTAAATTCCTGCTGTCTGGAGGCTGTGATCCATCGAGCATCCCAGTGCTAACAGCAGCTTGTGCCCACAGGAATCCTTGACCAGGGCGAGGGTGTCCTGATCATCTTCGACGAACCCCCCGTAGACAAAACTTACGAGGCTGCCCTCGAGACGATTCAGAACATGAGCAAAGTAGTGGATTCGCTCTACAACAAAGCCAAGAAGTTGACATAGGTGAGTGGGGCCTCCCTGGGGGCCGCAGAGCTCCGGAGCCGCTGCCAGGCCCCGCCGTGCTCCGTGTCCCCAAGCCTCCTTCCCTCTCCTGTTGAGTGACGTGTCTCTGTTTTCTCTTTGCAGAGTTGAATTTGCTAGCTGTCATTTGGAGAGTGTGTGTGACAGGAGAGTGAAACCTTTGGGAAAATGTTAGGAGACTTTTTTTTTTCTTCTTTGTTCTACTTTTCGCTCGGAAAGTTTTTAAACTTCCTCATCCGGTGCATCTTGTATTCCAGACGATGCGTGTTCCAGTTTCCATGTAATCTTTACTGGCCGAACTTTGTATCTGGGGGGGGAATATTGTTTAAACAAAGAGGGTATTCTAAATAAAAGGAAAAAGGCTTACACTACCTAAACATGTGCTTTCCACTTCCTGAGGGACGGCAGAGTTCAGCAGGGACAGCGTTTTGTTACCAGTAGGTGCCCAAAACCAGTTTGTTTCATCTCCTCCGCCCTGAAATCGGAGACGTGCTGGCGGTGTCCAAGCAGCCAACTCGATTCCATTTGTACTGAACCAAACAAACCCAAAATGTACAGACTGCTGGTTTATTTTCCATCCTCAAGGCCTCCGACCCCCTCGAAAGCAGCTCCGCGATGATTTTCCTGCGGGCCGGAGCTGTCGGCGCAGCCCCGGCCCCGTCCGGCCGCTCTCGGCGAAGGGAACGGCGCAGGTTTCCCTGGAGCCTGACTTGCATGCTCTTGTTTGCAGATAGACTTAGATTTTCAGTGTTTCCTCCCTCCCCGCCTGCGCTGGTAGGAGGAGCAGTGACCGGCGGAGCCGACTCCAGCTGTGCCTCTGCCGCAGCAGCGCTGAGCTCTGGTTCCCCACGCGGGGTGGGACAGCCTGGCCCTCTGGAACAGCCCAGTGGGAGCTTCCTACTCGCTCCCAAAGTCCTGGGGCGGGAGCACGGTGTATTCCAGCATGCTCCATTTTCTGGTGAGGTTTCCAGTAAGTTTTAATGCCATTTGGGCAGTGTAAGCTTCTGCATTCTCTGTCCTGCTCATCTTTATTTTTTCTTTCCCCCTCTGTCTCTATTTCCCTCTCCACGTCTTCTTACAAAATTTATATTTTGTAAAAGGATTCTGTTTTATCAGGAAATACTTTGCCTTCACGCTGACTTTTAGACTGGCTGATTTTTCCCCTTTCTGTTCACATTTTGACCTCTCCGACGTTTTGTTTTTATTTTATTTTATTATTTTTTAATTTCCATCTCCTTCCAGTCAGTCGCTGTTTGGGTTTTTGGCACCATCAATATCAAATGTACAAACGGTTCTTGCTAACCAACGCCAGGTATATCTGATGTTCAGATGAGTTCCAATAAAGAACTTTTTTTTTCAAAAACCTATGTCTCCTGTCTTCAGCCTGGAGGGCAGATCCTGGACTGGGTGCAGCTCTCCCTTTGCTTAAGGAGGGGTGGGATCATCAGCTCACCAAAGCATCGTTGGGGACGATATCTTGGAGACACCAGATGTGAATGTTTGGGGCAGCATCACTATAAAGATTTATGGATTGTGATGCGTTCCTGGCACAAGTTCTAGTGCTACTGAATGTATAATAATTATTATTAGCACCATTATTATGGTGGAAAATGGATTTAATGTGGCCTCTCATCCCTCCAGCCTTTCCTGATCATCCCCTTATGCTGTGCTGGAGTCTCTCACTGCACAAGGCCAGGCCTCGATTCCTCGAAAGGCTGGGGAAGAGGTTTAGGGTGTCATTGATACAATATCTTGAATTTTCATGTCTGAAACTCCAGGGACAGCAGGTGGTGCAGGAAAGAGTCCTGCCCTCAGAGGCAGGAAAATGTGAGGGGTTTCACTCTGTTCTTACATCTCAGGCAGCAGGGAAGTGCATTTCTAGTTTTAATAGGGTTTATTTAAAACTAATTCCTGAGATACTTCCCCAAACATCTCTGTCCAGTTCACTGTGATGCCCCCGAAGTGGCATTTCCCCCAGGGATGTGTCATTTGGATGGGATTTGATGAATTAGGTGCTAATTGTGGGCGACTGAAGGGAAATCCATGCATGGAAGCAGAGACAGAGCAGGGATAGGCAGAGGCAGGGGCTGGGGTGGAGATGGACCTGGAGTCAGAGAATCCCGGGAGAACTTGGGTTGGAAGGGACCGAAAACTCCACCCAGTGCCACCCCTGCCACGGGCAGGGACACCTCCCACTGTCCCAGGCTGCTCCAAGCCCTGTCCAGCCTGGCCTTGGGCACTGCCAGGGATCCAGGGGCAGCCACAGCTGCTCTGGGCACCCTGTGCCAGGGCCTGCCCACCCTGCCAGGGAACAATTCCTGCCCAATCTCCCACCTAACGCTGCCCTCCTTCAGCTTCTGTCCTGTGTGTCCTTGCTGGGGATGGTGTCCAGCTCCAGCTGTCATCCCCCAGTGGGGACAGAATTGATCCTGACCCCACAGGTGACAATGGGGGTCCCTGCTTGATGCTGAGGGGACCTGAGGGGAGCAGGGATGATGCAGCAGGGCTGTGGTGACACCGGCTTTGGTGCCTTGTGTGGGATCAGGGCGGTTTATTGACACGTCAGTCCTTGGAATTGCCTTTGGAACAACCGTTTACTGAGGCACTTCCAAGCACATTAAAATTAGGACCCAAACCCCTCAAATTGTAGAGCCTGTTTTTAACCCTTTTGACTTGAACTTCGTAAGGTTGAATTTAAAAGCCGACTGTTGCTGCTTGGATCTGGGAGATATTTTAATGGACAAAGGGAATTCTCAGTGACAGCAGTGCCCAGGCTGGGCTGTCACTGTCCCCATGGTGCAGCAAAGCCTTTTGAGAGGAGAGGGTCCTGACCGCCCCCTAGAAAACAGCTCTCACAGGGCGTTGAATGTGCTCTGAAGGATAGGCACGATTTTGGGACAGGTCTGTCCTCACGGGAGATTTGGGGGCTTTTTTTTTGAGATTTCCCTGCTGTGGGAGTGGGATTAGCAGCCGCAGGTCCGGGGCAGGGCATAAATAGGTATAAATGAATATAAATGAATTCGGGACATCAGCGCAGGGCCGGGATGTGCCCGACCTTTCCTTGCTGCTGCCGGCAGCAGCTCCCGGGCCGCAGGGTCCTCCCGGGGGCGGCTCCGCTCCCCGCGGCCGGAACCGGTCCCGGCAGCCCCGGTGGCGCCGGAGCGGCCTCTGAGTGTCGCTGCAGCTCTCGCAGAGCCCGGCGGGGCCGGTGCCGCCCGGCGCCGCTCCGGTCCCAGTGGGAATGGGATCCCGGTCCCGGCGAGGGGCGCTGGGCTGCGGCTCCAGGCGGAACCCCGGGACCCGGGGGGGTACGGGAGCTGCAGGCGTGTTCCCCAAAACCGGCCCGGCAGCAGAACGCCGTACCGGGGATTTCATTGCCCCGGTACCTTCGGGATGAATGGTGTCCCGCGGCCCGGAGCTGGGGAGGCACCGCCGGGCGGGGAGAGCGGCGGTGAAGGGCGGCCGTGGGCGGTGCGGGGTTCCGAGTGCGGGATGCGGGGCCCGGGTGCGAATCCGGGATGCGGCTCCGGGATGCCGTTGGAGAAGAGTTTTAAATCTTAATTTTGGGATATTTAAAACAATTATTTTCGTTGCTTTTTATTTTTTTCCCCTCCGTATCGTGCCCGGCCCTGCCCGGGGCCCGGCGGCACCGCAGGGACCCCAACGCGGGCAGCGCGCGGGGGCNGCCGAGCTACCGGAAGGCCCCGCTGTTCGAGGAGGGGGCGGCCACGGTGGGGCACTACACGGCGGTGCAGAACAGCAAGAACGCGAAGGAGAAGGGCCTGAAGCGGCATTCGCTGATCTCGGTGCTGCCCTGGAAGCGCATCGCCGCCGTCTCCGCCAAGAAGAAGAGCTCCAAGAAGGTGCAGCCCAACGGCGGTTACCAGAGCAACGTGACCCACCTCAACAACGAGAACCTGAAGAAATCGCTCTCCTGCGCCAACCTCGCCACCTTCGCCCCCCCGCCGCCCCCCGCCGCCGCCGCCGCCGCCCTCGCCTCGGCGCAGAAGGCGCCCCCGGCCGCGCCCGCCGCCGCCGCCGCCACCCCTCGCCGGGTCGTGGTGCAGGCGTCCACCAGCGAGCTGCTGCGCTGCCTCGGCGAGTTCCTGTGCCGCCGCTGCTACCGCCTGAAGCACCTCTCGCCCACCGACCCCGTGCTCTGGCTGCGCTCCGTGGACCGCTCGCTGCTGCTGCAGGGCTGGCAGGACCAGGGCTTCATCACGCCGGCCAACGTGGTCTTCCTCTACATGCTGTGCCGGGACGTCATCTCGGCCGAGGTGGCCAGCGACCACGAACTGCAGGCAGTGCTGCTCACCTGCCTGTACCTCTCCTACTCCTACATGGGCAACGAGATCTCCTACCCGCTGAAGCCCTTCCTGGTGGAGAGCTGTAAGGAGGCCTTCTGGGACCGCTGCCTCTCCATCATCGACCTCATGAGCCCCAAGATGCTGCAGGTCAACGCCGACCCGCACTACTTCACCCAGGTCTTCGCCGACCTCAAGAAGGAGAGCGGCTCCGAGGAGAAGGGCCGATTGCTCATCGGCCTCGACCGGTGAGCGCCCGCCGCCCCCCGCGCCCCCCGGACACGCCGCGCCCGCCCGGCCCGGAGCCGCTTCCTGGGGGGATTTGCCCGGCGGGGAAGGGCGGGAGCCGCCGCCGCCCCCCCTGGGGGGACACGGGGGGGTTCGGCCGGACCGGAGCGCAGACCCCCGGTTCCCTCCCGCGCCGCCGCTTTCCAGCCGGCGCCCCCTCCCCACGCTGCGGGCCCGGGGATGCTGCGGCTCCGCCACCGGATTGATCCCAGCAATTCATGGATGGGGGGACAAGAAGCCCCCCAGCCGATATCCCCCGGGAGCGGAGCGGGGCTCCGCGGGGCCGGTCACCGCATCACCGAGACAGAGCCCAGGTAGGGGAAAAAAAAAAATTTTAAAAAAAAAGGGAAAAAAAAAATTCCTGTAAAGGCTCCAGCGGAGGCGGCTGAACCGGCCCGGTCGGGACTCACTGGCAGTACCGGGACAGAGACGCGGGCACGGCCCGGGCCCCCCACCCCATCTCCCCTTCCCCCCTCATCCCCCCCCCTCCCCCCCTTTATTTATTTTCTTTGAAGAGACTCGAATTCCCGAGCGGGTCCGGGTGACGGGAATCACCGCTACTGTTCATGAGATCAATGTGAAATGTCTTGTTCCCATCGTGCACTGATCATGAGTATTGTGTAAAGGATCTACTTGAGTGTGCAAGCAAGGGGAGCCGCCACATGCTGCTATATGAATTCTTCTAGAACAAACCCAACGAACTGCAAACCTGCGGGGGGGAAAGAGAAAAAAAACCCTTCTTTCTTCTGTCATTGTTGCTTTTCCAGTGGTATTGCGCATGCAAACAGGAGCATTTTGTGTCTTCGGGAAAAAAAAAAAAGGAAAAAATGCATAAAAAAATAATAATCAAAAGAAAAACCTTAACGAGAGATGGCTGTAAAATTACACCCATGCACAAAGACCCGCCACCACCCCGACACCGCAGTCTCGAGCCGGTATTCCCGTATCAGGCCTGGGGACTGAGACCTTCTTTTTGGGTTTTATCGTTTTCTTTTCTCCGTGTGCTCAGTTCTAGTTTAGTTCTGGTCCATCGGGCGTTAAACTGGCGAACGAGAGGGAGAAATAACGTGCCATTTATTTTTATTTTTGATTTTTCACTTGAAGCTCTTCATGGCTGTACATTGGACCCTGCTAATGATACATGTGTACGTACGTTTTTTTAGTGCAATCTCTTCTGTAGATCTTTGTTGACCAAATTGGTGGGTATTGTTACTTATTAATTTATATTTGTCTCATTTTGTATGTATGTGTATAGTGTGTTTGTAAGTATGTGTGGTTTATAACCCGACCGACTGTGTCATGGGGCTCAGTGTGCCTGTAATTTAATCCCCTCCCCTTATTTTTATTTATTTTTGTACTGTGCTGATTAAATAAAAATGCACTGACCATCCATTACACGGCAGCGGCTCGTGGCCGAGTCTTTCCTGCGCTCGCAGCCCGCGGACGCCGGGAATGGGATTTGTGTTGACGACAGAGGGTTTAACGCAGCCGCCGCTTTAATCGCGTTACCGGCGCTGGGGTCACCCCGCGGTGGGAGAGCGGCGGGGCCGGCAGCAGCCGGAGGGGGAAGGTCGGGATACCGGGACAAACTGGAATATTGGGACACCGATCCCTCTGGGCATCACCACCCCCCCGAGCCCCCGCGCCGGCAGGAACGCCACGGTGGGATGCAATTAATTGCTTTCTTTTATTATTTATTACAGTGAATTATGTAAACAAAACCCAGGTCCATTATAGTAGGTTTTCTTCTGCTCTTTTACACATAAAATATCAGCGATTTATTTAAAAAAAAAAAAAA